>JBBBDQ010001243.1:4177500-4550000 GCA_037127315.1 Ascarosepion bandense | reverse complement strand
AAAATTGGAATTTAGACAAGAAAAAATGTAATTGTAAAAACCCTATAAACGACCCGTTAAAAAACAGGTGCTTAATGGAATCAATCGTCTATCAATGCGAAATAACTCCAAAAGAAAACCCAGATAATATAAAAATCTATATAGGGAGTACTAAAAATACTCTGAAACAGCGGATTTACCAACACACTTCTTCATTTAATAATAACAAATACAAAAATAGAACATCCATATCGAAATATCATTGGTATCTATAGGAAACAAAAAACACCCACAATAAAGTGGAACATTCTCAAAGAAGCTAAAACATGTAAGTCCTTAAATGAACCATGTCCATTATGTTTATACGAAAAACTATTTATTATTAAATCACTTAAGAATAAAAATCTATTAAATAAACGCAATGAGATAAATATCATATGTAGACATTGCAAATGTGTAAAATCTAAATGAAATAACATGCATATAACCAACAAATGCTTAAGGAAAATAATTCCTGATGAACTATCAAAATAAATTGAAACACAAAATGATTTATTTTAAAAATTCTTTCATTTTATAAAAAAAAAAAAGGTTTACAACAAATAAATAGACCAAAAATGATGAGTAAGTGAAAAATACAGCATTGGTACTAAATGAGAATATCACATCAAAGGCAATAAAACAAAAGGGAGAAGAGAGGTAAAAAGAGAAAATTATAAGATCAGGTTAAAAGCACGTTAACATCTTGACCGTTAAGGAGGGAAAAGAAAAAGGAAAAAGGGTAGAATGAGGGAGGAAAAAAGAAAAAGAGAAAAAAGATAAAAAAAAGGTGGTTAGTATGTATTCTTTGGAGCCAAATCACAAAATGAATCTTCGCTCTGATTAGTCAAAAAAACACACATGTAAATTTTATATCTTCCCACACAGATACGCAGTAAACCAAAGATTTTTGTCATTTAAATGTGAATCATCTGCACAGCCAACACCAAACATTGCCTGATGATGAGAATCTATCTTAAAACATAGAAATTTCCGTGTCGCGATGTACAATTCATAACTATACAATTATAAATATATGTGTGTGTGTGTGTACTGTGTATGTATATACGTATGCACATACATTAAAACTGCCAAAATAGCAACAAGAACGTTAAAATACATGCACCACTAGTTTGTAGAATATCGCACTGAAAATTATTTATTGGAGGGTCATTTCGCTCACTGAAAGAAACACACAAAAAGCCCGTTTTTGGTTCTTTAAAAAAAGAATTTAATATTATCGACCGATTACGGAAACTTGGTCAGACGAAACAAAAGTTGAACTTTCAGGACCGAACAAAGAAGTTTACACACGGATAAAAAATATAAATTATTATAAATGGAACAACTCATATTTTTGTCAATGAGTAGTGGATGGTTAGTGCAGGAGGTACAAATAAACTTATTAGGATTGGAAGGAAAATGGATTTACTAAACTTTTAAACAATTTTAGCTATAATATCATCAAATCAAATTCTTAATGATTAATGGGGAAAAATAAGAAAAAATAATTCCAATATTTGCGTAGAGCTGTATATATAATACGGAAGAAAAAATAAAAAGTCATAATAAGTATGTTGTCATCAAAAGAGACAACCAAAGGTGTGATTTACGTATCAGGGACGTCAGAATGAAACACACCAGGAAATTAAAGTATTTCATAATTGACAACAAAAAACAGCAAAACATATTTTTCAGATTATGTAAAATATGAAGAGATCGAAAAATGTTTCTTAGAAGCAATGTGAAGAAAGCTACGATTATATAATGCGTAATCCACCATATGACAGTACATTTTCATCAGAGATGAAGAAAAGTTACAAATGCTCTATCGAAGAATATTGATAATCTACAGACAGGGTATGTGAGAAACACGAAGATTTCAAGAATAAGAAACACAAAAGGACGGGTGCTAATAATTGGGAGAAGACAGCTGAAAATGATGGCGAAAAGAATTCTTAGAAAATTCTGTCATTTTAGTCAGTTAAGTTACATACGTGATGCACGCTTGGGCGATCATGTGTCGAAAGTGCCGTGACGGACTAGGCATAAACTTTTCTAGTATTAGGTTGCCATTTCTTTATGCAGTAGAATGATTGCCAACCAAGGCTATAGAACCCAATCTTTCCTGCTATTTAACCCATAACTAGAGAGAGAAGAGCAAGATTAATACTTTTCCTTATTTGTGCGAAAGTGAATGCAACGAATTCAACTGGAACTCAAACTCGGCTCTCCGAATTTTCCATCCGAGACTGTAGCCATTTGACACTGATAGATAAACAACAAAAAGCCTACTTGACTAGTTTGTGTAAATGGATGTTAGAAAAAAGAGACCCAAATATAAACCGTAATGGTTGCAATAGTGGAAATAAAATAATTACTTTATCAGTTCATGTAATATTTTTTTTTAAAAAAGTTAATTGAGGATATAAATGTCATCAAATCCAATTCGCAAATATTAATTGGAAGAAATAAGAAAAATAACTTAGATATAGTAACCGGAATAGACGAAGAACATATTGGGATAGATAGATAGATAGATAGATAGATAGATAGATAGATAGATAGAGAACAAATTGGAATAGAATGATGAATGAAGATTTTTATTGTTAAATATTAAGCTGTCAAATATCACATAGATATTTTCGAAAGAAGTAACATTAATTTTTGCAATAAAATTTTCATAGAGTTTTCACTAGACTAAATTATGTGACATAGTCCACATCTCTCAAATAAACCTGCATTTATGTACTTGTCTATTCAACAAACAAATTTATTGAAAAAAATGTCATATTCCAATTTATATTGATTAGAAACCAGCGGCCTTTCTGTTTGTTTTCTTCGTCAGAAATATTTTTCTTAAAAAAAATTCTGTTCTCAGATGTACAAAAAAAAAAGAAAAAAGAAAAATTCAATTTTGATGTACGACTTAAGGTCGCTTTTTGACCATGATACCCGTGATCGAATCTCATCATGGTCGATTTGTCAGAAAGGTGTTTAAGGTTTCTAGGAGGCAACACCAGCGTGCGGCACCTTTGAAAAGTGTCAGAAAGCTATACCATGTGTTGATCCAAGCCTTGTAAGTGAAATTGGGTAGACGGAACTCTTTGGAAGTCGTCTAGGGTTGTGCTAGCACCGACAGTTTGAACGTGCTAATCTTGTTCAGACTCTTGATAATACTAGATAACGCGCATTCTCCAAGAAGCTGTAAGTAATGCCCGCTCAGCATAGCTTCACTATAAACTACATGTGATTTCTGTGAATGTAGATCAAACACAAAATATAACTGAGTAGGCGTCTACCACAAGGATTAGCTGGCCGCCCTAGTAAACTGGCATTGTCCGATAAGAGTGGCTGCACCATTTAGAATATATATATATATATATATATATATATATATATATAGTAAGAAAGTGACAGAACACGTAGATTTTAAACCCACTGTTCAAACGTTTACTTTTATAAGGAGTGCTCAATACAGAGTAGAGCTTAATATTGTAAAGTATATATATATATATATATATATATATATATATAATTGAATAAGGAACGAAGAAAATATTAAAACCGTTCAAAACATTAATTTAAAACAGTGCTCAATATAGAAATAGAGCTATGAATATTTATTATAAATTATAATTTAGAACATGTACAAATTACAATCTAATACAAAGTGTACATTTTGTTTTGACATTGTCCTTTCAAAGTCGAACCAAAATGTAAATTTTGCAGTAGATTGTAATTTATACATGTTTAAATTATAATATATATATATATGTGTGTGTGTGTGTGTGTGTGTGTGTGTGTGTGTGTGTGTGTGTGTGTGTGTTTTGCTCCTGCTCGGTCTAACTCGCTCAGCCGACCTAATGTGGAACAACTACATAGAATCAGTAACTAAATCAACTGCTAGAGACTTCAGGTCACTGTGTCGTTCTTTTTGTTTTGTTTTTTGTTGTTTTTTTTTTCATCTGAATCCAGCTTACTAATATACAAATCTACCATCCGCCCGGGCATTGAATACTGCTGACACATTTAGTCGGGCGCCCCTGCTATTCATCTTGGGGTTCTCGATAAAATCCAAAGAAGAATCTGCAATGTAATCGATCTCGATTTGACAGATCGACTCCGCTTTCTCATCGACGAGATGTGGCTTCCCTCTGTCTGTTCTACAAATATTTTCACGGCTTCTGCTCCAACGCGCTTAGCTCTCTGGTGCTCACTCTACACGAATTCACTTGAGCAACTAGACTAGCAACAAGTTCCCACCCTTTTACAGTGAAAACAATCAAATCAAATTTTAACTTCTGTTCCCTCAAATTCTTTTCTCGCACTTCCCGCCTGTGGAACTCCCGTCCGTATACTTGCTTCCCTGATAGCCACAATCTCCTAAAGTTTAAATTCAATGTCAATTGCCATCTCTTACTTCCTTGACTCCTATTCTTTCCTAGACACTCCCTCTATTTTGTTTTTTCCCCTTTCTCGTGCAGCTCTCTTCTCACCAGTGTTTACATTATTCTCTTATCCAGTCTATGACACCCCTGTAACCTGTTCCTTCTATTCTTCACTCTCCTCTTACGTAACCTCCTGTGCATGAATGTCAGTAATGTGTTGCTTGGGATGAAACGATTATTATATATAAATATAAAACACTAAACAGTTATAGATCAGATTAAAATTAGATTTAGATTAGATCAGCCAAACAGTTGTATCAGAAAGTCCTCAATACATGTTTGAAGGGAAATGAAGCTTTAACATGTAGACTTTTTAGATAATTATTTTGCGATGATCAACCGATTACGCTACCATGTTTTTTACCCTTTTTAACTATTTCTATCAACTGATTGCTTAATGTTTAACGATAAATTCATAACCGGCTGTTCAAAATAAGTGTTTTTTTTTGTTTTTTTTATCCGGGTTTGTATGAAACTAAAAATATTTTCTAATGTGTCTACATCCAAATATTATTTCGGACCTTTTATTTCGTAGCTTTTGTCATTCTGAAAATAATACTATAGTCAAATTTTTTTCTTGGTACAATTTGCAGACATCACGACCGTTTCAAGGTGTGGATTTTTAAATATTTTTCACGCTACGTGGGAGTTTTCGCTATTGTTTTCTTTTAATTTCTATACATAGTCGGCTAGTTAGGTGCTATTTTAAAGTTTTTCTAGTTTTAATGTTGATTTGTGATTATTCCATCATATTTTAAAACTGCCTTCAGTACATCTGAAGTATATTTTATTTTTATTTTGGACTTCTACTTTGGTTTTATAAACTCTTTCAAGCAGACATTTGTTTTTATCTCTACAGTTACATTTTTCATTACCGGTAATTTGATACACGTTGTTTTTTTAAATTTTTGGTATTTTATCACTTTATGTGATTATTTAAATTGGAAGTACAGCTGTAGCTTAATTCAACGGGATTTTTTTTTTAATCATATCACCCCAAGCAAGGTGGTAAGGCCACTGGTGTGCAGGGGGCTACGTAAGAGTGAATAGATTGGAAAAGTGAAAGCCGGAAATCACGTCCTAAACAGGAAACAAGGGATGAGCCTCTACACCTGTTCAATAGAAGTGGGTGGAGTGTGAACCGGGCGATAGTTTAGTCTATCTACTCCAATTAAAAGAGAAAAAAATTAAGCAAAAAAGAAAAGTCAAAGGATTGGAAAAGAGAAAGCCGGAAACCACAAATTAAACAGGGAACAAGGGATGAACCTCTACACCTGTTCAATAGACGTGGGCGGAGTGTGAACCGGGCGATAGTTCAGTCTATCTACTCCAACTGAAAAAAAATAAATAAATAAACAAAAAAGAAAAGCGAAAAGATTGGAAAAGAAGAAGCCGGAAACCACATCCTAAACAGGGAACAAGGGATGAGCCTCTACACCTGTTCAATAGACGTGGGTGGAGTGTGAACCGGGCGATAGTTCAGTCTATCTACTCCAATTCAAAAAAAATAAACAATTATATTAGATATTTTGTAGGATGATTTGATCCGTTGCTTATATATCTTAATTTTGTGTTAGGTTTCATGTATAGGGAAACAGAGCCAGTTTTTAGGTTGATTTCCACGTCTGAATATTGGATAACCTTTCATTCATTTGAACCTCAAGATTAAAATTGAGACTTTTGAAAAGTTTAAAAGACATTTTTATTACTTTGTCGTTTGTTCTTTTGCTGTCCCGCAATATTTACAAGAATATCCACAAAATGGGGAAAATCAGCATACATCCACTATATAAGTTAACTTTGAAAGCTGAAACTAAAGGCAGTAAACAACGCTAACTAACCTTTCTAGGCAGGTTCGAGGAAAAAAGATTATGAAAAAGCTTTAGAAGGAAATGAACATAAAATAGATTATAATATAAACACCATATAAATGAACGAAAAAAAGAATAATACGAGAAAACGTAATATCAATTGTATTATATTGGTAGGGTGATTTGATCTGTTGTTTATATATTTTAATATTGGGTTTGGTTTCATGTATGAAGAGACAGTGCCAGTTTGTAGATTGATTTCCACGTCTAAATATTGAATAACCTTTTATTCATTTGAACCTCTATATTAAAATTGAAACTTTTGGAAAGTTTAAAAGGCAATTTTCTTACTTTGTCTTTTGTTCTTTTGCTGTCCGGCAATATTTACAAGAATATCCACAAGAATTTACTCGTGCAACCAGACTGGCAACACGATCCCACCCATTTACAATTTTTTTGATTTTTTTTAATCATTTCACCCCGAGCAAGGCAGAAATACCACAGATGAGCTGGGGGCTACATAACTGTAAAAAGATTGATTAGAAAAGAGTGGGGAGTACAAACTAGTTAGAAAGGAGCAATAGAAAGCTGAGAAAGCAGGTGCGATGACAGATACATAGGTGGAGAGAAAGGGAAGGTTATACGGGGGTGGGGAGGGAGCTAGAGTCCAGTGGTTAATAGATGGGTATTGACATTGCATTTAAATTTCTGGAGGATGTAACCGTCAGGAAAGCAAGAATACGGGAGCGAGTTCCACAGGCGGGAAGTGCGAGAGAAGAAGCTGCAGGAGTAGAATTGTCGTCTGCATTTGGCTAACCTAACTGTGAATGGGTGGGACCCAGCTGCCAATCTGGTTGCACGAGTAAACACCTGTTGAGGAGGCACCAGTGACTTAAGTTCGTCCGAGCAGAAGCCATGAAAGTATTTATAGAACAGACAAAGGGAGGCCACATTTCAACGATGGGGAAGTGGCTGCAGTCGAGCCGCCAGATCAGTACCTATCACATTACAGACTCTCCTTTGGAGCCTGTCAAGAACACTGAGGAAAACGGTAGAGGCGCCTGATCATAAATGGCAGCAGTACTCCATGCACGGACGGATGGTTGACTTGTATATATGCAGGGTGGATTCAGGCGGAAAAATACATCCTGGATCGGCATAATGACCCAACCTTCTTAGCAGTAGATTTAGCTATGGATTCAATATAGTGGTTCCATTTGAGGCCTGGGGAGAGGGTAAGGCCGAGGAGGTGTAGTGTGTTGCTCTCAGGGAGAATCGCTTGATCCATGCTTATGGGAGGCAGGAGAGGTTGCCTGTGATGGTTGACAGACAACAGCTTGGTCTTTGACGCATTGAAGTTGACAAGCTACTTCTTGCCCAAATTCACCACAGAGTGTAGATCCCGTTCAAGGTCAGCAGCGAGATTATGTCTGTCCGCCACGAGAGGTTTCTTACTGGTGCGGGAGTATATTGTGGTGTCGTCTGCGTAGATGCCTACCTGGGAACTGAGCTCATCTGGGAGGTCGTTGATAAAAATAAGGAAGAGCGTCGGGATACCAGCATTCGTGCTGTAGGATGAAGAGGCATGCCCATTCAAAACGACCTTCATTTATTTAAAAGAGATTGGATTAGGTCAAGCAGGCGACCGGTAATACCGTAACCCCGTAGCTTGCATAGGAGGCCAGAGTGCCAAACCCTGTCAAAAGTCTTAGAGATATCCAGAGCAACCGCGCGAGACTCGTCAGACTCATCAAGGGCCTGGAGCATGTACTCCGTTACGGTTGTTAGCAAGTCGGCCTTGAACCTGGCAAAGCGGAAGCCATATTGCCTGTCAGAGGAGAGTTTGTGGGCAGTAAGATGTTGGACTATTTCAGCATTGATTATGGCCTCGAATACTTTCCCGAATATCGGTAGAAGACTGATAGGACGATAGTTGGATGGGTCCGAGGTTTCACCACAATTCTTAAATACAGGAAAGACTGAGGAGAACTTCCAGCATGCAGGAAAGCAGGAAGCAGAAAGGCAGTAGTTAAACAGTTTAGAGAGGACAGGGGAAAGTTCAGGAGCATACCTCTTAAGGACTATCACCGGGATTCCATCGTCTCCACTAGCCTTATGGGGGTCGAGTTTTGAGATTACTCGGGATACTAGTGTCGGGGTAATATATACGTCGTGCAGTTTGGCCTCAGTTCTAATAGGGAAGTCGGGTGGGTGTACTCCAGATGAGTCAAATGTGGAGTTGGATGAGAATCTGCGGGCAAAGCATTCAGCTTTGTCCGCAGATGACGTGAGAACCTCAAATTCATGGATTAAAGGAGGTATTGAGGATTTACTATTGTTGTTAGATCAATGAAATGCTGTAGACAGTTCTACTCCCGCAGCTTTTTTCCTTGCACTTCTCGCCAGTGGAATTCCTTTCCATATACTTGCTTTCCTGACGGCTACAACTTCAGGTAATTTAAATGCAATGTCAACTTCCATTTCTTATTCACAGTCCTTTCTACATCACCACGTATATCTTGTTCTTTTTCTTTCACTCTGTCTTCCTAACTGTCTTCACACCTGTGTTCCCATCGTTCTCTTGCCCTTTCTCTGAGAACCCTTGTAACTGGTTCCTCTTTCTCTTCACTCTCCTCCTGACTAAACTTTTACTCTCTTATGTAGCCCCCTGCGCATTAGTAGTGTTACCACCTTGCTTGGACTGAAACGATTAAAAACAATATATATATATATATATATATTATCAGTCTGTCATCTTTATACAATCCCTAGTCGTTTGTGTGGCTTTTTTGTTGATGTGTGTAAGTTAAAAATGCATTATCTTGGAAACATCGGCTACGACGAATGGACCTTGTGGCACGTCAAAGGCGCCCTTTTAGTTATTTTTTTTTTACGATACTTCGCTGTTGTGGAATAGCAAAATTGTTTTTATGTGTTCTGATGGTAACTTTGTAAAGTCAGTAGCAAAATCTAAAACTTCAAGTAAGGCTTTTTCAGAAATTGATGAGTGTAAGTTTTAATAACATACTTCATGAAAACATTTTTTCTTTGCTTTTAATTTTCTGGAACCAAGAAATGCATTCGTTTGTGCCTTTCCATTGGTTATTTTGCGTTGTAATCCCGTATGAATCACACATTTCTTTTTTGATTTCCTGGTTTATTTTTTCCTAATTCGGTTTATATATATATATATATTGTATGGACAAGGTCTTTTGTCAAATATGGCTGCTGCAATATCTTATATATGCTATGTCTTTGTCAGAACGTAATTTTTCGTAGTTCTCTACAGCTTCCGATTTTTTATTGATCTAAGTAATTTTTGCTTTTCTTTGATTTGTGGTCTTCTGCTCTGCTATCCATCCAGTCAACCTATCAAGTATGTTATTTTAAGTTTTTGTTCTGCTTCCGTTTTTATTTTGAGTGTTAAATTCTCTAAGCCTTCTTTTTTTATTACGTGTTTCGAAATTTTTAACAGTAACTTTCTCATTGTTAGCAGTATCTTAGTCATTTAGTTAAGTGTCATGCGTGATGCACGCTTTGGGGATCATGTCTCGAAAGTGACATGACTTACTGGACAAAATATTTTTCCACAGTAGGTTACCGTTACAAATCTGTCCTACTATTTAACTCATAGCTGTAGAGAGAAGAGATGGATTAATAGTTTTCCCAAGGGTATTTGTGCGTAAGTGAATGAAACGAATTCTACTGGAATTCGAACACGGATTTTCAATTTCTTATTCCAAACCAATATCCATTACACCATAACGCACATGCTAACTTTGTATTTCTCTTTAAAACTTTATCATTATTCACATGATTCGATCATGGTATTCTCTATATTGCTTCTTTTAAAAAGACATTCTTATTTGATTTCGTATTTCTGTGCCATATTTTTGAACGTTTGTTACTGTACGACAGATACAACAGATTTATTCTCTTCCTTGATTTTGACATTCCCTGTATGTAATTCGCAATAGGACTTGCCTCTTTTGCTGACATGAATTCCATCTTCTTATTATCCATTGTTAGACTTTTCTTCTTACCTCCTACCGGAAAGCTACATTTAATACATATCTGTATATGTATATTTGTGCGTGGGGGAGAAAGAGAGAGATGGACGCAAATTTCGTTACTAAGTAATGAAGCCACAAAATATATTGGAGAAGGGTGATTCATTTTCTTATCAACTTTTTAAAGTAGTTTCTTAAACATTTTATTTAATAACACCTGTTACATAGACTGTTTGATTCGAATTTTGCGATATCCTAAATAACTGTTTGAATAGAGAGGCACGCCTTATTTTTATGTCTCAATTATTTTGGTGACAGCCGTTAGCATGTCTTGGCTTGATAGATTTTTTATCCTGTATCGCATAAAATGTGTGCTTTTTTTTACAACCAAAAACAGAATTTATGATAAATGCTAAAATGGAAACAGATATGTCTTGATGGTAAGCGCACTGATATTTTCGTTCAGAAGAGAAAAAGTTTAAAACAACAGAGCTAAATAAAAGTGTGACTAATAAAATGATATACTAAAAATAAACACGCAGAACATCAAAATACTACGTAACCTCAGGTTTTGAACGCTTCATATCGCGAACAAATTGGTTCACAAGCAAATTTTCAGACCAAAAAAGTCGTGGGCGATGAGGTGTCTTGAGCGACGAACGAGAAAATCAGCGAGAACTTTGGCCAACATTCTGGGAGTATCAGTAGAATAGTGTCAATTGCGGTGTAGATTTCGCTCTATATACATCATTGCTATACGCTTTCTATTGAATTTCATTGTTTTGTGATTTTCTTATATAAATTATTAAATAAAACCCTGTGGAACCAAAGAAGGATAATGATAACAGGAAAAGGAAAAGAAAAATAACCGGAATCAAGATAGATGTGAAGAGAAGAAATCATAGCCAAACATGAAAATAGTGTTCGTATCTCTGATTCTGAGACTCAGTTTGGTATGGTAAATTCAACGATCTGTACTATTCTCGAAAATAGAGACAATCATGTTTTATAGAAGGGAACACCTCTTATACATAATAGCATATATTTCCCTCTCCTTCCTCACCACCTCTCACTTATACCATTAATTCTCCTCCGTACAGATACGGTAAAATTAAATTTTCGTTTTTAGTATTGTGTCTATCTTTTTGTATATTAACTTCAATGATTTTAATTGGTTTTGTGTATGTGACCTTGTGCATATAGTTCTGTTGTAAAAGTTTAAATAAACAATCATCTGGGCCCCAAAAAAGGATTAATCCATTTTACATTGATTTCTATGGGGGAAAATAGTTTCAATTTACGAACATTTCGGGTAGCAAACAGCGTTCAAGAACAGCTCTTGAGCATTGTTTATCTTTTTTGTATTAGCTTTAAGAATGTTCATTATTTTCATTCATGATCTTGTTCAAAGACTGTTGTTTTAAAAATATAAATAAGCAAACATTTGGGGTCCAGGAATGGATTAATTCATTTTACATTGATTTCTATGGGGAAAATAGTTTCGGTTTACGAACTTTTCGGGTCACGAACGGCCTTCAGTAAAAAATTAATTTTGTGAACCGAAGTTCTGTTGGACTTGTAATTTTACAACACGTGATTTATAAATAACTAATAAACTTCACTCATTATGACCAATAATTTAAACGGTAAAAAATATAAGTACGTATGATGATTGATGGTAATTTATTTGGACTACTATCAAGTAGATGCAATAATTTGACTATATGGGAAGAGTTTTAACATGTAAAGAAAAGTATGATAAAGAAACCCGAAGGTATACTGAAATGACGAAAAAGCCCTCGAACAGACTAAAAGATGTTTAAAAACAAAATATTATTTAGGGACATAGAAAAAAAGAGCTGTACAGCCTTAATCTTCCTATATATCAGTGAATGCTGGACAATTTTCTCACGAATAAAGAACAGAATTGTGATAACTTAAATTCGGTTCTCCAGAAGATTGATGAGAATACTAAGAAAGCAACATGTGTACAACAATGAAGTTTCAAGAAAAATGAAGCAAAAAAGAAGATTTATGTCTAGAATCAAAAAGAGATAATTGAAATTTAAATGAAACATAATGAGTTTGAATTTGAGTTTTGTTTAAAGCATATTGACATCTGTGGATTATTTAATGTCAAAAAGGTCGGGTTTTAGGGTATTTTTTTAATATCCCTGAGAAGGTTGATTTAATCAGATTTTGATATAAAAGTTTTTTTTTTATTTCATAAAACTCAATATATCTTCAGTTGTGTGTTTTTGAAAAGCAGTTTGTCGATCTGGTTTCATTGACGTATATTTGTTAGAAGGCTTTTCGTCGAAAGTCAGATGTATCTGGTACATTTATACACACACACACACACAAATTGCTGGTCATATTTTTTACTCCGATTTTCTTCAAAAATGTATTGCTAGCATTAGTTTCTTCTCCAAAAAAGTGTTGCTGGAATTTTTACTTTAAAAATATATGCTAATATCTATAACTTTTAGATAAATCGATTGCTGAAAAAGTTCTAAATTTGAAGGGGGTGCCTCGTATCTTATTTGATTTAACGTCAATATCTCTAAAGGTGCAGATAGAAAGATATTTAAAGAGTTACATCTTAAATGCTACCTTAAATAATTATATGCTCCCCTATTAAAGTGTGGGGAACCTACTGGTTAAATGTTGTAGTAAAAGGAAAAAAAAAGCATAATCATCTGAATTATATAAGAGAAAAATGCCAATAAAATAATCTTTTAACTGGAGATTACAATTTCCAGATTTTGGATGTGTGCAAAATTTTCCAACAGAAAAACGGTTACCAATTGTGCATTTCGACACTAGATTTCAAAATGCGTACCGAGAAGGTTTGCACACACCTAATAATATTTTTGCATAGAAGCCAATGTGTCATATGAGATACGAAATTATGTCTTATAAATTGGTTTTTAAACATAAGTTAAAATAACTTGCTAATATCCCAAAACCATGAAAGCCTTTTACTTGTTCTCAACCACTAGTCGTCCGTATGTTTTTACTCAAAATAAGGAAACGCAAAAAAATTACATTTGACAGGTAAATAAGGCAGTAAGGAAGAAGCACTAAGTAGAAACTCATGTCGGCAAAGTAAGATAAAATTTCTGAAACAATATGGTTAAAAATATTTCCACAACGAAGCAATTAAAAACTGATTATCTTTATCAATACAACGACTTTTAACGAATCTCTCAAATGAATGCGACTGCCATATTTATAGACAAGTTGAGCACAAAAATATAACAACATGACACACAGTAAAAACAGTTCTTCTTTTTTGTGCCGTGTCTCTTCAGAATATTGGCGATCATGACTCCACAATTTCCTGTCCTTTGTAGCACGTGTATATTTTTGTCTTTTCGCTCTGTTCTGTAAATCATTTACACAAGATTGTTAGGTAGCTTATACGTTTCTTTCCTCTGTCCCTCCTTTTTTTTTCATTTTTCTTTTTATAATCATTTCATTCCAAGCAAGGCAGGATCCTCAAAAGTGCACAGGGGTTACAATGAGAGAGAAAAAAAAAACAGAGTAATGAGGGTGTCGAAGAAAGGATAATAGAATGGTGTGAATCAAGGAAAAATGTGCGAGAAAATAACTGTTAGAGTTGAAGAGACGGTTACATTTAACAATTTCGACGATAAAAGGGCGGAATATTGATGGCAATCTAGTAGCACGCGTAAATAGATGTGGTCAGGAAACCAGGGAAAAAAAACTGGTTAAAGCAGTTGTCATTAAAATACTTGTAGAAAAGACAGAGGCAAGCCACATGACATCAGTAAGAAAGTGACTGAAGGCGGTCTGCCAGGTCATGATCGATTATATTGAAGATCCTCATTTGGATTTTGTCGAGAACCTCAAGATGAATAGCAGTAGCACCCGACCAGATATGGCAACAACATTCCCTTACATTCAGTATGCCCTATCAGTAGAAAATTTTATAAGCCCTCTTTCCTCATTATATACCGTAGAAATTTCAACAGTTACTTTCTAATATTATTAATGAGTATCTTTTTTGTTTCGGTTTTTTCTAAAACTTTATAACTGCTCACATGGCATTCTCCACATCCTACTGTAGAACCATATTTCTGTTACCTAAAGATTCTTCTCCATCTTTTCAGCAGTAACAACCATATTATTCAGCATCAAACGTATGAATGTCATATACAGAGTCACTTGAAATTTGCAACCCTACCCAGACATAGTTATTGTTATTGTAACCAAATTTAAAATAAGCATATTAAATGCGCATCCAAACACCAGTATGTAAAGTATACTTTCCAAATAATGAACACAAACAAAAAGAAAAATATGCATTTTAGTTATTTATTTTAAAAAAGGGATTTGTTACATCAAAACTGAAAACTTGATGCGTGCAAAAGTATGTGAACAAATCTAGTTAATTACTTTGTGGAAACTCCTTTTGCGGCGATTACTTCAACCAAACGTCTTCTGACCAGTCTCTCGCATCTGCTGTTGAGGGGTTTTGCCCACACCTCCTTGCAAAAAATTTAGCAAGTTGGGAGAGTTTGGAGGGCATCGGCTATGAACCCTATCTTCAGGTTTAACAACGACATTTCTATTGGATTGTGATCCGGACTTTGACTAGGTCAATCCAGAGTACGAATACTTAGCTATCAATGGTAGTTTTGCTGGCATGCTTAGAGTTATTGCTTTGTTGCAGAACCATTTTTTGGTCAAGCTTAAACTCCCTAACTGATAGTATGAAATCCTGATTCAGAATTTGTTGATAAGATTGATCAGTCCTATTTCCCAGGGTAATATGGAGTCATCAAGGTCCAGGGGCAAAGAAGCAACCCCAGATCTTAAAAGTTTTACCACCAGGCTTCACCTTTTGGAATGAGTTTACTTGCTTTCTAGGCAATGTTGGCTTTTCTCCAAAACATGGCAATTTTGATTTTGACCAGACAATTCTATCTTTGATTTATCTGTCCAGAGAATGAACTTCTAGAAGGCCTCTGATTTGTCTAAGTGTTCTCTGGTAATGTTTAAACGGGCATCTTCATTGAGAGCAACGGTTTATTTTTAGCAGTTTCCAATGAATGCCATGTCCATTCAATTTTGGTTCGATGGTAGACACATGTAATTTATTTCTAATGCTGCCAGAGAGATTTGCAACACTCCTGAGGTGATTTGTGGGTTTGCTTTTACCTCATTTATTATTTTTCTAGTGTTTGTTGATTATGATTTTAACGAGCGTTCATTTTTAGGAAGAGTTGCGGTCGTGTTGAATGCCCTCCATTTGTATTGTAAATTATTTATCTTACAGTGAATGGATGAAGCTGCAATCCTATCAAAATGTTGTTATAGCTTTCCCTAAAAAGGTGAAAGGTCAGTATCTTCTTCGTAGTGTCATCAGATATCTCCTTTTTACTTGACATTGTTGATCTGTGTGGCATTACAGTAGGTTACTTGGAGTCCTTTCTTATTTAATCAGTGATTTTTAACCAATTTACTAAGGATGCCATATTTGATTGGTCAGCTTAAATTGAATAATTAAGCATCCAGTTTTGGAGAAATAAAGCACATTTTTTAAATAGATACTTTAAATACATCTTTTCTTATTTTTTTTATTTGTGTTCATTATTTGGAAATTTTACTTTACAAATTGGTGTTTGTATGCACTTTTAATAGGTTTATTTTAACCGTTTTTATAAGTAGCCATGTTTAAGGGGGTCACAAATTTTTAAGTGACACTCTATGCAATAAACATGCACAATGTTATGAAAATGAGAATTTTTTCTAGATAAATTTATTTTTGCGATCAAATCTCTTGTTGAAAGTATTACATTTTTAAAAAATTGTTCAATAAATAAAAACAAAGGCGAAAAATAATTGATATGCGTGTATTTAAATGCGTTGATACGTCCAAATGAAAGGAAAATTTATACTGCATTCATGTTGAGTTCTTTACCTTAAATAATGTGACATAGCATCAAATATCCATCTGCTTGTCTCTAGCCCTCGAGATATTGCAATAGTTCTCTTATAAGAAACGCGCTGATGTAGTAGTAAACAGGTGAATAAAATTATCTAAATTTTTTTTGTTTCTTATTTTCTTAAAAATGTAATACTTCAGAATTTACTGCAGTTATAGAATTGGTTTTGGACACATAATCAGTGTAATCAAAGAATTATCTTTCCCAAAATCATCACAATCCAAATACTTATAGATCCTAAAATCTTGGCCGAAAAGTACAAGTTTTTTGGCAAGATTACTGACCTGGTTAAAAGCATTTCATTAGGATATTTTTACGTTAAATGAAGGAATTATACATCAACGACATACTTAACGATGACAAGATGGCTTGGAACATCAAAACATATTTTATAGGAAAATAAGTTTACAAGCTATATTTTGTTTATCGTTTCGTTTTGTCCCAAACTTGCCAAAATCATTATATTCTTTTAAAAATTCTTTGATAAAGCTTTTTGAAAATTCTAAATATTGTCATCAACCAGTCGTTTACTATATTTTATTATCTTTTTTAATCATATAATAAATGTACATTAGGATTCCAGTAAATTATGTTATCATACTGCTCACAACGACGAAGTATTATATTTCAGAGCACCCGATGCGGCCTTAAAGAAACGCCCTGTTGGCTGCATTCATATTTTACGTAGGTGATCTTATCAGCTGCTTCAGATCGAATATTTATGCACTTACATTGTTTTTTGTTTTATTTAAGTGAGTCACCGTTTTTATCTCATAGGAACGGTATGAAACGATTCTTTTGTAAGAGAAAGTACGTATAATTTTCAGTAACAAAATCTTTAAAAAGGAAAATAAATAAATAAAAAGATTGAACAAAAACTTTACAGCAGATGATAAATTACGAGTTGTTGGTCATCGCATTTCATATATAAACATGACAGCGTTCCCCTGATTATATTATCACGCATACAAGGGCTGACTAAAAGCATCGGAACTGATACTAAAAAATCAAAACGATACATATCAATTAAGCACTTAAATCTCGAAATACTTATATTTCCTCTCTATGGGCCGTATTCCTTCAGGACGTTGGTGATTATGGATCTCCACAATTTTCTTTTTCTTTGTAGCTCTTAACGTTTGACATTTTGCCTTCTCTCCCAACTCGGCTCAGTTATCCATTTATTCAAGCTCTTCAGGTGTATGTGTGTTGTTTTCCCCTGTTCCTCTTACCTTCAATATATCCTGTGAGTATCAACTTTCTCAGGCCCATTTTCCTTATTATGTACCCCAGTAATTTCAACTGTCTCTTCCTGATATTTTCTTTTCGGCTAGGTTTTTGAGGTAACTTTAATATTCACCACAAGTAGTGGTCCGACCACTTGTAGAAAACAGATAAAAAGGTTGATACCGCGGAGACTTCTTCATCGTCTACGATTTAACGCACACACATCATTGACAAACCCACCAGTTTTCCTAATGCAACAGGGCACCGAGGAGACCTCTTGACTTCTTTCTCACATCCTGTCTTGAGAAAATTTTTCGTCGCCCTGGCACTTCAGATAATTCACTAGCCGGTGTCAAAGTTGATATTAAACTAAAAGAATCCTATGATAGATTGTTCCATAGAACAATTTTCAGTACATGAATACAAACCGGAACAGCTTCAGGTCTTACATGGCGGAGGCTCTTCTCTCAGACTTATTCAAACATAGCACCCCTAAAACTTCTGCTGTCGTATCAGAATAGATCTTTACTGAATGGACAGTTTTGTACCTCAGGATAATTTCATGCAAAAATCGAACAGCCAGCCCATGTTCATCAATGAATGTGCTGCAGCCATAGTTCCTTATAACCACTACTAAAATACTAATCACAAGTAGCGGTATAGTATTCCACTAGCTGCATTCAGAACTGCTTACAATCGGTGCAAGAGAGTTCTATAAAATTCAATGTGTAGCTATACACGCAAGGTACAGTTTAAGTTTGAAAACAAGCAAATTAGATACCAGGAGCTCTGTAAGATCTCTAACGAAATTCATATTAGAACCCAAGTACTATTATAAATGGCTCCCAGGTCATCTAACCCTCGTGAGACAAGGAGAAGCTCTTCGCCTAGATACCTAGATCTTTGCCTCAAGGTTCGATGACAAAGGCTACATGCTTCACGACTTCCCACGTTTCACTGAGCACTATCTTAGTATTTTCATTTCGGCCGGGCAATCGTTAGACGTATCAAAAGTTTTGACCCTAAGAACGTCACCGGTCCAGAAAACATCCCGGTTGTTGTCCTTAAGAATATCAACAGGGGGTTATTCCCGATCTTATAGAAATTATTTGACCGCTGTTTGGAAGAGAAATCTTTCCTATATTTGTGGAAAGTGTCATGTGTTTGCCCGATTTTCAAAAATGTGGGTGAGGACTCATCCCCTTCCCAAGATAGATTCATCAGTCTTCTCAGTGTCATTAGCAAACTCTTTGAAGCTATAATAACCAGCAAGAAGGTTGCTGATCACCTCAATAAAAATGACCTGAGAGACAGAAATTAAGGCTCATTGCTGATATTCTAACTGCGATCACTTACATAATTAGTGAGGCACTTGACAACAAATACATCTGTAGGAAAATCGTATTAGATAGTACAAAGACATTTGACAAGTTGTGGTATAAAGGGTTAGTTCCTAAACTTTCTAGATATAGAATTACTGGAAAAGTCTTTTCAGTTATGACGTCATACTTAACGGAAAGTCCTTGACGGTAGTTATTAATGGCAAGTCATCCGAGTCATAATCGATTAACCCAAACTTCTCGCAAGGTTCATTTCTCAGTCATTCTTCCTACTCTAGAGAAATGATCTACCTGATAGCATACTCCCATCATTTGTGAATAACTATGCTAATGATACAAACGTATACGAAAATACCTCCCAAACCTTTGATAACTAGAGCTTAGGAGCTAACCCAAATCTAAACAGCTCAGTCGAGAAAACTAGCTGGTCACATTCGATACCCTAACATCCAAACTCTGAGACCTTCCACAGTCGCCGATCAGACGCAGAACTTTCAACGAATGTTTCCACAGTAAGGCCTTGTGTCTACTGAAATTTAAACTCAGCCCAGATCTCAAGTTAAACTCGTATACATATGATCCATCACTAAAGATATTTGAAGAATGGTCGGTTACCTGTATCGCTCCTGAAAGTACCTCACTCCTCATGCTATGTTCTACCATTATAAGAGCCAAATTCAGCTGAAGATGGAGTACTGCAGCCATATACAGGAAGTGCTGCCCAATATTTACTTTCTATTCTAGATAGAGTTTAAAAGCCTCTACGCGCCCTTGTATTCTACCAATATTTTAATGAAAAGTGTCCAGATGAACTACAATCCTTAGTTTCAACAGTTCTAACCCTCACGGCTAAAACTCACCGTGCCGCGCGCTTTCTCTTTGTATTTCCTTGGAGAGATGTAAGTTTCACTCAAGTATTTTCTTCCCACGTACCACTGCCTTGTGAAACCAACTCCCAAGAGCTTGTTTCCCCGATTAGTACAACCTTTACCAGTTCAAGCCTAAGGTTATCTTCCACACATATCAGCATGCGTTGTGCCTTTTACTCTATATCTATCACCATCGAGTCGCTCTTAAGCCTTGTAAAGGATAAACATCACTAAAAAAATGCATGTGAAACAAAGTACTTGAACATACGTCAAAATACTCGTTGAAAAGAAAAAACCCGAGACGGGAACCCTAACACTAAAGCGCTCAATACAACAGTAGAGCAAAAGTTATATTTCCCCCTTTTTCCCCCTCCGCGTTTATACTCGGTGGGTTTTTCGAGACGGATTGAAATATATCATAACAATTGTTAATATTATTTTTTTATTGATATTATTATTGTTTTTATTATTATTATTTTTAAAACAGAATATGTATCATACTGTTCAAGAACTCCATATTTCTTTTCATTTAAATTGAAACTATCTTCAAATTTGAAGTGAACAATATTAATACTTTCTATAATTGTTATTCTATGTGACCCTTCAGGACGTGGGTTATTATGTCTTTGAACAACCTTCTATATTTTAGCAATATTTGTTGCTTTTTTATCGTTGCCAGTCCATGTTTTCTATCTATGTAATAAATCTTGTTAGGCATGTTACTCGCTGTTTAACTGTGTATCTCTTGCTTTCCATATGTCTTGTGAGTGTCAAATTCTCCAATCCCATTTTCTTGATAATGGCTTCAAGAAATTTTAATTTTTTTATTTAAGTACAAATGTCGTTTTGGTTCCCATTCCCCAAAAAACACCATCGTTGGTCACATGTTCCGTCCATGGCATTGTTGGAAGATTTATGTGGAGTTCATTACTCATCATGATGGTTATTTATTCATCTGTCATATTTCTGGTGCTAAGAAAGGGAGAATAAGAAGGGAGAAAAGATAATAACTGAATACTTTTTCTCTTTCTCCTCCGTCCGCTAGAAGCTAGTAGAAGGATATTCTAAGAAGATCACTCAAGAAAAAAGAGTATTTTTATGACTCTTGAGTGCTGGCTACATATTCAGATAAAGAATCTTATCACAAAATTCGGAGTAGCCACTATCGCGAAAAGCGAGTCTCTCAGTTATTGGAAAATTTAACGACCATTGATAAAATGACAGCTCTCTAAAGACTTGATTTGAGACTGACTTTTCCCTGGCATGAATAATTTTATGGACACTTAATGGATTAACAATCGACATATTTAATTTATTTGTGTGAAAATTTAACGACCATTGATAAAATGGCAGCTCTCTAAAGACTTGATTTGAGACAGACTTTTCACTGACATGAATAATTTTATGCAGGTTTCATGGAAAATAACAGTCAAGGTATTATCATTACGTTTTTATATAATTTTTCTTGTACTTGTTTTTTTCTTATGATATTTTTATTTTCAGAATTCCAATTATGTACAAATTTTCCGAAGGTTTTGCTTTTTCGAGCGTTCTCAGCTATACTTTTAGCGATTATCAAGAATAAATGATTTTACTAAATATTTGTTTCTTTGTTACTAAATATATGTAAAGTTCCTGCATATTTTTACATAAATGAGAACTTTTATTAATGATGAAGTAATCTAAATAAATTCGAACATTAACAGAAAATATCTACAGTTATATTTGTTTTAATTTCGAAAAAGTACTTTCATTTTTTTGTATGACTAACCTTTTCATTATTTATTTATAGTTTCAACTGAAATATAAGTTTTAAAGCAAATATTTGAATCCTTACAATACGTTTTAAATTTAACAAACAATTTTACGTGATTCCACATAAATAGAAACTGTCGAGAATAATTAATAAGTTGTGTATCTCAATGTTATTGCATAAGAAATAGGAAATAACATTTAGAAATAGGTAGTAAATGTATAGAAAACCGTCCGTGATAACGGTGGGAAACCAGTGAACATTTCAAAGTTCGTATTTACTGATTGTAGATTTGATTTATGTTCAGAACAAATCTTGAGCATTGACGACTTCCCGTGAGCATTTCTCAGTCATATCAGTTTTCTCAAGAGATCGTATTCCTTTTGAAAACGTAACAGCTGAAAGAAAAATATAATAAAAAAACATTTTCATTTATAATGTCCATTTTATGCTACTTACCTGCACAGTAGGTTCTACCCCGTATACATTTACGTATAAATACTTTTTTATGAATTTATAATTTAAACTTTCTACCATCTTCACCCGAAATGTTTTCTTGGGGATATAGACAGCACCTCCGTTTTTTCACATTCTGTTTAAAATCTCTTACTAAATCTGATTCGATATTGTTTAAATTTACTAGTCAAAAGCAAATTTTTCGTGCATTTTTAAAATGTGATTTTCGCCTTTGAGTGTCTCTGATGATTATATTCATAATAATACACTAGAATGAAACTATAAGTTTATGGATGGCCAGGTCTGAGTTACGTTCACTTTGATGAACTAGGCGACAGCTTTTGATGAGAAAGAAAAATAACTAATTAAATATATATATATATATATATATATATATATATATATATATATATTTATATATTATAAATCATCTCGCCCCAAGCAAGGCATTCTACTGCCACTGTTTTGCAGGGGGTTACATAAGAGGAAAGTTAGAAAGAGTAACAGGTTATAGCGGGTGTTAGGAAGTGGGTAAGAGAAGCATGAGAATACTGATGAGAGTGGAGTGGACGGAGAAAGGAGCATGAGAGAGAGGATGCAGGTTAGTGAGATAGGAGATTACTATTGACTTTACGTTGAAATTCATGAAGATTGTAGCTGTTGGGGAAGCAAGTAAACGGAAAGGAATTCCACAGGCGGGAAGTACGAACATAATGCTGCTGGAGTAGAATTTGCGTTTACATTTTATTGGTTTCACAGTAAAAGAATGGGACCTAGATGCTAATCTTGTGACTCGAGTAAATTCATATATAGGGAGCACCAGTGAGCTAAGTTCATCGGAGCAGAAGCCGTGAAAGTATTTTTAGAAGAATTTAATATTTGAATAAAGAAAGAGAAATAAAGAAAAAGAAGCGTTTGCAGACAATGTGCGTCTGAGAACTTAGCATAAGAGAAAAGACGTCCGGGTACCTTGTCAACTATCCTTGTTAAAGAAGGTCTTACAGTCCACGGCTAGCTTCAGAAGGATGCTGAAGATACCACGGACGGAACACGCGAGCAACGACGAGGTTTTAGAGAGATTGGACACAAGAAGGAAACTGATACTTAACACCAGGTAAAGACAACTGAAGCTTTTGGGACATTCAATGAGGAAGGAGGGCTTGGAAAGCCTGATGCTCACAGGATGAATAGAGAGGAAGAGACAAGAGAAAGTAACGCATGGCATACTTGATAGACTTAATCAGATGTATGGAAGATTGGGGATTGAGTGGGATAAAAAGAAGAAGGGGTATCAAAAGCGACAAGAGATAGGGAGATGTGGAAGGCTATGGTCACTTACGTCCTGAAGGGACACCGGCACATACAATAATAATAATAACAATAATGTCTTGTTAAGTACAGCCCACGCACTAAGGAAAACTTTGTCAATGTAACGCTAGTGATGTTAAGGGAGAAAACAAATGAAATTTAGCCATAAAAACACACCACAACCTGTCTTAGGTCTTTCCACAGACTTAGTAGATAGTGTGAGCGTAGCAGAAATCGAATAATAATAATAATAATAATAATAATAATAATAATAATAATAATAATAATAATGGTTACCATCTCGGTTCTTTTGTAACTTAATACCACTCTCAGAGGCACTTGTTTAAAAAAATCAGACTCTCTTTATGCTGTCTGAGTAAAGTGGCGAAAGAAAAAAGAATAGATTATTTAAGTTGGTGCTTATATAACCAATGTAGTGGCAACTTTATAGTATCAGTAATAAATATAGTGTCTTCTGATTAATTATTCAGATTCCAGTATGCTTTTCAAGTGCTAATTTTTACATCTTATAAAGTTTTAAAAATTTGCAAACACATATATATAACTCATATATAAGGGCACCTCGGAGTGGTGTAAGGGTTATCAAGCTTGTCTCGTTTGAACCAGTTACAACTAAGTAGTGAGTTCGATCCTCACTAGGTACCCCGTACTTTTGACCTTGTACCACATCTAAGCGGCCCTTAGAAAATCAACTATATGCTTATATATAACTGATAAGAATATTCTTTTTGAAAACATTTCTTGGTACAAAAAGAACAAAGCTTATGATGATAGAATTAACTTTTAAATAAGTTCTAAGAGCATTTTCGTCAAATGTGTTTTGTACTTAAATCTGAGTGTTGCATATATTTGTCCTCAGAAGGGAAATGTAAAAATCTAAAAAAATTGGATTTTTTACTTAATTTAAAAAAAAATTATGTTTTTATTTATTTTATTTTTTATTTTATTTTATTTATTTTTTTTTGTATTATAATAATACAGAGAAATCAACAGGAAGGAAAGTTAAGTCAAGTATAAAATCATGGATGTGCATTGTGGTGCAGTGGATATCGGCTTGGAACGAAAAATCGGGGAACCGTGTTCGAATTCCAGTTGAATTTCTTGCATTTACTTACGCTCAAAATCCCTTGGAAACGGTCTTAATCCCTTCAGTTATGAGTTAAATAACAGGGTAGATTGGGTTCTATAGCTTTGGCTGTCTACCGCAGAAAGTAATGGCAACCTACGTTCAAGACATGATTGCTTAAGCACGTATGACACATGGCTGACTGATAAAATCATATCTACGTTTAAGTGATTATACTGTAGAATAATGATAATTTTGACCGACTAATCAAGAGGGGACTCTCTTTTGGGAAATATCAATTGTTTAGTGAAAGGGCTGTATTAAAGCAACTAACTTTTACAAAAATGTAACTATATTTCAGTATTAAAAATCGTTCATGATCCTGCGTGGGATAATTATTAGCCAGTCTAGTTTGCTAGGACAATTAATACTTATTAGGGATTTTGATTACTACTGATAAGGTGTTCTATAGAATATTCGGCATTAATTAGTCAAGAAAGCACTGACATGTAACCAAGTCACAGTCAAGGTTGCTGTAAACTCAATAATTGTGTTATTAAAATGAATGATCCTCGGGTTATTATTTTCTATGTCGAACATTAATTGTAATGTTTTAAATTAACCTTCAACTCATTTACTTAAGAAGTCGGGCAACCAGACTGGCAACAAGAGCTCAGCCTTTTACAGTTAGATCAACCAAATGCAGGCAACAGTTCTACTCCACAGCTTCTTTTCTCGCGCTTCCCGCTCATGGAACTGCTTTCCGTATGCTTGTTTCCTGATGGCTACAACCTCCAGAAATTTAAATGCAAAGTCAATTCCAATCTCTTATACACTTAACTCCAACTCTTTCTACATCATACAGTGAATCTTGTTCTTTTCCTTTCTCTCTAATTTTGCAACTGTCTTCATTCCTCTGTCCACATCCTTCTCTTGCCCATTCTCTTTCCCTCCCCCTGTAGCTGGTTCGTCTTTGTTTTCACTCTCCTCCTGCCTAAAACTTTAAGTTTCTTATGTAGCTCCCTGCACATCAGTAGCGGTACCGCCTTGCTTGGGGTGAAATGATTAAAAAAATTCAATGCGAAATAGCAAGACACTTTTCTCACCGTTATACATACACATGCTTTATGTTTCCTTAACGTTTTAGACTTATAGATCCAGTTTGTTTCTTCGTCTTGGTGACACCACTGACAGTTGAAATGCTGACACCAACAATATCCATGATATCTCTGTAAGGCTTATCAGTGGGTTCATGCAACGTTACAATTTTTGTAAGAGTAATTTTCCTTAGAGTAACGTTCATGGCAAACAATGGCCGTAGGACAACTAATCGATTACAAATTATAGAAATCGATATCACTCTGTCACTCTAGTTGGTCTAAAACTGACTGTACGGTAAAAGAAAGGAAACTAAAGAAGTTGTCTTAATTAATTTGCAAAAGAGTGTATGTATAGATAGATAGATAGATAGATAGATAGATAGATAGATAGATAGATAGATAGATATGAAAATAAAAAATATACAGATGTATTTAATGGAAAAAATAGATAGATAGATAGATAGATAGATAGATAGATAGATAGATAGATAGATAGAAAAAATAATGAGGTAGACAAAAAGAGACTAGAGAAAATCAGATGTAGCTGAAATAAAATCAATTTCATGCTATCAAGTAATGAAAGGTCGAATTCTTTTTAATGCCGGTCAAAATCTCAGCGCTAACAACTGACCTACGTTAAAGAACTCCGATGACTAAAAAGAGAAGGAATTAATAATTGTTCGTCTCCTAAAAGCACATATGCCACAGATGTGTACATATCGATTAATCTGATGATTATTGTAAATAAACTTGTCAACATTTCTAAATCGTAGACACGTTAAAGTCAATCTCATTAATTTGGGCAATTTTTCATTCCGAGCCGTTTTCGAACTAAGAAAAGAAATAGTTTTCGTGGCCATGCACGTAGTGGTGCAGTGGGTATCGGCTCACAACGAAAACTCGGAGAGTTCACATTATAGCCTTGGTTGGCAATTAGTCTACCGTAGAAAGTAATGGCAACCTTCTGCGGGAAAATATTCTGCCCAGTCAGTCATGTCTCTTTCGAGACATGATCACCAAAGCGTGTATCATGTACGACACTTAACTGACTGACGATGCTAAAAAGTGGTTTCTGACACTTCATTGTACTACGATCTACGAATGGGACGATATTTTTTCTTCTTTTTTTACAGTGACCAACCAAGCGAAATAATTCCCACAAATCCCACAGAAAATAGCGTATAACATTCTTCTTCTTCTTTCTCATTTTATGTGCCGTGTCCTTTCAAGACGTAGGCGATCATAGCTTTCCATTCCCTATCTCTTGTCTCTTTTAATATTTTTTCCTCTTGGTATCTGCTCCAAACCCCGCTCCGCCATTCACCTCTTCAAGCTCATCAAGTAGGTCTCTCTTTCCTTCTAACCGTTCTGTGAGTATTAGGTTCACCAAGCCCTCCTTCTTAAATAGGTGTCCAAAAAACTCAGCTGTCTCTTCCTGATGCCAAGTATAAGTTTCCTTTTCGTTCGTATTTTCTCCAAAGCCTCGTCGTTGCTCACATATTGTCCTCAGTATCCTTCTGTAGAACCACGTTTCTGTTGCTTCGAGTCTTTCCTTCATCTATGATGAGATCCTACAGCATTCGCTGGCATATAGGAGGACATATATCACATAACAGTCCTGTATTCCTTTCTTTTTTCCAATAAAATATTCCTGCCTCTCAATAATCTGCTTAGTCTTTGAAATGTGTCATTGTTAATACCAATTCGCCTTCAGATTTCAGTGTCGCACCTTCCATCCTCTGTCAAAATGCTTCCTAGGTATTTAAATTTCTGTGTTATGATTTTAGTGTCCCCGACTTGTAGTTAGTATTTTGGGGACCTCTTTTTACTGACGTCCATACATTCGGTTTTCTTGAAGCTTATGCTTAGACCTTTCTCATTACTTTCCATTGTTGCCTTCTGTAGGAGGTCCTATAGATGATTTCAATTTATACACGAAAAGTTTTCTAATTCACTTCTCGATGGGCAAAGCATTCTATAGTTGGAACAGCAATCGGAATAATACGTTATTTTGTTAAATTTATTTTTTATATAGCTAAATAGGTATGTACGCTCCAGGTTGACACATATGTGCAAATTTTGGATGACTGAGTTATGTTCTCAGAGACCCACCTAACTAATCAATGAGGGTTTATTTATTCAAGCCTGTCAGGTTAAATTTACAACGTGAATGTTTTGCTTTTGTCATGAAATTTATATTTGTATACTTACAAATATACGATTTTTTTCTTTTTTTTTTTTGTATTCGCCTACATAAATTCATGTATGTCATATCATTCAAACTTGGTGGCTGAAATAGTTAGATATATCCTGATGAGGTTAATGATAGTGATCATGCCCATATTGCTCACAAAGAAACTGGAACTGCGCGCTCTTCCACACACTTTGAGACTCTCTGCCTTACTGAGCTTAACTATATATCTATATATATGGAGGAATAAATATACATTATATATACATGTATATATATGTATACATATATATATATTAATAAATATTTATATTATCTATATATATATGTGTGTGTGTGTATGTGTGTGTATGATTGTGAGATGAGGATCTTAAAAGAAATTACAACTGAAAACAACATCTGTTTTTCAACTGATATACAACTATATTTTATCATATATATATATATATATATATATGATAAAAATATAGTTTTAATATATGCCATATTTATGAGTTAAAGTGCTCGATATCAGGGATAGAGCGTATATAAATATAAAAGTGGGCGTTGAGATCAACACCCAGCTGTGACAATCTGTTTCATGTTAAACGCAATCATCAGGCCATGTGCATTATATTTTGGATCGACTATTTATATATGATGTCTAGTGATGCATTATGTCTAGGTCAATTGTCTTGTTCTAATGGTTATAGGAAGGGATTTAACGGTTGAGTTTCGAATTATTCTAGGAGCTATTGAGTGTAAATTATTGTGGCTCCGAATGCAGTTTTGTGGCTATTTGACAGTGTTGTTTGCTAACATTATTGTTGATTGCTTCGTTATTTGTTGTTCCTTGTTATTTTACGTTTACTTATAATCAAGCGTAAATTCGTATTTTATTAATTTGTATTTTATTAATTTGTTTATTATTTACTTACGTATTGATTTGGATTCATTTGTTATAATTATTTTATTATGAAATGTGATCTTCTCCATCTGATTGCTTATGAAGATGTTAAAACCATAACCCACTTTATCCCTTTTTGTCTTATAAAACAGTTCATGATTTGTCGCGAATACAATTTGTTTATAAAGTTGAAACAAATTCCTCTCCATAATTTCTAGTGTGATTATTCTCCAGACGATGTCGCTACTCAGTTTAACTAGATTATACTATCGGCTTGTGATGTCAATTTATTGTCTTTTCTTTCAGCTTCAGTAACGTTTCCTGGACACGCTTAGGAAAGGCAGTAACAATTTATTGTCAGCTCAGTAAGTAACTTTTGTTTTCAGATCGAATTTAATTTCCTACGCTGGGGTTAGCTTTACCGGGGGTTATTCTAGAAAGATGATTTCGTTGTTGTTGTCTATTAAATTTAACTCAATATTTAAGGTAATATTTAGGGCTCGAATGAAGCAATTTGCTTTGTTTTCTATACAAAAATTCAAATGTTAACAACTATTCAGTTGTTTTGGTGATTTTGCTTACTATACTTATATTTACGTGATAAATATTTACTGCTTTCCTAAGTGTGACTGTTAAAAAGTAAATGCGATCTTCACAAAGTTGGTGTTGACTTATTAAATATTTGTCGATCGACTTTGGTAGTATCTAGTTGTAATAAGCAGATAATTACCCCAAATTTAAAAAGTAAAAACGGATAAAGAGAAGTCTGAATAAAGATTTTATTATCTGGAAAGAGAACATTGCAACAAAGTCTTGCAATACTACATACCATTTATCCAACCCTGAAAAGAAGAGCTAGCGGATGTTACGAAAGGATTTATTTTCACACTGTTCGGCACAAATTGCAAGACCCTGTTTCTTCTGAGAAGTGCTAGGGAACATATTAGAAGTTAACTAAAACCTCGTCTCCGTAAACGCAAAACTTTGCCGATTGGCCATTAAAACGCATGTGACCTTCCAATCTTGGCATATATTAATTATTTTAAGTGAGAAGAAATGTAAGCTATTAAATCCAATATGTTCGTGTTGGAATTAATAATAATTTCACTTTGATATTAACATTATTAATCTGCAAACACAACAGATTTTGCAGGAGATAGGTCTAAAGTAGTAGCTACTGATGAGCAGTGTTACAGCGAAACAGGAATATCTGCGGATGACTATATATATATATATATATATATATATATATATATCAACATGTATGGTGTGTGTGTGTGTGTGTGTGTGTGTGTGTGTGTGTGTGTGTGTGTGTGTGTGTGTGTGTGTGTATCAGGACACATATTTATATGTTATATATATATACTGCTAATAAATGCCAATAAAAGGCTTGGAGTTATATCCAAAATGATCCTATTAATATTAACACCGATCCAGCCAGAGAGCTAAATGTAATTAAATTTATTTATTTAAAGACCCGATATTTATTACATATGAAAAATTCAATTTTTAAAAAATTGGATGGCCATTTCAACGGGTAAAATCAACACCCATCTTATCAGTGAGACCAAACATTATGATAAAATAAATTTATTAATAGATCATTGCTACCGGAACATGTTAGATCTGCCTTGTGGGTGTCAGTAACGAAAATAGATACAATAAAATTAAAAATAAATATTAAAAAATAAAATATTAAAAATAAAAATAAGGAAGAAATATGTCAGACGAAATTACAGTTTTTCAAAACCATTTTTAAAGGAACATAAATAATGTTAATACCAAAAAACAAACTGGTCAAACATAAGTTAAAATTAAAACGATAGAAATAGTAGGAATATAGTAGACTTGAGAAAAGGAATTTATTATATAACATAACATACTTTTACGGCTAATAAGAAGAAATGAAATAACCATTTACAAAATTTTAATTTTAGATTAATACTTAGGAAGACTGGACTTAAATTTCAATCTATAACGGCTTTTACTTATAATTTATTTCTTAAGTTCAGAAGAAAATTTTGCTTAGAATATTTGAATTTTTTTTTTAAATGAACATAGATTGCATCTGTCGTTAAGGTTATTGGGGCTAATCTCCAACTCACTATTGTGTTAAGTCTCTAGTCTTTCATTTCCCAAGATCTTCGGAAAAGAGAAGTTTGGAATTTTAGATAGGGTTTGGAAAAGGAATGTTTATGGGATTAGTAACCTTGTTTAAATTCTTCCACCGAAATTCCAATGTATACTTGGTCATTATTTTTGTTATTTAATTATTATTTGTTAATATATATATATATATATATATATATATAACGGCCTTTATTATAATAGAAATGATGGTGCCCAAATTTCCAACATCAATCCAGAGATTTCCTTTTTTTATTGCAACTTGTCAATCAGTAGTTAATTGTAATACGTGATACCTGCTTGGGTGATCATGTCTCCAGAAATACCTAACCGACTGCGCAGTAGATTTTTCCGCAATATGTTGCTAAAGACTGGTTGCCAAGGCTATAGAACTCAATCATTTCTGCTATTTAACCCATAACTAGAGGGAGAGGTTGCGGAATCATACCTTTCCCAATGTGAATGCAACGAAATTAACTGGAATTCGAACTCGGTTCTCCGATTTCTTGTTCCGATCAGATATCTACTGCACCACAACGCATTGTACCACATCTGTACTACAACCAATACTCTTCCCTTTAGAAAGTAGTTTTTTCTTCTTTGTCAAATTCTCTATCGTCTGTGAGACATACGCTATCTGCGATGATGCATGTTTATTCTTCTTTATCTGTAGCAATAATGACTAGTTTTATATTTTATATTTCACAGTAAAGTGCATACTTGTCATTTTCAATACTATGTATTTTATAAACTAATAATAATGTTGATCTTGAATTATATTGTTGCTTTTCTTAGTCGCTAACTAGCGAATTTATTAAAGTTAGATCGCAAGAAAAAGATTTTGTTAGTTGATTTTCAAGATATAAAGTCACCTTTCGTTTTTTTGTTTTATTTTTTTTATTTGTTTTTGTTTTTCTCTTCTTTTTTTTGTACTTGTGCCTAACCTAATAAAACCAAACTCAGTAAATTTTAATACGAAACGAAGTTAATTTTATTTTTCTTCAAATGATACCAAATGCTGAATTCTAAGAGATCAGACGAGGTGTTTACACCATCTTCGCATATTTTAATATTTCCCATCAGAATATTTGTGACGTTTCTATTTTGGTCAACGTACTAACTAAAGAGAGAGAAATTGTCTTTCTTACTAAACCTGATTCTTGGGTGCGAAACTGGCTGATTGATATGAGTCATGCTAAGTAAGCAGAGAGCATCATTCGCACGTTTCGCGACTCCTATGATGCCGACTCTTCTCACAAGCTGTTAACTTTCTCGATATTTTAAAAATAAATGAGGAACGCCAGTTTACAGGTATCGCTTGCCAGGATGAGGACAAGACAAATATCCTTTTTATTTAAAATCATTTGATTCCTAAGCAAGGTGATAAAGCCAATAAGACAGATGTTACTGAGAGTGTAAGAAACTGAAAAAGCTTCACTGAGTTAAAAGGAAAATAAAGAACAGTGTTCAAAGAGACAAAAGATAATGACTAACATTGCATTTATTTATTTTCATTTAGTTTTTTAGATTGTGGTTGACAGGAATGCAAGAAACCAAAAGAGGCAGGATGTGCAAGGGAAGAAACTATTAGAATAGAACTTACTGTTATATCGAACAATTTCAGCAGAAAAAATCAAAAGGCCTAGCTGCCAGTCTGGTACTTCTTTAAATTCATGAACTCGAGGAGAATAATATCTCTTTCTTTCTAGTATTTATCTATATTTCTGAGATGAAGTGGTATTTACAGTATTTACATTATTCGGACTATTGTTCTCATCTTTGTTGCTATTTGTACACCGTTTTGGCCGTTGTACGCTCCGGCCTTCTTCAAATGCTAGGAATTTCTAACCGAACTCTTTATTACAATCACTGGGGTATATGATCTTCATTCTTTATGTAGTAGTGCCTCTTTTGGTAGTCATCTCCCTCTGTAAGTTACTTGTTCATCATTGCTGTAGCTTAGTATTGAACTCACAACACTTTGGGTCAAGTCACAGGAACTAACCAAAGTCTATATCCACTGGTTCATGTGTCCTTAAGGACTACGCAAGTAATGGAAATCATATACCCCAGTGATAGTAATAAAGATTTCGATTCGAAATTCCTAGCACCTGAAGAAAGCCGGAGCGTACAACGGCCTCTTTCTCTCTCTTTTTCTCTCTTTCTCTCGCTTTCTCTCTCTGTCTCACACACACTCTCTCTCTCTCTCTATATATATATATATGTGTGTGTGTATATCTATATATACGTATGTGTGTGTGCGTGTGTGTGTGTGTGTGTGTGTGTGTGTGTGTATGAAAATGACCCTCTACAGGTGCAGAGAGGCTACATCCTCGATCACTACAATCATTCAACAGTTACATATCATACATATTCGCATATTTATTCTTACCCTGTCTTCGTTAACCCTTACAATGACAACCTCATTTCATAACTATCTACACTGACTGACGATTGGGCCTCGTAGTGGATGAATAATAGTAAAAATAAAAGCAACATAGAAACGATCAAAATAAGATTTCCATTATCAAAAATTTATATTTTCACTCTAAAAATGCGTTGTTAAGTGAATTTATAAAATTTGAAACTATTGCAAAATGGCGTTTATTAAATTGCTAAAATAAAGTAAACAACATTTTTTTACATATAAGATGATAAATATTAATCACAGGGCTGTAAATAAATTAAAATCACCAGATGATAATCACTTATAATGGTATTTAAAGATTTGATTAAATATTTTTGTAATTTTTTATCGTCATAAGGTGTTAGGGAAAAATCCGTTCTCCCCAGTACATTGTACACTGAAAATAGAAAGAAAGAACTATCATATAAGAATTACACAGAGAATAGGTTTGTTTAAATTTATTCAAAGATATCATGTTTTATATTGCGGTGAAATTGCTACGGAAAAAATCATAGATTAAAAACGGAATTTTTAAAACTGCACTTGCAGTGCTTTTATTTATATCTTAGCAGATAATATAAACGATTTGTAGCTGAATATCTAAGACCAAATCTGAAATTACAAGTAATTCCCTAACTACACGAAATCAGGCAGATGAATAAAGAATTTTTAAGGCCAAATCCGAAATTACAAGTAATGCCTGAACAACACGGTATCAGGCAGGTGAGTAAAGAACATATAGTGCCAAATAAGAAATAACGAATAATGCCTGATCTACACGGAATAAGACAGAAGAATAAACAACATATAAGGCCAAATCCGAAATAAGAAGTCATCCCCGAGTTACACGAAGTCAGATTGAATAATAAAGAACCTCTAAAGCCAAATCCGAAACTACACGAAATCAGGCAGATAGATAAAGAAAATTTACGACGTTATAATTGTTGGCCAAATAGCATTTAATCAAGACTTCATGTGATTGGTTATGCCAAAATGTGTTTAAATGTAAATTATTTTATATAAATCTTTCTAGATGTAATCGTTCCAAGCACGAAGATTTTTTGAAATTTTTTATGGTATTTTCATTAGGTTTATAATCATTTTACAAATACCACAGACATCTCAGGTAAAGAAAGAAAAAAGGGCAGGATTTGCTAGAGAGTGTCATAAAGAGAAGGAACAATAAACTATCAAATGTAAGAAGAGAGAATGGTAATTAACAGAAAAATAAGCATAACATAAGAACTGCAAATATATGATATCAAAATCAAGCAAGTACTGAAATTTAATTCTTAGTGAAGACAATTGAAAATTATGTAGAAATCCGAAGGCTCATGTTAATAGGGAAATATGCTTTCCAAAACCTAAACTATGTATTAAGCAATAAATTATTTCAAAGCAAAGCAAAAGTGCTGAAATATCATTTTATATCAATCCTCCCACACGACTGTGAATGTTGAACACTTTCTACACAAACGAAAAAAGACTTGACACAACACCGTTGTGTTTCTACAGAAACATACTGAGAATTATATGTGAGCAGTTAGGGTTTAAAATGAAAACTAAAATGATTAATGTACTTAGAATCAGAGAGTTAAAATTTCTAAGGTTGATGATGGGGAAAGTGTGTTTGAAGAATTCATACGACATATTGAAAACAAGAGGGGAAGAAAGAAACACTGAATCAAAAAAATAACGGCTTGTGCAAATAGATGGCAGAACCGCGATTTTGAATGGATGGTAAAGTAACAAAGATAGGAAGTTGTGGATGGATGTAATCATTCACATCATAATTGGAGATGGTTCATAAAAAAGGAAAATGATCGGGCAGTGGCAGTGACAGCTGTATTTTTAGTGAAATTCATTGAAAATGATCCTGTGAGTCTTGCCGAAGTCAATCCATCCTCGAATCTTGTAGACTGGCGCTACAAAATCACTAATATAGAAATGCACTAATACAAAAGCTAAAAAATTTGTTTACTTTCAACAACAGCAACATCTAAAATGGATAATACATGTAACTTGAAGAGATAATGACATAATCAATATATTGACGTTCCACACTACTTCAAATAAGTATCTAAGAAGGAAGCTCCCGTCAATACTCGAGAAAGAGAGAGAGAGAGAGATACTTGTACTTGATCAACTTATTTTCCTGAAAAATTGTTTTAAGTGCAAGATTTTATAAATTCCAACTCTCAGCAGTAGTGACTGCTCGGTCAATGAGTACCGAATGTTTCTTTTTAAGGAAATGGCTAATATTATCATTAGCTTGTTATCTATCGTGAAATGGTGTATTTATACCTATTAAACATTGAGCTGTGGGGAGCTATTTAGCCTCATTCACTATCACACCTGAATAGTGAGTTCGGTTCTCACTGAGTGACTTATAATTCTGACCTTGAACAAAAACTAAAATTCGCTTAGTAAATGCATTAACTAGTTTCAATTTTGTCTGCCAGCAGGATATGTCTGAGACACCCAGTGAGAATCGAAATTATACTTCTGAAAAACAAGAGAGTTAATGATTATCCCATAGTAACACGACCATACATGAACAAATTTAATCTGCTACGAACACAAAGCGCCATAATCGGGCCCCAATTGAAACATCGAACAGGTTACCTGAGCGAACTGGTCGGCGAGACGAGCCTGCAGTGGTCGAGAACGGGGTCTGTGTATCACTATTTTGTAATATAGACAAGTACAATTCTAACTTGAAGAGCACTATATTTTTATTTTGAAAATCATTTCTTTTAATTCTTAAATAATTATTCTCCTCTAACAAGATAACCTACGCATCATATTTCAGTCTTCCGATAATACGAATCATGAGCTTTTGTGCAAACTGCACGTACGTCAGACTTTATTACGCATTTGGACTGCGTAGTTATTCAATCCTTTACTAGAGAATAAAGTAAGTTAAAGTGTCAATTTAATGGCAGCCTTGTCAGTCAAGCCACAATCTACAATCAGCAACACTCTGCTTGTGTCACGGCTATTACTAGACAAAGTTGCGAGGACGGGGTTGGCGGATGGATAAATACGAACCAATAGTGATTTCACCAGGAAACTTAGCTCGAAGTTTAATGAGTACACTTAGCCTTGAGTTGATGTTACTTTTAGCAACAGATTTCAAATCAAGCAACAATTCTCTTTCGCTCGTATTTTTTTACATTAGCTATTAGACTTACATCACTTACTTAGGCAGACTTAAATCTTCTTGAAGCGTTTTGACAATATGCCTCATCTATTCAGGGATTACAATAAATTTCAAACTTCTCAGTAACAAATGTAGTCATATTTGAAAGAAGATTAAATTTTTATCGTTTTCATTGCTACAATTTTAAATGTATTAAAATGTAGTATAGATTCGAGTAAAATGCGTTAATGCATCAGATTTGAACAAGTGCAATTAAAGGAAACCGTTTGCACATCCCATTAAACTCAACGTAAGGAATTATAGTTAAACGGTTATAAAGAAAATCGAACATTAAAAAATATTAAAATGAAATAATAATAAAGAGCAAGATTCTTAAAAACAACATTAAAATGAAGAACAAGCAATGTGATTAACAAAACATATATGTAGGTGAAAAGCAAGGAGATAAAAAACGGGCATGAAAATTAAGAGTACAGAAAGGAAGAAACAAACATGAAAATGAAGAGCAAGGAGATAAAAACGGACATAAAAATGAAGAGAACCTAGATGAAAAAAAAACGGGTGTAAAAATGAAAAGAAAAGAGATTAAAATCGGACATGAAAAAGAAGAGCAAGGAGATGAAAGAAAGGAGATAAAAATGAAGAGCAAGGAGATAAAAAACGAACATGAAAATGAAGAGCAAGGAGACAAAAACGGATATGAAAATGAAGAGCAAGGAGATAAAAGCTGAAAAAATTAAGAGCAAGGATGTGAAAGAAAGGACATAAAAATGAATAAATAAAAATGAAGAAATAAAAATAAAAATAACAAAAGATATGTATTATTGTCAAGAGGCAAATCGAAAATTAATTTTTCTATTTATCGATTTACAGTATATATATATATATATATATATATATATATATATATATTAATTGGAGTAGATAGACCCTCTTATCGTCCGGTTCATACTTTTTCCCTTTCTATTGAACATGAGTAGTAGTATAATCTTTTTTTCCATGTTAAGGAAGGAATACCCGGTTCTTTTCTTCTCTTCAAGCTTTTATATTGGAGCTCTCGCAATTTTTGTGATGTATGTTGGACTGTGGCAACGTCTCTTTATAGTGAGGGTACGGAGTTGGCAGTTATCTCGTTGCTGCTTCCCACTGGTAGTTAGGTGCCCTAACTCTTGCATAGCGTCTAGAGTGGTTTCTCTGATTAATAGTTGCATAATATCGGGGTTCTTGCAGTACCATGCGTGTATAGGTAGGTGTCTCTCCGAGCGTTTCTTGTTGGCAATAATATGCAGCAGTCTGTGCCAATTCATTTAATACATGTGTCTCATCTGCCACCACTACTCGAGGTCTGTCTTTTTCAAAATAATCCAAAAATGAATATTCACACCAAAAGATACAAAACTAAACTAGCCAAATGAAATCAAATAAACCCCTTAACATTTATTTCTCTTACGTGTGTGGTATACGTACCAACTTTTGCAGTGTGGAATTTTTCCTCCACGAAAGGTATCTAGACATCCTATCTCTATGCGAAACCAACCTTAAGCCTACAATCCTCTCCGCTGATTTCTCGATTTCTGAGGAAGGACTCCAATGTCCACATACATGGACTGGACGTTTATGTCTTCCTCCCTCCGGCAGCAGTGATTTCTCTTGAATCTCCTTTCCGTTAATATCTCTCCACTTTCCCTCCCCACCCCCAGAAACCTCCTACTAGTGGAATATCTTACTGCTATCAAAGATCGGACTGGGAGTCATTTCGCGATTTCCTTTGTGACATCCCTTGAAATAAAGTGTTCAGTCTTCCCGTTGAAGACTGCACCTCTGATGTCTCCTCTTAGGAGAAAGCTGGCATCAATGCTTTCATCCCAGTCAGGAAATTCCGACTTAAACTTCATTCATCCCCTTGGTTCTCTCCCGCTTGCTCGGTTGTCATAGTCAAAAGGAATCACTTCTAACGGCTTTACCAGAGCGAGGTGTCTGACTATAAAGGCGCTTTTTTGTCACTACCCGTAATAGGTGAAAGAGAATGCTAAGTGATGCTAGCTGTTGTTTGCTAAAGCAACACATAGCAGCCCGAAAGTTTGTTTCTAAGGCTACTGGCGGTTCTGCAAAAGTTTGTTAAACAAGAGTAAACCCTCATTTATTCGACAAATTTGAGGTCCGCCCAACCACAGCGAGCAAGGCCGAGTGCTTTGCTTGCAAATTCTCCTCCAACTCCACATTTGACTCGTCTGGAGTACCCACTCTCGACTTCCAACTTAGAATTGAGGCTCAACTGAGTGACATATACCTGAACTCTTCTCTGATTTCAAACATAATGTCTAAACTTGACCCCCATAAGACAACAATGTTAGCCAAAATGCGCTTCCGAACTCTCCCCTGTTCACTTCACACTCTACAACTATTGCCTTTCTGTTTCTTACTTTTCTATTTACTGGGAGTCTTTCTCTGTAGTTGTCGTCTTTAAAAACTCTGGAGAACATTCAGGCATCTCTAGTTATCGCCCTATAAGCCTCCTACCATTGCTTGACAAAGTGTTCGAGGATATTATCAATGCTGGAGTTATTAGTATCTCACATCCCACAACTTATTCTTTGACAAACAGTAAGGCTTTCGCCATGTCTACCGCTAATCTGCTAACGACGGTCACTGAATACACATATACCACGTCCTTGATAAGAACGGCGAAGCTCGAGCTGTTTCCCTGGATACCTGGAAACAGGGTTTAGCATGCTGGCCTTCTGTGCAAGCTACAGAGCTCTGGGACAAACGGGCGCGTGTTCGATCTAATCCAATCGTTCCTGTCAAATCGCGTATAACGAAGGTCGTATTGAACGGACATGTTTCCAGATTCTATCACAGAAACGTGGCTGTTCTCAAAGCTCTATCTTACTTCCGTCTCAATATGAAATCTGCCAAGGTTTATAAAGTAAACCTCTTTGCTGCTCTTGATAAGGACCTCCAATCTGTGATGGACTGGGGCAAGTAATGGAAAGTAAATTTTAATGCTTCCAGAACGAAGCTATTTTCCATTAATTATAGACAAACTCTCCTACCTCACATCCGTATGTGTGGCGATAGTCTCCCAGAAAGCAGTACACTGCACCACCTCGGCCTCACCTTCTCGGCCGATCTCAAGTGGAAGGACTACATCGAATCAATAGCTACATCTACTGTTAAAAATGTCGGGTCACAGGGTCCGATCAAGAAGTTTTTTTGTCATTTTTTTTTGTCAGAATCCTTGCACATATACATATCTACCATTCGTCCGTGCATTGAATACTGTTGCCATATCTGGTCGGAAAACTCCTGCGTTTCATCTTGTGATGCTCAACAAAATTCAAAAGAGGATCTGCAATGTAATTGATCCCGATTTGGCAGCTCGACTTAAGTCACTTTCTCACCGATGGAATGTGGCTTCCTTCTGTCTTTTCTACAAATATTTCGACTATTTCTGCTTTGGCAATCGTATCTCCCTGATTCCTTCTCTACACAGATTTACTCGTGCTACTTGATTGGCAACTAGCTCCCACCGTTTATAGTGAAAGCAGTCAAATGTAACCACCACTTCTAGTATCTCAGTTTCTTTTCTGGCACTTCCCGAATTTGGAACTCCCTTCCCTACACTTGCTTCCAATTTTAGCTACAATCTCTAAGTGTTTAAGTGCAACGCCAATTGTCATCTTTTATCCCCTCGATTCCCATCTTTCTCTTATCCTTTCCCTGATACCCCTTTGTATCTTGTCCATTGTTCTTTTTGCTCTTCTCTCTCGTAAACACTGACGCAACTATTATAATATATATATATATATATATATATATATATATATATATATATATATATATAATAAATCTGCGTGCAAATAATCCACAATGACTGCAGATTGAGGTGATCGATTATGCATATGCCGGATTATTACATAAAAAATATAAATGTTCTGGTATTACGGTGTTGAGCACTTTTTGCTGCTGGGCCATTCTAGCATACTATTCCGGCAATTTGTGTGTGTGTGTGTGTGTGTGTGTGTGTGTGTGTGTGTGTGTGTGTGTGAGCGCTCGAGCGTAACGGTGTATGTGTGTTCTCCTTGTTGTTAGTTTTAATAGATCCGTTTTTATTACTATATTCAAAATTTTGTACACCCCCACAAAAAAATTTTCAACATAAGAAAGTGACATTAATCTTCATTCACATGTGTGCATACATTTAGTTTAGTTACACGTCTTGCAGTTAGAAATTAGGCTAACAGATACTACACTTAGATCCCAGCTCGATATCAAGAGAAGATAAACATAACTTGAGTAGATGTGGCTGTATGATTAATGAATATTTCCTAATGAGGAAAAGGGCAAATATTATCATTACCATTACACTCATACGGTGAACCAGTTTTGGAAGGGTCAAGATTTAAATGCGTGACTGCTTAGTTTTATCAAATATTTTAACCTTTGCCTAAGAAAAGTTCAATAAATCGTCAGGAGAATGAACTTTATTAAGTAATATTATTAATTTTTGTCCGCAAATAATTTGATTTGAATTTTTAGTTGCGTTTTATCCTAATTTGCTGTCAACCTAAAACAGTAAGATACTGAACTGAACGGTGAAAAAAAAAGCGTGGGCACACTTTGCGACTCGAATTCCTTTCTTTTTGACTCATGAAATACTGGTTAAAGACACCAGCCGCTCTTACCGACTAATCTACAGAAACACACTAGGTGTGCTGAAGAGCAAATCAAGCATTTAAACTCATATTTTTCTTCACGGTCTCTCTGGGCTTATTTTCACACTACTCGTAGTATTAGTAGTAATATCATTGTCTTTATTTTATTTTTATTAGATGAAGCGTTATCAACCACTAATGATAATAATAGTTTTACTAGTATTTACACTCATGTTAAATCTTTAGTTATTTTATATAGTAACTTTACTCAGGTAGTGAAAAGATCACAGAACGGAGAATAAAAAATGTGGCGATAGTAATAGTAGTAGTGGTAGTAGTAGTCAAGAGACATTCTGTTGGTATCAATCGATCATTCCATCCTTATTCGACCTCCAAGTATCTCATGTCTGTTGTTGAAGATAACAAAACATCAAATCTCGTCAGTGTTGCAGTGCACTAGTCCTTCTTACTGATTTTAATAATGTTGTTATTGGAGTATTTTCAAATTTGTTCTAGATGGCCAATCTGTCCAGCCGTTCCGCAATGTTTTTTGAAACTCCCAGGTTCGTGAATAAACATGTGAATAAATGCCATATTCTAAGATGTTTTTCAATTCTCTGTAAAGATTCATATGTTTATCTAACTTGTCAATCTTTTCCAATTTTACTATAATTTACAAAAGTGGCTATACCCGAGAGAAGGCAGATTTTCTCTATCTTGTGAACGAGTTCCGGTCATATATATCCTAATTTTTTTCATGTCACTTTCGTTATTACATTTAAAGTGTAAGTCCCACTTTCAGTACATGACACACTGAAGAAGAATTATGCATGGAGACACATGCTGAAGTGGTATCCACTGTTTTTACTATTTATAAAACAGATTACTTTCTCTACTAGTATTTGTTTTAATCATATCACCCCAAGCAAGGCGGTAACGCTACTGATACGCAGGGGGCTACGTAAGAGTAAAAAGATTGGAAAAGAGAAAGCCGGAAACCACATCCAAACCAGGGAACAAGGGATGAGCCTCTTCACCTGTTCAATAGACGTGGGTGGAGTGTGAACCGGGTGAAGTTTAGTCTATCTACTCCAATTAAGAAAAAAAAAAGAAAGTAAAACGATTGGAAAAGAGAAAGCCGGAAACCACATCCTAAACAGGGAACAAGGGATGAGCTTCTTTACCTGTTCAATAGACGTGAGTGGAGTGCAGGTGGAGTCATACCTGTTGGACACCTACCTTACCCAGGCATGTCTAAGATAATTTGCCGTGTCCACTTAAAAAATGGTTGAAAAATGTTTGTTGAGATTAAATCATAGCAGAATGAACTTTTTACACCAGCTACTTGAACCCGCTCGTCTTGAGAGATAATCAAACACGCTTTCTCTATATAACTTATTGCCCAAACCTCTACACTTATAAAATAACTAAATGCTGATCGCTAACTCAGCAATCTTAAGTGTTTCAACTTTGAAATACGGTTTTTAAAAGAAAAAGTTTTGCATTCTCTCTTCGGTGAAATCTAATAAAGAAAACTTATAATACATTAAATATTACATAAGGAATAGTTTATTTTTAGATATGAAGGTTTTCGGAAAGTAATTACGTCTTACCAGAAAGGGTATAAAAACAAACGCAATTGAAATTTATTTAAACAATATATATTTGAATTGTAATCACGTACATTTTTAGCGACTGCACCACAGTTGAAAGGCAAAATTTCGATTCCGCATTTAGAGAAATGATTACATTGTTTGGACTATTGTCCTCATCTTTATTGCCACGTTTACGACGTTTCCGCCGTTGTACACTCTGAACCATATATTTCGATTCTAGCGCCTGAAGAAAGCTGAAACGTACAAAGACTAAAAAGTCGTATACATGGCAATAAAGATGAGACCAATAGTCCGAACAATGTAGATCATGTAAATACTACCTCATCTTCGAAATATAGACAAATATAGAGAAATCTCGGTTTAAAAGACTGTCTTCAACTGCATAGTTTTTTAATGTTTTGTCACTTTTGAAATATTCCAGTGATTAAAACAAATTAAAATTTATACTTATTAAATCTGGTGAGTATGGTGGATGTGAAAGAAATTCCCATTCCAAAGATTTTATTTTTCATTGGGTTTGTCTTACAGGGCATACCCTTGCATTGTTCTGCTGAAGAACAATACATTTTCTGTTCATAAAATAGAATACGTTTAGCCCGATAATTTGTTTACACAGTCAAGTTGCTAATAATAAAAGTCTATAGTTTATGATGTTTCCATATTCCAGTCGTGTGTAATGGACGACATTTTGCATATTCCACTAGACACAAAGAAAATCGTGATGTTGACAGTGGATTCTCAGTTTGAGATAATGTGTTTTTCGTTTCGTTTTCTCTGCTGACTTGCAAACCTTCTGTAGCATTGCAATACAAAAAGGAAAATTTGACATTCCTGTTTAAAAGATTGTTGCAGATAGTTGAATGTTGTGCTCGGTTTTTAAACAAAAGCTCATGAGAAAATAAAACTGCCTTTTTAAAAAGTTTTCTAAATTAAATTCAGAAATTCATGACAAAAAACAGAGAGTTGGACAGAAGAGAAATTGTTTCTAGACGCAATTTCGTATCATTCAACCATGTCTCTGCCTAGGTTGGTTAACATATAATTCATAGCTGAAATTATTAGTATTTTTGAAAAGTTATTTCTTAAGTTTTTAATCATTTTCTAACCTTATTCTTGTAAAGTATCTTATGCAGAAAAATTAGAGTATTATGTTGTGTCAAACATTCAGGTGGTTTTGCTCTGTTCAAAAATTAAACTTTTGAATTTCTATCTTTTTATCAGAGCTGAAAGGGCAACTGCTCTCTCTGATGATAAATACCCAACTTCTATCCCATATAAGCTAACAATGCACAATACTATTAACATTATTCAGATTGTTGCCCTACATCTTTATTGTCATATTCACAACGTTTCGACGTTTTTCGGATGATTAAAACCTGTTATTTAGATCAGTGAGGTAGATAGTTCTCATTCCGTGAGTCATGTCACTTCCAAATGTTTTAGTTATCTCCATTTAACTCAACTCTCTTAGTTTTTTGTATTCCACTGCTACCAGCCGGTATTGAACTTACAACTCTTTTGGTTAAATCACTGGGTTCACTGTGCCATGAGGATATCAGTGTATCAATTTTGGGGACTTAATGTCTCAGTATCCATTTTTTACCAGAGCACATAATGCAATCTTGATATTATTGGTTTTCTCTAGCATTCCGTATTACTGGTTCCCATATTGTATTAATTTCTATGCATGGCCGGCTTAGGAGATTTTTGACGTCCAATATATAAGCTGATTCCTTAAGTTTTCGTATTTTCCATTGGTGTTCTCTATTTATTATTTCAACTTCATCCCACAGGGGACGGTGATTTCTTTTTTCCTCCATATCTAGTCGGATTTTTCTATTTCCCTTCCTTTATACGGCGTTGCAGTGTTCTAGCAGCCTTATTTTAAGGATTTGACCCGTTTATCTTATATGATTCATACTGCAGCTGCATGGGATTGCGTACACGCAGTTCTTATTCATATTCTTTTATATTGGAGATCTTACTTGGGGTATTAGAGGTATCTACGAAGTGTTGAACCACTTTTAATGGTCGTCCTGCTCTCATGTGGGTCACAGATTTTTTTTGTATTTCTTACGCTATTCACTTCACATAGAGCATGCAAACCGAGGCCGTTTTCTGAATGTTGTTATCCTCTTCCACCCTTCTGTCTACGTTTATTGGAGCTGCTGTCATGTACTTATGTCATGCATAACGTAGTTGTTATGTCTTAGGGTACTGCGTGTTATGAAGAAGGTCGGAGCGTAAAACGGTCAAAACGTCTTGAATATGAAAGAAAAATGAGGACAACAGTCTGAAAAATGTAAATAATGCAAATGCCACTCCTCAGATATATAGACATGCACGATACTAGTAAAAAACACACAAACTTAATTTGAAGGTAAATCTTTTTGAAAAGTTATATACGTGGCTTTGGTCCTAAATGTTCAATGGTGTATGTAGCTATTGAGTTTGAAAATCTTCTTCATCATCATAAATACTTGGATAACATGTCATTTAAATATGTTGGGAAGATATTACAAACTATTTCATGTACCTATTTATATTTTTTAATTCTAAATGTTTTTATTAGATTTTCAATACGTCAATAAATAAATAAATAAAGACATAACTCCGATTTTTGTGATTATTTATAAATTAATAAAAGCATAACAAGGTCCCAATTCAAACGGATAGATTTTTAATCCCGTCACATCTTCATATAAGCTTAAAGACTTTCAAAAAGGATACTGGCAACTTTAGCTAAAACTTCATCTAACTGAGTTGACCTATCCATATTTCTGACATTAAATATATAACTATTTTCACCACCTACATTGTCTGGGCTGTTGCGTTCATCTTTGTCGTCATATTCTCGAAGTGCCAGCCGTTTTAAGTCCCAACGTTCTTCAGGTTTGAAATTCTAACCACCTGAAGAGGGCTGGAGAGTACAACAGCCGAAATGTCGTGAATAAGAACAATAATCTGAACAATGTAAATAACGTAAATAAGGAAAAAGTGAGATCATCACCCCCAGTAGAATGGGGTTGAAATAATAGAGGACATCACTGGAAAATACGTAAACCTAAGGAATAAGCGTATATGCTAGGCTAAAAACATAAGCATGAATACAATATGGGAACCAGTAATACAAAGATTTACATAAAAAACAGCAAATTGAAATATGAGCTCTGGTAAAAAAATACAAACTGGACATTAGGCTATGAAGTCCCCAAAAATTTATACACTGATGACACAGTGGATAAAAGAGTTAGTTGAAATAATCCAGTGACTTAACCCCAAAAGTTGTAAGTTCAATACTTGGCTACAGCAGAAATTAACAAAATTTGGAAAGTCAAGTTTCTAATTAACTGAAACCGAAATATCGGGAAAACATGGCACACGGAACTAAAACAATCTATCCCGGTAGACGAAATAAAGAGTTCGTTTCAAAATTTAAATCACCTGAAGAAGGCTAGGGCATAGAACGGTTGAAACGTCGTGTATATGACGACAAAGATGAGGACGACAGTCCGAACAATGTAAATAGTGTAAATTGAGCTGTTCTAGTCACAGAGAAACGTTACCTATGATGTCGGAAACCGGAAGGATGGAAAGTACATTTATAATTACAAGTTACCCATCACTAATCGGTTAACCAATGATCTGATTAAAACAGTAAGTTGATGCTAATTTACAAGCAAGCAATTTCAGATTTACCGGTTTGTTGCACAGAGTTGTCACGACTAGTTGGTGACGCTAACTGCTAAATCAGCTACTTTTATGCGTTTTTTTTTTAGAACAAGTCCTTTGTTCTTCTTTTTCTTCTTGTTCTTGTTCTTGTTCTTGTTCTTCTTCTTCATCATCGATGTACCTTGTCCTTTCAGGACGTAGGAGATCATGGCCTACCTCGTCTCCCTATCTCTGATTACTCTTAGCACGCTTTCCCTGTTACATCACGCAACCCCGTTCTGCCATCCACCTCCCCAGGCCATTCAAGTACGTTACATGCTGTTTCCCCTGTCTCTCCTCCCCTCTATCTGGCCTGTTAGTATCAGGTTCTCAAAGCCAACCTTCCTTATTGCATGTACCAGGAACTTTAGCTGTCTTTTCCTGATGCTCAGTATTAATTTCCTTTTCAATTCTATCCTTTCCAAAACCTCATCATTGCTCACATGATCGATCTATGATATTCGCAGCATCCTTCGGTAGCGCCACATTTCAGTTGCTTCAAGTTTTTCCTTCATCGTTGATGATATTATCCAGCATTCACTGCCATATTGAAGAACTGATATCACATAGCAATCCAGTACTTTCTTCTTTGTTTCTAGCGAAATTTTCTTGTCATGCCAGTTTACCTTCGGATTTCTGTATTGCACTTTCTGTCTTCTGTTAGAACACTTCCCAGGTATTTACATTTTTGTACCTGCTTGATTTTAGTATCCCCCACCTGTATTTGGCATTTTGGCTGCTCTTTTTGCTGATGACCATGCATTCGGTTTTCTTGCAGTTTATTTGTAGTCCTTTCTTGTCATTTGCTTCAGCTACCTTCTGTAGAAGGTCTTGTGTATTACTTTCCGTGTCTGCTATCAGCATTATAACATTTGCGTATCTTATGTTGTTCAAATCGTGGCCTCCGATGACAAATCCTGGCATAACATCTAGATCCTTAGAATAGTCTTAGTGTACAAGTTGAAAAAGGCAACCCATTTCTACTTGCACTTTTTTACAATAATGTTCATTCTGTACAAGGCTAGGGGGTTCACGTGAGGTTTACGTTAGGCTGCTTGTACGGATAGAAGAGGAAGGTATCGGTTAACCCTAGATTTGAACTGGTTAAGATTACAATCATTGGAGAAACTTCCTCTTGTAGGTCGTGTCCACAAGTTCCCGAGAAGAAGTTGTTCGAGTAGAACTTTTTCTTGCCGCTGTAACACGGAGAGAATGTAGGTGGTTTGCTAAAATATAAGTAGAATGGCGGGTCCTTTCGGTGAAGCTTAGGCCTGACAAGATTATGTAATGTAGATCACCCGAGATTTTGAGGGGTTTGCCGGGATCCCGCTTATGAGAGTGAGGTATTTTATGTATTTTTATTATAACCTGCTAATGTTTAGCCTTCGCCATGGCTCTAATGACTACAGAATGTGAAAAGTTCAAATACTATAAGTTTACTTGATTTTAATTTTTTCATGTAATGATTTACAGGTCAGCGTAAAAATGTTGGTAAGTGGATCATTTCACTATTAATAATCCATTAATATATTTTCGAATGATCCCGGATTAATGAAGGTCAGTTTAATAAGTTGAGCCTTCTCCAGATGGTCGGATGTGCGTCGTGGTACAGTGGATATCGGCTCGGAAGGAGAAACCAGGGAGCCGAGTTCGAATTCCAGCCGAATTCATTGCATTCACTTACGCGCAAATACCCTTGGGAAAGGTATTAATCCGTCTCTTCCTTCCAGTTATGGGTTAAATAACAGGACAGATTGGGTTCTATAGCCTTGGTTGGCAATCAGTCTACCGCAGAAAGCAATGGCAACCTACTGCGGGATAATCTTCTGCCCAGTCAGTCATGTCTCTTTCGAGACATGATCGCCCAAGCGTGTATCACATATGGCACTTAACTGACTGACTGACTTCTCCAGATACTGGTTTTTCAGGCTGTCGGTCGGATCTACGTCCAAATTATTTAAGGTTGATTATTATCATGGTAACAATAACTGAAGGCGGTTCTGACAAGAAACAACCATATGAAGCCTTTCAGTAAGAAGTAGGAACATTTTCTTCTTTTAGCTCTAAACTTAAGGTCGTTAACTTGCATTTAAGCAGGATCCTAACTTCACTTCTTGGGTACGGGATCTTGGCCAGTTTCTTTTCGGGGGGCGATTTTTTTGGCGGCGACTATTATATATTAGAAAAATGTTTTCATTTTCTTACCCCTTTTCTTGTTATTTAATTTGAATATCAGGTAAAACACTTAAATTACTCTTATTTCACTCACGCAACTTTCAACTGAAAAAAGCGACAAGTTTTTTGAATGAAAATTCATATCGACAATCCACATTAACATTCGACTTCTCCAAATCTTGATCATTTTAAAATTTATTTATTTAACAAAATATGTAATTTTCATTTTTAACCAGCGTACACCTTATATACTAGTAAAACCCATACTACTTATAATTTTTATATTAAAGTTCAAACATTCTTTCTTTAAAAGGTGTCTTTAAAATTTTAATGGGGCAATTCAGAGCTCATAATTCAATGAAAAACAGATAAAACATAAGGTTTTTTGTGAAAATGATGAAAAAAGGGAAAGAGATGTTTATTTTATTAGTTGTTTATTTATAATAAAGTTCACCATATACGAGGCTCAAGAGCCACTCATGATAAAGGGTTATTGAATGTAGGGTGTGATATAGATATAAGTAGAGGTAGAAGGAAGTGAAGATTATGAAGATAAGGGGGGCATATATTGACTGACGCTTGACTTGGAAAGGTTAAAAATTTTAGAGTTCAGTAAAGCATTTACGTGGAAGTTCCTTTTGCAAAGTAGCAGTTATCTGGAAAAATCTAAATCTTAACAATCAAAATACGGAGGAGTGTAATGTTTGGATTCCTTGGAAGTCTTATGGCGAATTTTAAAAGCAGAAGTCTGAACTGGTGATACTAAAGAATACCGCTCATCTGAACATGGAATCAACGGCAGAGTTGGCTTGAAACTCTTCGTCTGTCGGAACGAGTGTAGAGAGGACAAATATCATCCGCTACAAGCTTGCATAACCGATTTCGATATCATCGAGAGTAAGTATTAGGCAGATCTAATCTAAACATGATAGCAATACGCTATTTTTTATCTTTTAATTACTCATTTTTTTTCTTTAATCTGATTCTTTCAAAAAATAAAATATAGCAGATTAATTCAAGTAATTTCAAGAATATCTAGAAGAAATTGACCATTTTTGCGGCGTCTTTAGCATTAATTCGTATAAATGATTTGCACTTGATACCGGAAGTGAACTTGAGTCTTTCAAAGTATAGTTCCTGGATAAAAGGTTAAACATTCATTGTGATGGGGAACTGTAGTAAAAAATATTTTGCTATTATTTATATTAGATTTGGCAGTTTCTGTTAATAAATATTGCTTTTTAAACTTTGCAATCGCTCAGTCTCTTATGCAAGTGGTGGATTTCCATACGCTCTTTCCTAATATCCACGAAGAACACGCTTCCTTGCTAGATTTCTGCTCACCTCTATCCCTGACTCCTGTACATCCCATGCAGCTGTGCACTCTGGGCAACTTTGATCATGCTGTGGTTTCCGTTGATATCTCTCCCCACTTCCCTTCATTCAGTAAATTTCTTCTTCTGTTATAGTTTCTTTTCTCACAGAACCCATCTTTGGAACTTCCTTCGGTACACTAGCTTCTCTGATAGCTAAGATTTCCAAGAGTTTATGGGAGACGACATCTTTTATCCTCCTGATTTCCATCTTTCTCTTAGCTCAATAGCGCGCATCTTATTTTTCTTCCTTTTCAATCTTCTCATTTGTAATCTCCTGCGCACCAGTGACAGTTCTGACTTGTTTAGAGTGAATCGATTAACATAAAAATGTAATGACTGACTTTAAATATTCCAAAATTTCCCATTCAGGTATAGTACAATGAACGCTGTCGAAAGGTTAACGTTTACGGCTCCCTTTTTGGCCATTTCTTGTTATGCAAATGTAAATAACTTGGTTATTATAATCTTTTTCAACAATTGATCTTCAGATATCCGAAAAAAATATTTGCTTTCAATAGTTCTCGCAGTCATTGAATTATGCAATTAGAAAAAAAAGATAAAACAAGGACATTTGTTAAAAATGTAATTTTTATGCTATTCACAAAACAGATAATCTGTTTTCACATTATATATAGCTGATTGTTTTACGTTTCTGGATACTGAAAATGTCTACAAGATAATGTTCAAACAAAGAATGAAGATAATAAACTATATATTTCTGGATATTAATACTTGATTTAAAACAAACTAGAAATATTGTAGGTTTAGTTTTTGAAATAAACTTATATCACGCCCAGAAATTTTTGACAGACAAAGATTCTGTTATCTACAAAAAAAGCATCAAGTTAAATGAGAAATAAAAAGAATAAAATGAAATAAAAAGCCAATCGTAAATTAGACAAATTGAAAACATTAATTAAAGAAACTATAAAAAGAAATTTCATTATGATAATAAGCAGAACAAATATAATTTATCTCATGTATCCTCATGTGGGCAATTCAGAAATTCTTAATCAGTCGCTATATATTGATTTATCAAACCTATAATGGTCTTCAAAGACATAATTGCTTCTGGGACACGAATTGATTCCGTCCTGGTTCGTTCGCTATTGTTCCATCAACTCAAATACAATTGTAGTCATATTTTGTCTATGATGTGAGGGAAAATTATCTGAATGTTTAAAGACTAAAAAAATTAATTTAACCTTCCTCATTTTCCTTAAAGCCTTTTGCAAAAATTGATAAAAAATGAGATGCAGTGAAAATTTTAAAGGAATTTGTAATACACTACAATAAGATTTTTTTTAATCGTATCACCCCGAGCAAGGCGATAATGCCACTGATGTGCAGGGGGCTACATAAGTATAAAAAGATTAATTAGAAGAGAGTGAAGAGGAAGACGAACCAGTTAGAAAGGAGCAATAGAAGGATGGAAATACAGGTGTGATGACAGTTTCAAAGGTGGAGAGAAAGGAAAGGATATACGGGGTGGGGAAAGAACCAGAGTCAAGTGGTTAATAGATGAGTATTGACATTACATTTAAATTCCTGGAGGTTGTAGCCGTCAGGAAGGCACGAATATGGGAGCGAGTTCCACAGGCGGAAAATGCGAGAGAAGAAGCCGCAGAAGTAGAATTGTCGTCTGCATTTGGTTAATCTAACTGTGAATGGGTGGGACCCAGTAGCCAATCTGGTTGCACGAGTAAACACCTGTTGAGGAGGCACCAGTAACTTAAGTTCATCCGAGCAGAAGCCATGAAAGTATTTATAGAACAGACAAAGGCAGGCCACATTTCGGAAGTGGCTGTAGTCGAGCTGCCAAGTCGGTACCTCTCACATTACTGATTCTCCTCATTTTAGCAAATGTAACGAGCAAAGACATTTTTTTAAAAATTAGTTTGAAAGTTAAAATTTTCAGCGAAGCCTCACCATTGTGAGCATGATTAGTTACATGACATTAGGCCGATGAAGTTCTAACGGACAAAATTTCTTATATTTTTTCCTATATATATATATAAGCACAAACAGCTTGTTACAGGATTCGAACCTGCGACCCCTATTACATAGGGGAAGCCTACCATTTGATCTGGTACCGTCTTGACCACTCGACCATGGATAGCCTCTTCATCAGACGAGGTTTTTATCATGCTTATATAATACGATTTTCGATTTTACCGTAAACAGGTTCGATTCCTGCTGGGTAGCACACATTTTCGTAATAAAAATTTATCGTAAATAATCAGGCCGGTAGATATAAATATAAAAATACTGTTTAATTAAAAACAGAATATCTACGTAAATACGAGTATCGGTAAAAATAATGTTCAAAATAATTCATTACAAATTGTCGGTTGCTTATAACCAAGTTTCATTAAAATTCGTTAATTTCCGTAACATATATATATATATATATATATATATATATATATATATATATATATATATATATGAAACACATAAGCACACACACAAGCGAGACAGAGTTATAAACATCAATACAGCCGAAGAAAGGAATATGAACAAGAAAACCGTGTAGTAGATTCTAACAAAGGGTTCGCGAATGAGACAAATTCCCTCAAAAATGGTGTCATGATTTTGACAATTCCAAGAATGGCCGTGTCAAATCAAAATGTTCTTATATTGTTACTATTGGTTGCTGATTCTTTGAAAATACCCCTTTAACTAGAAAGCATAGTGACTAGGTAATCAAACTTTGTTTCAAAATTCGCTCTTCAAAAGTTGCATGATACGCGAGCATATACGATTATTTGAAAGTAACTACAATCAATAGTAATTCTGTTCTACATACAATAAATATCTCTAATTCTAAGTACAACGGATATGCGAGTAGGATTTCTGAAATATTCTGAAAGATGACATTTCAACGAATCTGTGGGGATTGAGAGAATACTTCGATGAAGACGGCGGTATATTGTAATAGAATAAGCACGGTTGAATCTTCGGTATTATCAATTTGTCATGTGATAAATGTTAGTGTGCTAATCTAGCAGAATTTTCTGTTGCAATTTAATTACACTGAGAGCTCAAAATTTGTGACCTTTTACCTAACTAAATACGCACACACACACAAATGTGCTTGACTACCTAGTCTGGCCAATATCATGTAGTTTCTTTTTGCTTATGTTTTTTTTATAACTTAAGCCCTAAAAGAAAAAAATGCTTCAGACGAAAATGTTTTTCCACTTTGTTATGGATTTTCTTTTTTTTCTTTTTCCACTGTTTTGTGATCTATAAAAATCATATATAATTTTGTTCCTTTTTTTTCTCTCTCTCTTTGCCCCCTTCCTTCCTTCCTTCCTTCCTTCCTCCCTCTCTCTCTCTCTCTCTCTCTCTCTCTCTCTCTCTCACACACACACATATATATATATATATATATATATATATATATATATATTTCACACGGCCATTCTTGGAATTAATTAAGAATCGAGATAACATTTTTGAGGAAATTTATCTCATTCGCAAAACCCTCTGTTAGAATCTGCCATACAGTTTTTGTTTATGTTCACTTCTTCCACGGCATTTAAGATTTGAACTCTGACAATCTTTGCATCTGTTCATTAGGATTTTGACTATCCACTTATAGAGTAATAGAAGAAATCTTCCTTAAATCGACTGTAACATTAAAAAACACCAAAGCTACTCATAGCATATTCACCATAAGCCAATTTTAATAACATCTCCCGGTGTGCTCGAGTAGAAACATTTTCAATACGCATTACCACAGTAATCCGCTGCACTAATTCTGAGACTTTCCACACCTCGTATGTGTATGTGTGTATGTGTATCATATATATATATATATATATATATATATATATATATATATATATATATATCTGATGCACGGACACACACACACACACATATATATATATATATATATATATACAATATATATAGATATATATATATATATATATATATATATATATATATATATATATTGAAGATTCTTGTACACAAGAGATATGGAAACATATCGGAACCTAATTTAAATAATTTCATTAACTCGTCGTCCCATGAATTCACTGAGCTCGAGTCTTTTGTTCTTGCCTTGGTTTAAATTTCTGCATCCCAACATCTATGCCTGACAAGGAGAAGATTTTTTCAGAGTTTGAAGTCCTTTTTGCTCAGTTGGCTAGACTTAAACTTGTTTCCTCGGATGCGGTTAGCAATTTGAAAGCCCATGTTTGCGAGTTCCTCTGTTGCTTCAGCTGAATCCAAGTAGACAGCTGAACATCAACGTGTACTTAATTAACTTAATTCACTAAGGAATAACTTCAAATTAGTGATTTTCAGATAAAAGTGCTAGTGTCGTTATTCTTGATCGTGCAGATTATGTGTCTAAGATATCTTTAATTTTGGATGACACTTCAAAATTTACAAAGCTTGGATCTGCTGATACGTGTGATCGGACTACCTCAAGTTAAATAAAACTTCAAAAATCACTTTTGAGGTGGGTAAGAAGTGGTGTTCTTTTCAAGGAAATTTCCAATGAGATTCGTCCATCTGGATCCATTCGTCCCAGCTATATGGTCTTCCAAAATTTCATATGGATGGTGTACCATTGAGACCTATCTATTAATGGTTAGATCAGCACAACACAAAGTAGCCAAACGGCTGTCTTCTCTTTTGGAGCTAGTGTTGCAACACTTAAGTGGGTTTTGTCTGAAGAATTCTTTTTCTTTTGTTGACCGCATCCGAAAATTATCTTTTTCATGTAAGTTCATGTGTTCCTTTGATATTGCTTCATTATATACTTGAATATCGGGATCGAAACCGATTGCTTCGCTTTTTAATATCACTTACAGTGTGTAACATCAAACTACACACTTTTATTTTTATAATTAGATTCTGTACTTACAAAAATATTTTTAAATATATATATATATATATATATATATATATATATATATATCAATTAACCCCAAGGAAGGTGATAAAGCAAGTGGTTACTTTAAGTGAAAGAGAATGAAAATATCATAGAAGAAATCGGAAATCCCATTCTAAAAGGGAAACAAGGGATAAACCTCTACTACTGTTCAAAAGATTTAGAAGTATGAACCGGGCGATAGTCGAACCTATTGACGTCATAGCCTGAAGTTTACGTTCAAGCATGGAATAGACTGCCGCCACTTGGTGTTGACTTCAATGTCTACTTATATATATCATAAAAATTAGTGAAAATAATGTTAAACGGTGGAGAAGCTTTCTAAATGACAACGCATTTCACTAACGTGCATGTTAACTTTGGCTTCTTCATGTAGTAAAGACAAAACTGTAAGGAAATGCGCAATATATCAAATTACCTTATCAGATCCGACAACAAAAGTTAATTTTATATATATATATATATCCAAGGTTGTAATACATATATATATATATATTAGAATCTTTGGTGTCTGTTAGATTCAAAATCAGCCCACTCGGAATAGATATCTGTTGTTTTTTTTTGTTGTTGTTGTTGTTTTGTTTTTTTTCACTATTACCTCGTATACAGCATTGTGTTGCTATGGCTTTTGCAATGATTTTGGTCTTAGATATATTACCAAGAATTGTGTCATTATGACACTCACAATGCATTTTCTTCTTGGAGAATCTTTTTTTTTTTCATGATCAGACTAGCATTTATAAAATCAAAATTATAATCAGATCTATTTTGCCACACTACCAGTGTGTTTTAAGTGATGTCATCCAGTAAATCTCTGCCAAGCTCATTGGTTATTTTGTACAATTTATTTCAAAGATTGCAGAAGATGATCACTTATTAAAACTGCGGCCACAATTTTAACTACTTCCTAATGCATCTCATTCTGATTTCAATCTTATCACTTGAGTTGTCCACGTTATTTACTAAGCTTAGCTTTGTTTTTATAAAAGGTCACAAGTATGAGACACCAGTGAGTTTCGATTTGCTCTACTAAGGCTCAACATGAGTAGCCTGCTTACACCGAAGCATCCAGTTTATAACGCCTCGGACGTAGGTCGAATCAAATTTTAATTTCTTTATTCTGATGGGATTAATTAAACAAATGAACAAAATCTATGACTAATTTATCTTCGGAAATGAAAGCAGGGAATTTTAGTTTTAAAATGTGGCTACTGGAATGTTTTCCTGAAAGACGTTCTGTATTTACCCCTCACAAATTCTGTTCATATGTGTCAGTTTCTACGTAATTCTTTTTTATGTAAGGGAAGAAAAGTTGTGGGTTGTCATAAAACTCGAATTGGGGCTTGGCTGATTTTTTGTTTGATACCAAATAGATTTGGTCAGGATGTTCGGTTTCAAATTAAAATTTGAACTCTTTCAGAATTTAAATTCGCTTCACCATATTTGTCTCCCATAACTGTCTCTTGCGTTTCGGAGCATCTCTTTCGTAAACCTGTTGATCACTATCGCTTTATCAGCCTGTAATAAAGGATCTTTGTGTTTTTATTTACACCTACACGAAAACACAGACATACACACGCAGACACATGTGTGTGTGTGTGTGTGTGTGTGTGTGTGTGTGTGCGTGTGTGTGTGTGTGTGTGTGTGTGTGTGTGCGTGCGTGCAAATTTGGTTAATGATCAATGAATATTTTTTGAGATTTTTTATTGAATTTTTCTACTGTTCTCACCCTTTTTTCTTGAAAAATTAGAAAGGTTTGTGTTGAGAGGTACATGTACACATTGGGCTTTTTTATTCTTAGAGATTATTTTTGTTGATTTTTATTAACCCTCTAGGGCCATTCGTATCATATTTGATACAGTATTTCCCTATAAGGAAACATTTGGTATTTCCCTATAAGGAAACATTTAGTATTCATTGACTGAGCAGTCAGTACTGCTTTCATTTGAAATTTATAAAATATTTCTCTTAAAACTTTTTTCAGGAAAATATTTCTTTCAAGGCTTGTTTTCATACTGTATCAAATATGATACGAATGGGCCTAGAGGGTTAATGAAAGAAATTAATGACCTGAACGCAATCTTTGACAGTAATGCATCCCTGAAAAATAAAAAAAAAATAGAAAAATAGGTTTATCAAGTCCAGTAGATATTACCGCTCTTTCCATTATTGATGGGGGTTTTCTTCCTAAACTTTAATTTCCATTAGTGAGAGACAACAGGCTCATCATTAAGTCATTATTTTATCTTCAAATTTCAGGTACTATCCATTTTAAATTTTGTTGTTGAAAGTCCGAAAGTGGTGTGGTTTCTTCCCATAGGCTTCACTCGCAGTTGTATACAACTGACACACACACATATATATACATTTATATATTTCTGAATATTCCTAGCACAACATCGATATAAAAGTTCAGATCTGACGATCGTATTCTAAGAGAATAGCCAACTACAATATCCAGAAACTAAATAAAAAAAGATTATAAGAAAATTGATAGATATCGACAAATACAATAGAATTGTTAATACTTTATTTCGAAATTATCATTATTTATAAAAGTGTCTAACACAGTTTTAATTAAAAGTGCAAGCAATCCACTCAGGGATGCGTGATATGGTTTCATGGATATAAGCTCGGAATGATAAATCGAGCCGAGTTCTAATTGCAGTTGAATTCGTTGCATTCATTTACGCGCAAATATTTTTGAGAAAGCTAATAATCCATCTCTTTTCCCTCTAGCTATGGACTGAATAGCAGGACATATTTGGTTCTGTAGCTTTAGTTAGCATCCAGTTTACCGCAGAAAGAAATTGCAACCTAGTGCGGGAAAACCATTTGCAGATTCAGTCATGGATCGTAAGATCGCCCAAGCGTGCATCATGTATGGCAAGATGAGACTGGCTAAACTGTGCGTCTAGATACATCAGACTTCAGAAGCGTAAAGTTTAGCGTCCCTATATCTTTAGTTCAAGCCACACGAACTCTCTGTCTTCTGGCAGAGAGGAATCCAGACGAGGTCCTGATGAACGATAAAGTCTCGTTTGGGGTAGATTATGCGGGATCTAAGGATAATTTTTGCACGACCGTAGGCGTTCGGAATTTCCCACGTAAAAAATGGCCTTGTGCCACATCACACTTTGTGGGGAAGAGCGGTAAGTACCATCGCTATATATTCAGCACTTCTATCAATATATAATTATAAGTGGCGTTTTTGTTTATATTATCATATATCTGCCTTACCCATATATGAAGTCTGATCAAAATATCGGGACTGATGCTATAAAAAATAAATTATGACATATATTGATTCTGCATTTAATCTTGTTCGAAATAGACTTTTCTAAAGTAACCCACATTACCCAGCGTCGTTGCAATCGATGGACGCATTCCTGGATCTTTTTTAAACACGAGTGGCATTCCTTTACATTTTCTCGACGTCTTGACTCTTGTGTCTTTCAAGTGAAATTTGATTTTAAAAGACAAAATAGTCTCAAGAGGAAAGATCTTGGGTATGTTTTCGTTGTCGGAGCTGGAAAACGTTCTGCTATGCCAAAAACTGTTGGGCAAGCCATGAACATTGATGTAATCTCTGGTGTGATGAGACGACTACAGTCTACACACTTTTCTTCCTAGCACCGCTATAAACAATGGAAGTGAGTGAGAACATTATAACTTAATTTGCATGCGTAACAGATTTCAAGGTTAATCTGTGTCAAGCTGTTTAACACTGAGTACTTTAGCTTCGTTACCATAGCAACAGTTCTACCTTTTGATCCGACATCGTATATATATATATATATATATATATATATATTATTTGTAAAAGAGTTATTTCGAGACCCAGGTTACTACCTTTTGTCGTCTTCAGGTTTAAGGCCAGAAAGAATAAACATAAGTTTACATTTAAACTGAAAAACCTAAAAATTGTACAAACCTGGTTAGCCACATGAGGAAATTTAAAATAACGTATGGAAAATAGCCCGATATAACTTGTAGTATAAAAAAAACAGCCAAACCTTTCAACGGTGTTAAAATATACAGATTGTGCCAGTAGGAAAAGCTGACTATTATGTTATTCCCAAACAAAAATGAATTACTAAATGAAAGAACAGAATTTATGACCAAGTGTAACCATTCCAACAAATACCTATTAGGATCATACAATCATGGATGAAAGTATTCTAAGGCTTTCAATTTACTTCTAATTTTGAAAATTGCGTGTTTATAAAAGACTCCTATTACGGTAAAAAACGGTAAAATCAGTTATTGGAAATCACCTGAATACACCGAAAGGTAGAGACCTAAATCGCGAAATAACTTGTTTACAAATGAAAAAATATTAAACATTTCTACAATATAATTGTATTGGACACTTTCTAATACAACTGTGTACTGGTCTAATTAAATTGTGACCAAAAACTAACTCATTATATATATATATATATATATATATATATATATTGTGTTTTATACGAAGGATTCTGCATTATTAAGAATTTATTTTCAATAGTAGAAGTGATATTGTTATTATTATGCCATTTTTCATCATATTTCGATTTCTGCTATGGTAGCACTACCTACCAAGTCTGCGAGAAGACCTAAGGCAGGTCGTGGCGTGTTGTTATGGCTCCATTTCATGTTTTTTCTATCTCCCCTATCATCTCTAGCGTTATATAGACAAAATTCTGCTTAGTGTGTGGGCCGTACTTAACAAGACAATTTTTTGAATATCTTTTAAGCTGGGGTTTCCAGGGATTCTGTCAATGTGTTGTTTTGTTCCAGTTTTTATCATTCCAAATGCACCTACTATTACTGGCACGATTCTTGTTTTCAATTTCCACATTTTTTCTATTTTAATTTCCAGGTCTTTATACTTTGACAGATCTGTATATTTTGACTTTATTATTATTATGTCATTTTTCATCATATTTCGATTTCTGCTTTGGTCTCACTACCAACCAAGTCTGCGGGGAGACCTAAGGCAGGTCGTGGCATGTTGTTATGGCTCCATTTCATGTTTTTCTATCTTCCATATCATCCCTAGCATTACATAGATAAAGTTTTCCTTAGTGTGTGGGCTGTACTTAATAAGACAATTTTTTGTATATCTCATAAGCTGGGGCTTCCAGGGATTCTTTCAATGTGTTGTTTTGTTCCATTTTTTTTATCATTCCAAGTGATCCTACTATCACTGGCACAACTTTTGTTTTCAATTTCCACATTTTTTCTATTTCAATTTCCAGGTCTTTATATTTTGACAGTTTTTCAAATTCCTTGATTGCTATGTTACAATCCGCTGGACAAGCCATATCAATTAATAGACAAGTTTTCTCCTTCTGGCTTTTAACAATAATGTCTGGCCTGTTTGCTTCAATTTTTCTGTCTGTGTAGATGGTGTAATCTCATAGAATGGTTACATCTTCTATTTCTGTAACCGGTGCTGGGTGATGTTCATACCAGTGTTTGTTTACAGATTTTTCATAATGTTTGCACATTGTCCAATGTAAATATTGCCCAACTCTATCGTGGCGATTTTTATATTCATTTGAAGCAAACACAGAACAGCCTGAGATTAGGTGGTCTATTGTTTCTTGGTGTTTATCACAAAACCTTCATTTTGGATTCATATTATTATGCATAATATTTGCCTGAAAGTTTCTAGTGAAAAGACTTTGGTCTTGTGCTGCAAGAATAAAGCCTTCAGTTTCAGACTTTAATCCAGATGCACGTAACCATCGATGAGTATTAACTTTGTCAAAATTGGATTTATTGGCACGTTCTGGATATTGGCCATGCAGAGGTTTTTCTTGCCAGCGCTGTTTCATCTGTTCAAGAGCTTTATCTTTGGCTTTCATTTTCATATTTTTTGCCGCAATAGTTGGTTCTTGGCTTCTGTTTTGCTTTTCTACAGAATCTACTAACTGTAAATCTTGTTTGTATTTACTGACTTCTTTTATTATTGAATATTTTTCTTTCTTTCTTCATGTTGCCTTACTAATTGTATCATCCAATACTTTGTTGTTTCTATGTATGTTAGTAAGCCAATAGTTGTTGTCTTGTATGACAATTCCAGCTGAATAAGACATCTTCCACCTTCTTTACGGGGTATGTATAGACGGTCTACATCAGCCTTTGGATGATGCATCTTATGCTTAGAAAGAAGCTTTCTTGTTTTAGAATCCATTCGCCTGATGTCGTTTAGAGTCCAGTTTAAGATGTTGAAGCTATATTGGACAACTGGGATTGCAAGGCTATTAATGGCCATAATTCTGTTCTGAGAATTCAATTCAGTTTTTAATATCATTCGTAGCCTTCTATAGTACTCTTTACGCACTATTTCTTTCATTTTTTTATGGTGAATGTTTTCACTCTCATTTACACCTAGGTATTTATAAGCTTCTTCTGGTTTCAATTCTTTTATTGTTACAGCAGAGTCTAAGCTAATTGAGGATGTTTCTTGTATTGATCCACGTACAAATGTAGCTTTAGCACATTTATTCAAATTGAATTTCATTCCAGTGTCTTCTTTTACAGTTTGCAGAAGACCTTCCAGCTCATTATCATTCTTAGCATATAACTTTAAGTCATCCATGTAAAATAGATGGCTTATTTTCTTTTGGCCTATTTTATAACCACATTCTGTCTTATTAAGTTGACTGGTTAGTGCTATTAATGATATGCAGAATAGTAATGGAGACAAAGAATCACCTTGAATTATACCTCTTTTGATGTTTATTTCATCAGACTTATAGGTTCCATTTATATTATTGAGGTAAAGGGTTGTTTTCCATATAGACATGCACTGTTTGATGAAATTGATGATGACGGATGATATTTTGTATATATTTAAAGTCTTTAAAATCCAGAAATGTGGCACACTATCGAATGCCTTACGATAATCTATCCAGGCAGTACTAAGATTTTTCTTTGTACTGTAGCAGTTTTTCAGGTTCATTTTGTTAATAAGCAATGCCTTCGTTCTATTCTTTTAATAAAGAAAAATGTTTTATTTTGTATTATTAAAAAGCGTACTTTTTGCATTGGTTACTTTTATTGTCACCAGTAAACAAATTTTGCCGAATACTTTTCCGTGATGGAGAAGGTGTGGTAAGGGAGAGAAAGTACGCAATCCTATTATTGCAGACCCGTAAACTACAAGTTAAAAAATCTTGCTCAAGAATTTTAGAGAAAGAAACTCTAATCTACCAAGAAACCTCAACTTCATTTTAATTCTCGAATCATCAATTCACGGATCAATGAAACAGCACAACAAAATCTTGCTTCTTTTTTGTTTTTTGTGTTTACTTGACACTGTGAAATATGTTATGTTGGAAATGCAGCATATTTCCAACAACACGTGTAACTTTTTTTGTTTTTTAACATCATTTTGAACCCATCCATTTTCTATATGTTTAAACTTATTTTAAATTCTCCAAGAAATTATCTTTTAAAATAAGTAAACATTATTTACGATTAAGATTGCATTTTATTGAGAAAACTTTAAATAATAAAAAGGTAACATCAGTCAAACCAGTCAATGGCACAATAACAGAAAGTTTTATTATTTAATTTTAATACAACTTTCTCTTATTGTATCAATTGACTGTTGTTGTCTTTTTATTATTGCACATTAGAATATTCTCAACTTTTTCTCTCTGATGATAACACATCACTCAATATGTCCCGTGCCTGACATATAGATGACGCTACTAATAAAAAAATCCATATAATTTTTATGAAGTACTAACCTTCAAATGGCACGTGACAAAATTGTGCCCAATCAGATTATTAGTTTATAAATTACACTTATTTAAGTGAGGCTGCTGTTGTAAATTTTCAAAACAATGAGAAAATCTGAATTTCACGTGTTTTCTGATGAAAAAAATACTGTTTAAGCAAAGCAATGGATAAGTGTTATTCGGACTTTGAACCGTTGGAAATACTGTTTAAGAGGTAGTATGCTGACTTTAAACGCGCTCGTACAGACACAAATGATGGTGAACACTCAGGTCACCCAAAATTGGCAGTTGTCCCGGAAAACACCAAAGACATCCACAAACTCGTTTTAGTCGATCATAAATTGAAGTTGCGTGAGATAACAGAAGTTGAACATATCAGAAGGCAGCGTAATTACCATTTTGCATGAACATTTGTCAATGAAAAAACTGTGTTCAAAGTAGGTGCCACGTTTACTCACAGTCGACCAGAAACTACAACGCGTCGACGATTCAGAGTGTTGTTTGCAACTGTTCCAAAGTAACGAGAAGTAGTTTTGCGGTAAATATGTGATAATTGATGAAACATGGATCCACCACTTCACTCCGGAGTCAAATCAGCAGTCAGCTGAGTGGACAACAGCAGGTGAAAGCCGACCAAACGACAAAAGAAAAAACATCAGCAAGCAAGGGTTTGGTCTCCGTATTTAGAGATGCGCAATGTACTTTGTTCATCGATTACCTTAAGAAAGGAAGAACCATCAATAGCGAATATTATATTATTGGTGCGTTTGAAGGAAAACTTTGCCAAAAAGAGACCACAATTGAAGAAAAAAATGTGATTTTTCACCAAAACAATGAACCGTGTCAAACGTCGATCGCAACGATGGCAAAACTATATGAATTGCACTTCGAATTTGTTATGGTCTCTTAGGGCCCGGAAGAAAGACACGAAAAGAAGAAGGTAGGTTGAACAAGTGTACTGGAATAAAGTGAGGCGTATTTTGAGGCCAAAAACAAATTGTTCTAAAAAAAAGACATCGAATTGTTAGAGAAGCGTTGGAATCAGTGTATCATTCTAGAAGGAGACTATGTTGATGAATGAAGTCCAATTTAGCCTAAAAGTTGTTGTTTTATTAGGTTATCTATGGATTTATTGAGTGATGTTTTATATAGTTTATAAAAATATCTCTTATCCGATTAAATTGATATCGCAAAAGCCCGTGACAATACCTAACGTAAAGTATTTTTGTTGCATATTTATTCTGAATTAATCTCAAAATGCATAATAATTTACTCAACAATGAACAACATAATAAAAGAAAATATATCAACTGCTTATAATTTACCATCACTTTACAGCGGTAGAGATTTGTTTGAATTGTTGACATTTAATAGGAGTAAACAGGTTCGACTATCGTGTGCTTTACCTTCCTCCCCTGTTATTTGAATAGAAGTGGAGATTCTGGTTCGTTTTAAAGTCTACTTCAACTGGATAGTTCTAACCTCTACGCATAAACTCTGAAATTTTATTACTATTTTTTTCCTCAATAAGAATGGATAGGGGCGTCTTTCATCCGGTTCACTCTCCTTCCTGTTCTTTTCAACATGAGCTTTATCAATTGTTTCTTGTTTAGGATTTGGTTTCCAGTTACTTCTAATGTCTTCTCGTTCTCTTTTCTTCCCAGTAGCCCCCCACTTGCGTCTTAGTGACATTATCGTCTTCCTTGGGTTGAACTGATAAAAAATATTTTACACCCAGATTACAAAGAAAAAACATTTAGTCCCATCGTAAGATTTCCCTGTTGTTGATAAGGACGACTATATTCTTGATGACATTTGCAACATTTAAAAGTGTTATCATTGCTTTCAAAGATTTCACATTATTTTCAGAAAAACCTTTTATATAGATCATCAATCATTTCCACGAAGGAATAGTTTCTCGATCAGAGTTGAAATCCTTTCTATGAAAAGTTAGTCACTGGGTGATAATCTTAGAAAATCTGCGTTTCTATTTTATGTATCTATCTAGAAATGACTTTGGCGGAGGGCATTGTACTATTTTTCAGGTAAAACTTCATAGTTTATTTTTTCTACTTTCCGGTTATAAAATGCTTAATTTGTAAAGAAATATTTTGAACTGAAACTCAGTTGATCTTATGCCGATTACTTAACTCTGTAATTTGAAACTTTGTGGACCAGCAGCCTATATTTTACACCAGGTACTTGTAAGCTATGTTTAGGCTGTACAGGTCATCAAAGTCTAATCTGGAAAGATTTTTGTTTGGTTTTTATTTTTATTTGTTCACCTTGCACAAGGTCCGGGAGCCACTTGAGGAAGAGAGGCACGTTATGGATTACGTTAAGGATAGAAAGGAAAGATAATGTTTAACTCTAGACTTGAACAGGTCAAGATTGTAGTGTTCTGAGAGTCTGTTACACAGAGCAAGGGCTCGAAGGAAAAAGCTGTTCAAGTGCAATTTACTTTTCACTGAAAGAATACGGGGGGAACGTGGATGATTTGCTACAATGTAAGTGGCATGGCGGGTCCTAGCCTTGAAGAATAAAATTGGCGGAACCAAGGAATGTAGTTTTTCCGAGTACTTCCCATGATGTAATGAGTGGCTTCCCACATCCCACATTTCTGGCCTGATCTGCTTCTTATAAAGGTAAAGGATAGTATAAGGAAGTCAGGTACCTACTAAAGTAGTACAAGTCACTTTTAATACTATTTAACATTGTTATATATTTGCAGTATTTACATTATTTGGATTATTGTTCTCAGGGGTACATGGACCAGTGGATAAAAGCGTTGGTAATCCAATGACTTCGTGATTCAGTATTGTGAGTTCAATACCTAGCCACAGAGTTGAAGAAATAACTTGAGGAGTTGATTTTTAGAAATATGACTTATTTATCGGAAACTAGCACGGTACGTGGAACTAAAACAATCTACTCCGGTGGACGAAAGAGAGGGTTCACTTCGAAATTCCAATTGTCTGAAGAAGGCTGTAGTGTAAAATGACGGAAATATTGTGAATATGACAACGAAGATGAGGACAATAGTCCAAACACAGTAAATAATTGCAATATTTCATCTTAGAAATATAGGCAGATGCTGTTTAGTTATTTTTATGAAAAATCGATTTTATTAAACAATTACAGCCTGTATGTAATCAGCTTATTTATTTGTAGAATAATATCGCTCAGTCGTGCATCTGATAAATATTAAATATAAGATGATTAAACTCGTCAGATTATTTGCTATCATAAAGAGATTATTTCTCATGGATGTCCTCGCTCGTAAAATTAGATGAAACAAAATCTGGTAAACGTTTAGTCTATTGTTTACTCTGTCGTACGTTTCTGCAAACTTGACGATCGAATCGTTTAAAATCTTTATTTATTCCTTAATTTATCAAATAAAAAATTGAAAAAGGAAAGGTTTTCCTCACTAACAAGATAAGTAATCAAATATCTTTGCAATGAATTCTTGAAGATAACAAATATTTTCCAATTTTCTGAACGGACACTCCACAAACATTGAAAAATGAACATCGCTCTAATGTAATGTACTCTTTCACTAATTAACGTTCCAAATTTTTCCTCCGCACACCTAAATGAGTGACTCACAAAGGAAACACAAGGGCAATTAGTCGAACAAGAGAATAGCGGAATGTGATGAACAAAGGAATACGCACAATGGACAGCAAACGTTTGTATTCAATTGTTGAGTTATTTCACCGCCAGCCCAATCATGCCGCTCAGCTCTCGCAAACGCTATGTAAACATTGGCAAGTCAGAGAGACCGATTTTCTTGGAATGCTGTTAAGTAAATTCCGGATGTGCTTTCTAAATAAAACAATGTCCAGTTCTGAAAATAAGTACTTACTCGACTTCGATCAAGAATTTTTCTCCGTGTCAAAGAGAAATGGACATAGATTTTTATAAACTGTCAGAGATGTTCGCACGTTGCTATGGACACATTTTTGCTTAAAACTTTCTTCTTCTTCTGTTTCTATGTGCCATGTTCCTTCAGAACGTTAGCGATCATGACTCTCCACAATTTCCTGCGCTTTGCAACTCTTAATAAATTTTGTCTTTTTCTTATCATTCCTAAGCTCTGTTCTGCCATCCATTTAATCAAGCTCACGAGGTAGTCTATGCATACAGTCCCTCTTACCTTCAATTTGACTTGTGTGTATCAACTCTTCCAAACCCTCTTTTCTAATAGTGTGCCCTAGAAATATATCATTTTAGTTTTCATTTCTTCTAAATCTTCGTCTTGGTGAACAACGACAAACTTTAGTCAATGTTATTCTCAGAATCATTTTGTAGAATCACATTTCTATTGGCTCAAATTTCTTCTTCTGTGCGGAGGGAATTGTCCAAGTGATCAATCTGTTAAAATAAATATCAATACAGCCTCATTGTTGTTCCACTTTTATTAAAGGCCAACTTTACAAAACTCATATTTAAGAAGAGGAAACACGGTAAATATTCTTTATTTCCGATATGGAGAACATATATCATTTTTGCGTGCAGTGTCACTTCAATGCGTGGGTGACTATAATTCTTCATAAATCCTTTGCACCTCTAAGCAATATTGAAAAGTGAAAAAAACTGTCCGGAATTCACTGGCATGAGTCTGCTGAATTGTTACTTGAAGATAACATTGGAAAACGCCTCTCGCTTTATTTGTTCCGTTAAATCGGACTGACTTTAAAAAGATTATATGTTTTATCATTCTTTTATATATTTGTTTTTTTTTATATGTGGACCTAAATGGTTTTATCAAAGTTAAACTCAAATAAAGTACTACATCAACCTACATTTTATCTTTATTGCATTTTAATGATTACAGCACAAAACTAAACCGAGAAGAATGAAAGTATAAAGATTATGTTGCATCAATCTGCAAAATTCGGGAATCATGTTTCTCTTGAAAATCAATAATTACATTTACCCGATTCGATTACAAATATAAAACTGGACTATTTTCGAAAGTTTAGGGTTAAATGTTTAATTGAAGTTGTTCTTATTAGAAGCCTAACTTAGTCCAATGTAGCCAAAAATTACAACAAAAGAAATTCAAAGTAGCCTGCAGTCTCTCTCCCACCGGCGAGACGTGGCTTCCCTGTGTCTCTTCTATAAATACTTTCACGGCTTCTGCTCGGATGAACTTAGATCACTGGTGCCCCCTAAATACGAATTTGCACGAGATACTAGATTAGCAACTAGATCCCACACTTTTACAGTGAAACCGATAAAATGCAGCCGTAACTTCTACTCCAACAGTTTCTTTCCTCGCACTTCCCGACTGTGGAATTCTCTTCCAAACGATTGCTTCCCCGACGGCTACAATCTCCAGGAGTTTAAATGTAAGGTCAATACACACCTCCTAACACACTAACCTGCTCCCATTCTATCAAGCACTCTTCCCATCTGCCCGACCCTCATCCTCGCTATCCTTACTCATCTGTCACCTTTCTCCTGACATTCCCTATGTCTATCCACTCCTTCTCTTTACCTTCCCCTATGTAGCCCCATGCGCAATAGTGGCAGTGGAATGCCTTGCTTGGGGTGAGATGATTAAAAAAAAAAAAAGTTACGTTGAATTTTCAAATAGATATATGGTATAGGTGTTTGTGTGGTGGATAGCTCCTCGGGATTATATTATTATGTATTATTATGTATGATATTTGCCTGGTGTTTCCTAGTAAAAAGGCTCCGGTCCTGTGCTGCAAGAGTATAGCCTTTAATTTCAGAATTTAATCCAGGTGCTCTTATCCATCGACGAGCATTAACTTTATAAACATCGCGTTCGTTAGTACGTTCTGAATATTGGCATGGCAGAGGTTTGTCTTGTTAGCGTTGTTTCATTTGTTCAAGAGCTTTATCCTTGACTTTCTTTTTCATATTTTTTTGGTTCTTGAGTTCTGTTTTGGTTTTCTAAAGAATCTATTATATGTAAATCTTGTTTGTATTTACTGCCTTCTTTCATTATGGAGTGTTTTTCTTTCATGTTGTTTGACTAATTGTATAATCCAGTTTTTTGTTGTTTCCATGAATGCTAGTAAGTTAATAGTAACTGCCTTGTATGTATAAGATGTATAAGACGTTCTAGATGTATAAGTTCTAGATGTATAAGACTTCTTCTACCTTCTTGACGGGGTATGTATAGATGGTATACATCAGACTTTGGATGATGCATCTTATGCTTAGAAAGAAGCTTTCTTCTATAAAACTCTATTTGTTTGATGTCATTCAGAGTCCAGTTCTAGATGCTGAAACTATATTAGACCACTGGGATGGTTATAATTCTGTTCTGAGAATTCAGTTCAGTCTTTAATATCAGTCGTACCCTTCTGTAGTACTCAATACGTACTACTTCTTTAATTTTCTTATGGTGAATTCTTTCACTCTCATTTACACTTACGTACTTATAAGCTTCCTCATGCTCTAAATCTTTTATTGTTACAACAGGGTCTGGTTTAATAAAGGATACTTGTTGTAGCAACCCTCGTAAAATTGTGACTTTTAACACATTTATCCAAATTTAATTTCATTTCAGTGTCTTCACTGAAGCATTTTACAGTTTGCAGAAGACCTTCCAGCTCACTGACATTACTAGCATACAACTTTAACCCATCCATGTAAAATAGATGGATTTTGTTAGCTATTTTATAACCCTATTCCGTTTTATTAAGTTGGCTGGTTAATTATTATTATTATTATTATTATTATTATTATTATTATTATTATTATTATTATTATGTCATTTTTCATCATATTTCGATTTCTGCTTTGGTCTCACTACCACCCAAGTCTGCGGGGAGACCTAAGGCAGGTAGTGGCGTGTTGTTATGGCTTCATTTCATGTTTTTCTATCTTCCCTATCATCCCCAGCATTACATAGATAAAGTTTTCCTTAGTGTGTGGGCTGTACTTAATAAGACAATTTTTTGTATATCTCTTAAGCTGAGGTTTCCAGGGATTCTTTCAATGTGTTGTTTTGTTCCATTTTTTATCATTCCAAGTGCACCTACTATCACTGGCACAACTCTTGTTTTCAATTTCCACATTTTTTCTATTTCAATTTCCAGGTCTTTATATTTTGACAGTTTTTGAAATTCCTTGATTGCTATGTTACAATCCGCTGGACAAGCCATATCAATTAATAGACAATTATTATTATTATTATTATTATTATTATTATTATTATTATTATTATTATTATGTCATTTTTCATCATATTTCGATTTTTGCTTTGGTCTCACTACCACCCAAGTCTGCGGGGAGACCTAAGGCAGGTCGTGGCGTGTTGTTATGGCTCCATTTCATGTTTTTCTATCTTCCCTATCATCACTAGCATTACATAGATAAAGCTTTCCTTAGTGTGTGGGCTGTACTTAATAAGACAATTTTTTGTATATCTCTTAAGCTGGGGCTTCCAGGGATTCTTTCAATGTGTTGTTTTGTTCCATTTTTTATCATTCCACGTGCACCTACTATCACTGGCACAACTCTTGTTTTCAATTTCCACATTATTATTATTATTATTATTATTATTATTATTATTGTTATTATTATGAGATTGTTAGACAAAACAGAAACATGATTATTATTACTTTTATTCTGCCATTTTAGAAATTATTTATCCACATAATACTACACACACACACACACACACACACACACATATACATACATATATATATATATATATATATATATATATATATATATATATTTAAGAAGGAAAGTTTTCCACTTAGCTGAAGCATTGTCGTGAAGGCAATATTATAATGTCTGAATAGCAGAAAAAACAGTTAGAAGTTGGCACGAAGCTGCTCATGTAAAGTAACTTTGTCCTTATATATATATATATATATATATATATATATATATATATATAGGTTTCATTAAAAATGAGAGATATTTGAACTTTTGAGCACTTTCGGCTATGATTTAGCCATTATCAAGACTTAATTCATGTTATTTAATAATTAAATAAGATGAATTAAGAAGTCATTATTGTAATGTCTTTACTTTTCAGGTTCATTTGTTTTTCTGCTATTCAGACATATATATAAATGCATGTGTGTGCGTTTTGTTTGCAATGGTTAATAATTTATTTCTTTTAATTTTTTTATTCTGTTTTTTCTATCTTAGCGTGAGCAGAAATTGTCCAATAAAGAAAATCCTTTTTTCGCAAAAGGGGATTACTTCACAACAAACGTATATATATATATATATATATATATATATATATATATCCACTTCTGCTATATGCGTGACTCTTCAGAAATGAATTGAGTTCTTTCGGAATAGCGACTCCGACTGACACCAAAATCGCTCGAGTTTCGATCCCGGCCAAAAGCAAGTGGATGTGAGCTGATGAGCTGTGGTACAACGAAACAGGCTTGTAGGTGGATGACTAATATATATATATATATATATATATATGTGTGTGTGTGTGTGTTTGTGTGTGTGTATGTGTGTGTGTGTGTGTGTGTTTATTTAGGCAGCAAATTTTCTTAGATATGTTAGATTGCAAACATTGTGTCATTCATTGTATCGTTCATTTCTCAATGATCCCAAGTACTTTCATTCTTCTTCCATGATCATTTCCAGAGGTGTGATTTACGCTAACAAAAATAACCGCAAAACTGTGTTGCTAAAAATTACTACAATTTTTTCTACTTCAAATATAACGATTGACAAATTGCTTAGCATTCATTAAAACGTGAAAATTATCCAAAATAGAATTTTTTATATGTTGTAATGTCATGGTCATGCACGTGTTATAGCATGAAAAAATTGTTATTTTTACAAAATACAGTATTTAAAGCTTATTCTATTAATTGAGGGCTTAAGTTTTTAATGAATATTGCCTCGACAATCTGCAGTTTCTTTTGTTGTTTTCTTGGTGTAGGATAGTTGTGTTATCGATCATTACTTTTTATATTGTGAATGTAGACAGGAATGTTACTTTTTGCTAACATAACTCATACCTCTGAAGATGATCTTGGAAAGAGATTGAAAGTACTTAGTTATATTGAGAAATGAATGATAATAACTTCTGTCAACGTTACAGGTTATTTTTAGACAACTTTCAATTTTATGCGAAAGATTATTTGTGAGTATGAACGGATTTTTATTTAAAATTTATTTAATCTGACATATATATATATATATATATATATATATATTTCTTTTTTAATTCTTGAATCCGTGTCTTATTAGAAAATCTCTGAAGTAACTTAATAACATGTTAAAAACACATTTCTTACTATTTTTTATACTTTTATATATATATATATATATATATATATATATATACACGCAAGTACACGCGTGTATATATTTTTCTGCTCTTAATAAAACAGTATTCAATGTAATATGACAAAGCTATGAGGTAAATATTAATAAATATCCTCACATGAGCCATCTTCAGAGAGGTTATTCGAGCTATCATGAGGTGTGACGTCATAGAACCGTATTACAAATTTGCAAACTGCGTTTGCTATTTTTGGTAACTCTTGCTGTTGCTTAGCGGACTTTTATGTCAACACAAGATAAAATCGTCACTGATGGTGGATGTTTTTGTGTTAATGTTCTTATAACCTCTCTGAGGATGGCTCATGTGAGCCGAAAGCTTAGAACCAACTTAATAAATAATTATCCAAATGTTGGAGAATTTTTGTCTTTATTTTCTACTGAAATTAAAGACAAAATACGATGTTTAGAACGGCTCATGATTAACCATAATAGACATCCATTGTCTCTTATATTTAACAGTATATGTTTAGAATATATATATATATATATATATATATATATATATATATATATATATATATATATATAAATTGCGAGAAGCCGTGAACGTTTTGTTTAAAATGTACATTTATTGTTGCTATTATTATTAAAATTCATGTGCGTGCGTGCGTGCGTGCGTGCGTGCGTGCGTGCGTGCGTGCGCGTGCGTGTTGGGTTTTTCAAACTCGCACGTTAAATTTCTCCTGTCACCTTCGTTGGCTATAAATTTTTTTTCAGCGACTTGCGAAATTTGATTTCGTCTTTATTCGTCTGAAGAGAGTCAGTCTTAGACTTTGAAACACGTGTAGCCACACAAATACCATTCTGGACACTTAATATATCATACAAAAAGCAAGTTATATTATTAATAATTGCAACAATAAACAAAACGTTCAGGGCTTCTCGCACTTTTTCTTCTATGCCAAGTTCTCTCGTTATATATATATGGTCGGTGCGCTTGCGTGTTTATGTGTGTTGTGTATGTAAATGAGTGTAGGTATATGTGTGAATGTACGCGTATTCGCCAGTAGATCCATAAGATAAATTGATGTAAATAACTAATTTTCAGCTGTAATTTCTCAGCGTTATAATGTGCAAGGTTTGTAGTTAATAGTAACCCCACCCCAAAGTTAAGTGCATTGACATTGAGAAGATTATTTTGAAATAAAAATATGTTTTGTAAATTGGCATGTATATTTTTAAATTGAAGACATCTTGATGAATATAAGTGTGTGCGTGTGTGTGTGTCTGTGTGTCGAATAGAGAAAGAGAAAAAGCGAGAAAATCTTGCAACCTTGTACCGAATAAGTTAATTACTGGTTAACAGGAGTAAACTGCTGTCAATAATTTTGCTTTGGATAAGACAAAGGTCAAACTGCGTGTGACCTTTGCGCGTATTCTCTTTTGTTTTGATATGGTGATAATCTGCTAAGTAGCAGGTAAGAAAGAAGCCAAGTTAATTCAGAAAAGAGCTGAATGGTAATTAAACATTGTAAGTAGCTTTCACTATGCTTCAGACTGTATTTGTGTCTAAAGTGGGGAAGGGGTATATTCTTGTCTCTTCTTAGACATTATTTCGGCGTCTCAATCTATACAGACATCGTACAAAAATATGAAGTTGGAATTATTGTCAGAAATTAGTTTGAGAATGTCCCAAAGTATCTGAGTGTAGATTAATTCATGTCAATTTATTAAACCACGCATATATATATATATATATATATATATATATATATATGAGTGCGTGTGTGTGTTTGTGTGAGTGTGTGTGTGTGTGTGTGTGTGTGTGTGTGTGTGTGTGTGTGTGTGTGTGTGTGTGTGTGTGTAAAATTTCAGATATAACCAAAATATATATGCAAAATACTTTTGTGCAAGTTTTCGTTTTGTATAGACAAAAATGGATGTGCACGTGTCTAAAAAATGATTATAGAAAAGGAAAACGTATCTTAGCTGACGAGTCTCATCCTTTGAGAGACCTCATCAAGGTAAATGTAAGGATTTTATTTTTTTAAATATATTTATATGCGTTGTGGTGTAATGGATATAGGCTCGAAATGCGAAATCAGTAGGGCCAAGTTCGAAATCCGGTTGAATTTGCGCAAATTCCCTCGGGAATGGTATTAAACCATCAGATTGGGTTCTATATCCTTGGTTTGTCTACCCTAGGAAAAATGGCAACCTGCTAAGGAAAACTATTCTAGCTAGTCAGTCATGAGTTGAAAGAGACATACGTCTATCACGTATGATATATAACTGATTTATGAACGAAAGTAAAAATGTCGTTAGTTTTTCAAACTTTTAAGATTTAAGAAACGTTCATAAATATTCATCGTGTGAACTGGAAATTCAACAACATCATTTATTAGCTTTTATTTATTAGATTGTTTATTAAATTATGTAAGTTAGCATTCTCCATAATTTCCATAGAATTTTCAGTTAGCCTAATAATTAGTTATGAGTGTGTTCTAAATTGAAAATTCAAAAAATTATTATTTTCGTTTAGAAATACTCGTTGCAAACTAAAAATCCTTGCCATTTTCCTCATCCATCACAGAACGAAAGGTATCGGCTGGAGTCCTCCTCATATATATATATATATATATATATATATATATATATATAGTGTTTAATCTAACATATTTCACGTAATTAAATTTCTTCAGTGATTGGTTAATACGACACGGATTTAGAAATTAAAAAGGAAGGTAAAAAAATCAGAGACAGTATATTGACATGTTGAGGTTTGATTTAATTGGTCAGATACGTGCCACAATAAAAAGCAATAGATGATCATTTTAAATGCAGGGAATCCATGCCTGTTTATATGTATGTGTGAAACGTGTAATAAAAGCAATAATTTTTTTTATATGTATGTGTACTTAAATGTCTGTTTAAATGTATGTATGCAAAATAATGTACGTGCAAAGTGTATTTAAACGACACACATACACACACACATATAAATATATATGTTTGTGTGTGTGTGTGTGTCTGTGTCTGTGTGTGGGGGGGTGTATACGCCTGTCTCCTAAGGTGGTGAACCAGTCCCTGTTGCTGTTATGTGGATTACCTTATCTGGATCGATTCATAGTTTGGAAATATTCAGGCACTATAACTTATGACTTCGTGCTGGCACTACTTTTGACGGATTTCAAATAATTGTGTCCATCCAATTTCACTCACAAGGATTGAGTTATATGTTTTTGCAGGTACGTTTTCAAATATGCCATCAATAAGTCAACTTTCTTATAAATCGACCTTGTGTCCGGTTTCTTGGTCTGAAAACAAACGTCCTAACCACATGGGTACGCGTCCATATATATATATATAGAGAGAGAGAGAGAGAGAGAGAGAGAGAAAGAGAGTTTGTATGGTTGTATATCTTTATTCGTGTTATGTTAGTATCTATTAAACTTATGGAAGAACGCTGTAAGTGTATGTTACCATTATAATTATAATTATAGCAGATTATAAAATCCATTAAGATTTGTGAAAAAAACATTTTTACATGAAAGTTTTATGCATACGAATAAGGATTTTAATGTTTACTATATTTGGCTTGGAACTCCTGTAATATATTTTCAGATTCTCGACAAAATTTAAAGAAGACTCTGTAATATTATTAGTCCTGACCGGGCATCGTGACTTCACTCACTTTCCTACCGCCGTGACGTGACTTCCCTCGAGACGTGACTTGACCACTTCTATAAATATTTTTATGACACTTGTTTTAATGAACTCTCCTTCTTGGAGAGAGTCCATAATTAATTTAAGTATTAAAGTATTACTAGATTTGTACAATAGGTCTCAGTATGTGCGTTGTAGTGCAGTGGATATCGAATCGAAACGACAAATCGGGGAGCCCGAGTTCGAATTCTTGTTGAATTCCTTGCATTCACTTAGGCACAAATACCCTTGGGAAAGGTATTAATCCGTCTCTTCCCTCTAGTTAGAACAGATTGGATTTTATAGCCTTGGTTGGCAACCAGTCTACCGCAGAAAGCAATGGCAACCTACTGCGGGATAATCTTCTGCCCAGTCACTCATGTCTCTTTCAAGACATGATCACACATAGCGTGTTTCACGTATGGTACTTAACCGACTGAAAATAGGTCTCGTGGTTTTACTGTTGAAGTAGCTAGATATAACCGTAACTTCTATTCTAATTGTTTCTTTTATCGCTTGTGGGACTCTTTTAAAGAGATTTCTTGCTTCTCAGCTACCTACGATGTTCAAAAATTCAAATGCAACGTCAATCGCTATCTTACCTGATTCCTGTTCTTTTGTTGTCTTTTCTTCTTACTAAAGTCTTCTCATACTCCTTCACGCTCAATATCCCATTGCGTTTTAGTGGCATTATCCCCTTGCTTGTCGAGAAATAATTAAAAATAAAACAATTGATAAACTATGATCTAGCATCAAAGAACACAGGCCATCATTTTCTTGTTCAATCCAAAAATAATTTAACGAAAATTTTCGTAAATTGTGGAGTTATCGATAGAAAGTATAATCCTGTGGAGTGGTTGTTTTACGAGTGTCTTAAATGCAACGTTTAACATCGATTACAAGGCGATTGCTAATTTAGCATTGTTAGCTTGAGTAATTGATAGCGGCTAGGATTGATGAAATGGAGAGCCAAGTTCAAATTCCAGTCAGATTTATTATATTCACGTACATCCTAATACAGTTGGAAATGTATGAATCAATTTCTTCTCGCTCCTTTAAATAGTTATTATAGGACATTGCTATTTATAGGACATTGCTATTTATCCCACTGTTTACCCATAGGAGTAAACAGCAGGATAAATAGCAATGTCCTATAGCGCTGGGTGGCAACTGGTCTAGAAGAAGGAAAGTTAGAGAATTCAATTTCAAAATCAACCCTTCCCAGGCTATATCACTAAGGTAATACTTCTTCGAATGCAGTATATGTGGTGCCACTATGACCCTAATGGGTTACGGGTCTCGTAATTCGTGACATTATTGTATATGTTTCTCACTGGTGTGATGAATCATATAGTCTTTGTCTTTTATAAGAAAATACATTGGAAGTAATTTTGTTGATCAAAACGCAAGCCGTTGCGTTCTCTTCTCTCTTGTAAAGTGAACTTAATTATATCTTTCATATAGTCAATATTGCTTAAAACCCACTTTCACATGATAAGAAAAGACATAATGAGACATATATGTATATATATATGTATATATATATATATCACAATAGCACATATCACTATATACGCTCTCGGCTGCCAATTGGGCACTATGGTGGACTTTAGCAACAGTAGCTACTCACCGCTATTTACTCATCGTTCATTCAGTAATGAATTTGAACCCTCTTGGCTACTGGCGTGTGTTTACATTGGGTATATAACACGCTAAAATCTACCTTCCTCCGCCGAGCGCCAATAAAATAATAGTAGAATCGCCGACTGATGTCAATTCGCTCGAGTTTCAATCCTGAATAAAAGCAATCGGATGTCTAACCGTACTGATGAGCTGTGATACAGTGAAACAGGACTGTCTGTGGATGACTATATATATAAATTAGAATTTCAAACGTTATTTATAGTGGATACCAATGTTTGCAAAATACGCCCGTTGTTTTGGGTTTTTTCTTGTTTTGTTTTGTTTTTTAGCGGTTTGATTTTTTAAAAACTGAGTGTATTACATCTCGGCATGTGCGTTGTGGTGCAGTGGATATCGACTCGGAACGACAAATAGGGAAGCCGAGTTTGAATTCTAGTGGAATTCCTCGCATTCACTTATGCACAAATATCCTTGGGAAAGGTATTAATCAGTTTCTTCCCTCCATTTATGGGTTAAATAATAGGTCAGATTGGGTTCTATAGCCTTAGATGGCAACCAATCTATCGCAGAAAGCAATGGCAACCTACAGCGAGATAATCTTCTGCCCAGTCAGTCAGGTATCTTTCGAGACATGATCGCCCAAAGCGTATATCCCGCACTTAACTGACTGATTGTATTACATCTCTATACCTGTGCACTCAAAAAACAAATTAATTAAAAAATGGTGCTCTCTGGTAAGGTTCGAACCTGCATCTACCTTCTTAAAAGAAATTAGCATTTGATATATCATTAGGCCTCTCTCTCTCTCTTTCCCTCTCTTTTTCTCACTCTCTCTCAATATATATAATTTATACATGTATTTATGCTTAAAATATGCCATATATACATATAGTGTATATAATCATCATGATCATGTTCATGGACATCAATCCCATGGACAAGTGTGGTTATAGCGTGTCTAGGGTAAAATAAACTTGGTGAAGCTTATCCCTCTTCTGGTTAATATATTGTTCTTCTTTATGTGTCGTGCATTTTTGGGACATAGGCGATCATGAATTTCCACTTGCCCCTATATCATGTGGCTCTTAATATTTTCTTCTTGGTATCTCTCCCAGACACCACTTCAGCATCCACCTGCTGAAGCCCATCAAGTGTGCCACGCGCTGCTTACCCTGTCTCACTTTCACTTTATCCGTCCCGTGTGTAACAGCTTTTTCAAGCCCTCCTTCCTCATTACGTGTCCCAAAAACCTCAGTTGTTTTTTCCTGATGTCGTTTTGCTTGCTTTCCCTCCAAAATATCGTCGTTGCTTACATGTTATGTCCACGGTATCGTCAGCATCCTTCTGTAGAACCACATTTCTGTTGCAATCTCTTTTTCATTTTTGACGAAGTCATCCAGAATTTGCTGTCATATAGGCAAACAGACATTACATACTCTTCATTGTTTCCAGAGAAATTTTCCAGTCTCTTAATACTCTACTAAGCTTCTTTCGAGACATGACTAACTAGGCAGTAGGTTGGCATTACTTTCTGTGGTAAACTGGTTGCCAGCCAAGGCTATAGAACCAAATATGTGCTTCTATTTATTTACTCCATAGAGACGAGATGAATTCATACCTTTTCCAAGTGTATTTGTGCTGGAATTCGAACTTGGCTCTTCCGATTTCTTATTCCGATACAATATCTATTTCCTTACAACGCACATTATATATATATATATATATTCATATTATATTTATTTAATATATAAATATATTATATAATATATAATATTTAATATTATATTTTATTTATATAAAAGTCTATATAAATTAGTAACCAGTCTGGAAGATTGATATCTAGAAGCAGACTATGTTCGCTAGTACTCTGTAATCAGTTCTTCCGAAAAGTGTGGATGGTTCTGCGCAAGTCTTCACTACAATAATCAAATCATATTTGACGATCGTCTAGTTGTACACTTGAGCCTATTCCAGAGAGCCTCAAGTTTTTAATCTATAGAAAAATGGAGACTGTTATGAAACCAGAAACCTCCATTCGACAAACCTGTTGCAGCTTTCGCGTTAATAATCTGCTTCTTATATGAGATTACTACTGACCGATGGCGAACGCGTAGACACTGAGTATCTTACACATGTTTGAAAGAACAACAAAATAACTTAATATATTAATTACATAAATATTTGTTGTTTGACATTATCTTCATCCAAAATAAACATTTTTATTAAGTTTGCCTCAGTCTGATAAAGAGGCATTTTAGCAAAGTATACAGCTCGGATTGAAATCACTATTTCAACAAGTGGCTTCCAAAATCACTGCCGTCTGGGTGAAAAATCACTTTCTGACAAGTAATTTTTGTACGGATGTACGTTGTGTTGCAATGGATATCGGCTAGGAACATGAAATCGGAGAGCCAAGTTCGAAGTCCAGTTGCATTCGTGGTTTTCACTTACGCGCAAATATCCTTGGGAAAGGTAGTTATCTGTCGCCTCTCCCTCTAACTATGGGTTAAATAGCAAAACATTAAATTCTATATTTTTGGTTGGTAACAAGTCTACCGAATAAAGTATGGGCAACATACTGCAAGAAAATTTCCTGTCCACTCAGTATGTTTCTAGATAGGATCCTCCAAGTGTATATCATGTTTGGCACTTGACGGAATGACGTTTTGTATATGCGTGAATTTCTGAGTGTATAACGTTGTTGCATTGAATCATACGTTTATTAAGATGTTTTGTAGCTATAAGTTTTGAAAGCAGAAATTTGATTTATATGTCAAATTGATCAAATGCTAACTTTTTCAGTTTCTTATATGAACTAGCCAGAAATTTCATAAATTTTCTTGTAAACTTTCTGTAGATTATACATATATATTATAAATTATAAATTATAATTTAGAACATGTTCAAATTACAATCTACTACAAAGTGCACAAGGAATTTTCAATCTCCCTTAAAAAAAATCCTTTTACTACACGATGAGACATTGTCCCTTCAATATCGAAACAAAATCTACACGTTGTAGTAGATTGTAATTTGAACATGTTCTAAATTATAATTTATAATAAATATTCATAGCTCTATTTCTATATTGAGCACTGTTTTAAATTAATGTTTCGAACGTTGTTAATATTTTCTTCGTTCTTTATTTATTTGGATATATATGTATATGAATTAGAAAACTCTCTGCTATTGGGCGTGTATAATGATAATATACACGCTAAAAAGTCTGCCTCCTTCTACCGAGCGCCCATTGCTCAGAGGTAGAATCGCCGACTGACGCCAATTCGGTCTAGTTTCAATTCTAGGTAAAAAGCAATCGGATGTCTAACCGTACTGATGAGCTGTGATACAGCGAAACAGATCTATCTGCGGATGACTATATATATATTAGCATATTACTTCATTTTGTGCTATAATTGTTTTTTGTTGTTGTTTTTTTTTTTTTTGTTCTTTATAATATTATTCAAATAATTTTATCAAAATTTTAACAGTCAGGACAATTTAAAAGTTTTAAGTGATCAACTTCATCCTGTGGTTCAGGAACTGTTTTTGGAGGGAAATGCTCTCTTTCAGGATCTTAATTCATACTGCCAAAGTTGTAGCTGAAGACACAAAGATCCTCCTAGTGAAGTAGAACATCTTATCTGACCCCTACAGTCCCTAGATCTCAATATCATTGAACACTTATGGTTTATTTTATAAAAGAAGTGAGAAGTTGATATCCTTCACACTCATCATTGAAAGGACGGAAAGCGTTTTAGCTGAAGAATGGATAAAATTTTATTTGGAAACAATTCAAATTTTGTAAGAGTCAGTCCTATGTAGAATTCAGTCTGTAATTATCTGATATTGAAATAAGTTTGCTTCAAATTTGAAGCTGTTTCCATTATTTTGTTCACCCACATTTTATATATATATATATATATATATATATATATATATATATATATATATATATACCAAACTAACTTATCTTTTTATTCTTATGTATGTTTTTATAAATCTAATTTATTCATAAAATAATTGCTTGTAATTAAAGTTTTTTTTTTCTATTTTTTCTTTAACTTTCGGTTACTACTTTGGTTAATGCATAATATTCCAGGAGGTTTTTATAGAATCTTTTACACTAATTCATAGCACTATTATTCAATTAACAATATATTTTATCCGCTCTTATTCACCTTACGTCTCATTTCATCATAAAAGTAGGTTTTCAGTTTCGATTCAATTAATTCGTCAAGTAATTTTCGGGATCTGAAACTTGTTGAAACCACTAACCAAACAAGAAACTTGTATTGAATCTAACAAATGATAATTAAAAAATGTTTTAAACGTTTATTCTTGAAACTTTCTCCATTTCTCCATAATTTAAACGAGCCAAACAACCAGTTCAACCGCACAGTAAAAGTTTGTCCAAGCACTAATAGTTCGTAATAAAATACCAATAGTTCGTAATAAAATACCAATAGTTCGTCATATAAATGCTTTATTATTCAAAACTAGTAACTTTTTTTAAACGCCTTATCACTTCAGGACCTAGGCGATCATGGATCTTTACACATTTCTTTTTCTTTATTATCTGTGAATTGCTATGATTTATTGGAAAAGATAGTGAAATATATTTTTGTTGCTTTCTCCGCGGTTTTTTATTTATTCGGAATTGTCTCTCAACTAGAGTGACTACCACGCAAGTCTAGAGAACCAAATCTACTCAGTTATGTAATCCATAACTGGAAGGAGAAGAAATTGATTCCTTCCTTTCTCAAGAGCATTAGAGCAAAGAGAATACAAACGACGAGGCTGGAATTTGAACTCGAGTCGATGATTCCACTTTTCCAGTACTCGCTGGTCCTAACTTGTCCAAACACTGAGTTTTTTTTCTTTCTATAAAAGAAGTGAGAAACGTGTTATTTCCTATGTTAAATATTTTCAGAATAGGTACAAACAAAATATAATAATGTGCAAACTTTAAAATCACTTCTGATATTTGCTTGTTATTATGTACAAGATGGTGATGGAAACCTTTTCTGCAAATAATTTTGTATCTTGAAGATCATGTAATTATAACTGAAAAATCTGTTATTAGGATTTTGCTATCTGACCTTTTGAAGGTATCTGTCGATCTAGTCAAATTTCAGGTAAATTCAAAATTAACTCTTTATTCAAGCTACGGAGGTAGATTGCCTTCATTCCGCTATGCATGTCTAAGGAATCTTTTCTTGTTTAAGTGTTTAGTTATTGCTAGTCTTGTTTCTACTGAGTCTGTGTACATGTTTAATAGCCGGTGCAGATACTGAACTCACAATTTTTATAGAAACAAATTCACTAACCAGCGCTATAATCCTCTAGACAAGTAATTTCAATTGATCAATAGGCGATTTCAACTGTTGGGTTGGCGGTTTCAACTGATGAATGTCCGATTTCAACTGATGTGGGGGTGATTTCAACTGATGGGTGAGTGATTTCAACTGATGGGTGGGCGATTTCAACCGATGGATGGGCGATTTTAACTGATGGGTAGGCGATTTTAACTGTTAAGTGAGCGATGAGAAACTAAACTGAATAGAAATTTTAGTGGGCAATATATGGTTTTAAGTTTAAAAAAGTATTTTTAATATATGCTACTGAAAAAAATATTCAAAGAATATATGCAAAGAATCTGAATAATAATTTAAAAAAGCAGGAGGCTAACTGGGAATAACTACGTCACATTCTGAGATAAGATATCCCTCAAACAACGATTTTTTTCTCTATTCTATAGTTTTGAGAAAACTTAAAATTCAAACAGTCTTTCAAACGGAAGAACATTTTTACGGATATAAATTAGATAAGGGCAAACCAAGAACAACAAAAAATACTCGCTGAATTTTTATTAGATGCAAGTTGTATATATTCTTTAATTTTATAATTATGAACAAAAATCGTTTACTTTTGTCAGCACTTGCAATACTAGCTCTAACTATAAAACTAAAGTTGACCATAAAACTAAATTATAGTTTTTCAATGATCAAGTTTACTTTCATTTCTTTTTAATATTGTAGTAGCAGCCGCATAAATCAGTGTTATTTGTTAACCTACCTTTGGTATTTTTACTACTTCATAAATCAGCTTACGAACCAGTAACAAACTTTGACCAAATAATTTTGATATACTTTTGAATATATACCATACTCGTGGGTGATGGAAGTATTTTCCATCTGAAAGTGGGTGATGACGCAAAAAGTTTGGGCAGTCTTGCTCTAGGCCATTGTTCGTTCGAAATTCCCTGAAGGTTATCCTGATTGACACCTGAAGAAAGTCAGATGGGAAAACAACCGAAAGTTTGTGATTTTAGCGACAAAGACCAGAACATTAGTGGAAAAAATATAATAACGATAATACTTCTTTGCAGAAATTCATACAGAAATCATTTAATTTATACGTTCCAAAACATCTTTATCTCTACTTCTATTATTTTTAAGTTATCGTTTCCATTGCAAGTGTTCAGATGAACGACAGTTCTTTAGTCCCATCAATTCAAACATTTACAGCAAGGAAACGCCATACTACTTCCACAGAATCTAATCATACTTATTTCCTCCATATTCCACCAAATGTTAGGAGAACATTCCTCGCGACTGTAGTGTAGAGTAGAAGCAAGCGGAGAGAACAGTCCACTAGCCGTTGCACGTGATAAGCACGCAGCGACGGCTCGGCGTTCTCGTCGATACTGGCGAGCCCCTGTTTGCGACAACGGTAAATCGACAAAACTATATATATATATATATAGGTTCAGGTATGAGCGGAAAAATCGGCCAGAATAAAAGGAAAAAGATGAAAGACTGTAAAGTTGGTAACACATCTTAGAACAAAGATTCAGTTATAATCATTATCTTTTTTTGTTTCGTGCTCTACATTTTGGACCGGGCATACACCCGAGGTAGGTTGGAAAACCTACTGCCGGAATGTTAGATATCGGAACATCAAAGGTGTGTATAATCATTACAATAAAAATAGTTCTGGAATTATTTTTTATTATTGGCCCAATTCATATCCGCCTATATTTATATTAGATGAATTTACTTACAAAACAAATTCTTTCATTTGGCTAAAAAAAAAAAAAAAAAAAAAAAGCTGGAAAACATGTTATTATCGAGACAGGCCAAAACAGGATTATAAGTCTGAATATCCACATAACAATCCCGTAAAAGATAAAATAACAACAACAACAACAATAATAATAGTAATAATAATAAAACAAAACATCCATAAAACAAACAAGGTGAATGTATTTAACAGCAGAATAAACCAAGTTCTAAGGTTTTAACAGATTTTCCGACATGACGCGCGGTGAAATGGGTGTTGGGAGAGGGTTAACAGAATATGATGTCACCGCTGACGTCATATCTACGCGTCCCAGCAACGAAAACATGGAATTGGGTGAGGGACAGCATATGTCCATGACGCCATCGTAACCAGTCCAGTGGTAGAAATAATAAAAGTAGATTTAATTATACAAGTAATAGTCGTAGTAGAAGTTATAATAATAATAGTTTTAAATAGTATTGCTTTCATATATATATATATATATATATATATATATATATATATATATATATATATTGGTTTTTCGTTTACATGGTGCGTTAGAAAAAACATTAACAAACCAATAATTTTGTGTGGAAGAAAAAGAGAAAACAGAATTGAACAAGACATTTTTTTTTTGTGTGTGTGTATGTGTGTACTCTGTCATGATTTTGTATCGTCTGTTTATAAGAGAATAAATAATTAAATAAATAAAATATGAACGGGATATAAAAGCGTTGTTTAATTAAGAATATTGTTTTTTTTTTCTTTTTTCTTTTTCTTATTTTAGTTGTTGTAGCAGTGATGAGGATTAAAATCAGAATAAATACAGATTTGCTTTTTTATGATTCTTATGTGTTTGGAAAACGACTGAGGCTAGCAATAAAAGATAACAAAGTTAAAATATACATATACATTTTTTGATCACTTTAAGTATTTTTTAAAATAAGTTTCCAGAAGAAAAGGGACTATAACAATATTTGCGTTATCGTTACAGTTTTTTTTTCTTATGTAATTGTTGAATTCTTGTTGGTAAGTTAGATATTTTCTTTCCTTTTTTTTTCTCTGCGTTTTCGTGTACTTTAACAAATTGGCATTAATACCGTTTTATGCTGTGAATATTTTATATTTACTTAAAAATATAATTGTTATTATTATTATTATTATCCCTGCTAGTCGATACTGTTTGATAATGTCTGTCATGTTTGTTATTCGAGAAGCTTGTATAAATCCCGGAGATTTGATTTTCAAGATAAAAATTATTAAAGTAAACAATCTAACTGGATAATGAAGTCTGTTTTCTTTTAATTTGTATCTTGTTGTTTCATATTTGTACTGATTTAAAAACATTTAACTTACGCGTTGCTATGTGCATTTATGTAGATTTACAAGTGTATGAGATAAGTGTTGTGAATGCAAGCGTCGCTGTCTGCACAAATCTTTTTTTTTATCTTCTGAGACCGTGGTTGATATATGAACATATTTTAAATCAATTAGTCTTGATGTTAGCAGTTTTGACGGAAGTCATCAACGCCGTAGACACATTTCTGCTTGATGTTTTATGGGATATCATCGTTTTTTGCTGTCAATGTCTTCGTTGTTGCTGCAGTTGATCGTGTTGCCACAAGTATTGTCTGATTTATTCAGCAATATTATCAGGATTATTGTCATTATCTTAATCGTTGATGTTGGTAATAATCTCTTACTGTCGAGATCCTTTCCCCTCTTGATGTACACGATTCTGAGTTATTCACTTTTTAAATGTTCTTGCTGATGTTATGTCATTCCTTTAATATTTGAATACCAGGAAATTAACGGAATATGTTGTTACTGTTTTATATAGTTTTCTGTTTTAACTTCTCGACTCTTCCTCCTCCTCTTCCTCCACCTCCTATTTCTTCTTCTTCTTCTTCTTCTTCTTCTTCTTCTTCTTCTTTACAAGTTCAAGTTGACCAGCCGTTATTTTTATGAAAATGGTAATTGTGTTTTTTTTTATGTTCGGGGAGGGTCGGAGAAGCGATCGGACAGTGGTGAACAAGAAACCGAAAACTGGGGCAGGTCAAATGGGTGGGGGGTGAAAACTGGGGAAGGTCAAACGGGTAGGGGGGTGAAAGAGAGAGTGAGAGAGAAAGAGAAAGACAGGGAGAGAAACAAAAATCTTGACAAATTATTTGAGAAGAAAGTAAAATAAAAACACAACTAAAATAATTAAATTTACAAAATAAGGTAGGTTGTAAAAATAATCTAATATGAGACTTGAGAACATTTTTCTTTTTTTTTCTTTTTTGCTTGTTTGTTTGTAAAAACAGATTAAATATCCTTTTCTTTTAGACTGCGAATTTCTTCGGACTGACCCTCCCAACTTTAATCTGTGTACGATAGCGATCATAAATTGGCCGTCTTCTTCAGGTCGAAATGACGACACTGTTGATTAATTTTATAATTTTAGCAAAAGATATCGATACATAACTTTTTGTTAACTTCATATTTTCGCATCCAGTCCTATCACCGGTATTCTAACTATTTTCTGAAGTAACCGATGTGATCTGTGCAGCAGGTGGATAAATGACGATAGGCAATCTCTTTCGATAATTATTGCTTACACAGCAGCAACAAACGTTGTTTTATCTTTTCTGAATTATAGCAGCTAGAGGCTCTTCTATTCCATAAGATAAACACGGCCTCATATAAGCCTTCGTTTCAGCCAGACTCGTTCTCTGTTATCATCCACTCTCTTTTTATATAAAGCTTATAAATTCAAAATTATAAAAAATTCAAGTAGTGAATGAAATTTAATGACTCAGCAGAATGACACTCACGGCATTGCCGCCAATTCAAAAGTAGCTAATATATATCTACGACTTCTGCCAGTTTTCATAAACTAATATTTAAGTAGAGGTCTAGGTGAGCGTAATCACAGAGATGTTTATTTAAAAAATAAAAATATGCGATATGTTATATCCATACACACAGATATATATATATATATATATATACATATATATATATATTAATACAGGTTTCATTGAATAATATAGACAAGTTCTGTCTATTTATTTTGTGTAAGATCCTTTCATATGATCTGATTAGCTTGATAGTGTTTTCAAGCTAATCAGATCATACGAAAGGATCTTACACAAATTAAATAGACAGAACTTGTCTATATTATTCAATGAAACCTGTATTAATGAAAAAATGCTGCCAAAATACACACAATATATATATATATATATATATATATATATATATATATATAATCTAGATATGCATGTGTCAGAAATATAGAAAACATACACAGATGAAGTTTTAAATGCACTGAAAGTAGTTTACGCAAGATGTACGAATGTTTTTGCGCATGCGCCCACTAATGTTTCTCTATGAATGACGCAGTATAGGTTTGCACTTGTATGAGTATATATATATATATATATATATATATATATATATATAAGATTGTGTAGGAGTATTAAACCATTGACTGATAATACAATGATAGCGATTTTCATGTGGTGGTCTTGTAAGAAATGGAATATATATATATATATATATATATATATATATATATATATATATATATACCTATCATGTATTGTCTTTTTCAAAGATACATACAGAGACCTCAATCACCTAAAAAGTCGGCGGCAAAATTCTGAGCGAACTGTCGTAATTCCCAAATTCAATATAGTTGAATGAAACAGTCCGAAGTAAGTCCCAGGAATCTATGATTCAGGTTTTAAAGATGGATATATTTCATGAAATTATAACAAAACAAAAAAAAAAAAAAGAAAAAAAGGAAAAAAGGACACCCAGGAAGAGAGAGAAAGACATAACTTGAACGATAAAATTTGCAGCAATCATAGTTATATCCAAATCATATATATATATATATATATATATATATATATATATATATATATATATGCATATTATTTACTTAAAACTATGGTTTCTTCTTCCCCGCTTTCTCCATCTCCGTTCTTCCTCACTTTTCTTTGTATAATATTTTTCTTCTGTCACTTTTACTTCTTCTCTCTCGTTCATTCACTCTCCATATTCCATTTTCTTTTGTATTCATCTGAATTCTTCAGTTCCTCTTCTTTCATCTACTTTCGTCGCTAAAGTTCTTGACACCGCTGGAACCAGCTCTCCTGATGGCACGCTAGGTGGCCAACGGACGTATTTGGTTCTACGAAAAAGATAAAAAAATAGAATGAAAGAAAAGAAAGCATGAAATAATTGTTTGCAATATTTGTCATATGGTGAAGTAAAATAAAAATGTAGCAGTACTTGTGAAAATTTTACGGTTATTCTATTTAAATCTTCTAATAAAACATAATTCATAAGTTAATGATTAAATAATTTTTTTACGAGTTATACTGCTATAAAATACTCGGATAAATTCCCCTATTGCATCGTTGAATATTTGAGTTTAGCAACTATTGTTTTTTTAATCGGTATCACCTCAAGCAAGGCAATAAAGCCGCTAAAACGCAACGGTTACAGGGTGTGGAAGAGGAAACAGTAATCAGGGGGACAGTAGGTAGCGTTTGTCATTGCATTAAATTTTTTGAAGATTAAAGTTGGCTGAAAAGCACGGAGCCGGAAAGGATCTCCACAAGCGGGAAGTGCGAGAAAAGAGACTATCAGCATAGAAATTTGGCTACATTTGTCCTGCTCAACTGTAAATTGATTTAGAACTTGTCACCAGTCTAGTCAGTCAGTTAAGTGCCACACGTGATACACGCTTAGGCGGTCATGTCTCGAAACAGATATAACCGATTGAACAGAAGATTATCCAGTAGTAGGTTACCATTACTTTCTGCGATAGACTGGTTGCCAACCAAGTAGAGAACTTTGGCTATATTTGTCCATCTCAACTGTAAATTGATGAGAACTTGACGCCATTCTAGTACAGCGCTTCGATTATAAAAAAAAAAAAATCTCTAGGAAACATAGCGAATATTTCATCCGGACAATTACCATGAAAGTATTTATAGAAAAGACACAGATGCAACCTTAAGGCAGTGGGAGAAGATTTTGCTTGTTGTGCATGATAGAAGCGCAGACAATCGTCATGGAAGGAGGTGGGAAATAGAATAAAATTGCAGTGACTTTTGCCGCTGCTAATTTTGAAGTATATCATGAGGCAGGGATTAGTACGTAAGCTTGCATTATGCCAGTCGTTATTTTCCCTATAGAATTTTCATTAGCCATTTTGTGATAACATTTTTTTGGAATAAGCAGTATATATAGATTAAGTTGGCTAGTAAGCATGGACCCGGAAGGAAATTCTACAAGCGAGACGTTTGAGAAAAGAAACTGTTAACATTGAATTTACGGTTAGATTTAGCCAGCTCAACTGTAAATTCATGAGATCTCGACGCCAGTATAGTCAGTCAGTTAAAGTGCCGTACGTGATACACGCTTGGGCGATCATGTCTCGAAAGAGACACGACTGACTGGGCAGAAGATTATCCCGCAGTAGTTTGCCATTGCTTTCTGCGGTAGACTGGTTGCCGACCAAGGCTATAGAACCCAATCTGTCCTGCTATTTAACCCATAACTGGAAGGAAGAGACGGATTAATACCTTTCCCAAGGGTATTTGCGCGTAAGTGAATACAATGGATTCAGCTGGAATTCGAACGCGGCTCCCCGGTCTCTCGTTCCGAACCGATATCCACTGTACCACAACGCACAGCCAGTATAGTACTGTGCTTAAATTAATAAAAACTCGATATCATATCAAACTGCTTATCCCAATAATTACGATAAAGTATAAAAGACACAGAGAGACGCATTTATAGTGGTGGGAAATTAACTGAAGCCGAGGCCCTAGATCAGGACAGATAATATTGCTGATTATTCTTTGGATTTTATTAAAGAAATCAATGTAAATAGCAGGCACATATGTTTCAAATTGTACTTGCAATCATTTGTATGAATATAAGTCATTATTAAAAAAAAAAAAAGAAAGGAAGGTGCGAATGAATAGATTAAAAATGACACGGTTATTTCATAGTCAGTTAAGTGCCATACGTGATGCTTAGGCGATCATATCTCGAATGAGACGTGACTGATTGGGCAGGAGATTGTCCTGCAGTTGGTTGCTATTACTTTCGGCGGTAGACTGGTTGCCACCCAAAGCTATAGAACACAATCTGTTCAGCTACTTAACCCATAGCTGGAGGAAAAAAGAGGGATTAATAACATTTTCAAGAGTATTTGCGCGAAAGGGAATGTAAAGAATTCAACTGGGATTCGAGCTCGGCTCTCCCATTTCTCGTTTCAAGCCAATATCCACTGCACCACAATACACATCTTTGTATCAAAAGTTAAACGCATGGAAATGTTATTGTCTCTTTCTTTCCTTCTTCCTTTTATTCTGTATGCTTTCTTTTTTTCACTAAAGCCCAAACAGCATTTCTGATATATATATATATATATATATATATATATATATATATATATATATATATTCCGTCTTTCCTCTCAATCGAAACGGAATGGTCTATTATTTATCTAAGGTAATTGCAGGGCATGACGTTCTTGCTAACATAACAACTAACGGAGTAAAGGCAGAATTATAATAAGATATGTTGCAATGTTGACTGACACGAAACAATTATCTAAAATGCTAGCTGTATAAATATGTTGAAAAAGTAATTGTTTTTTACGGTTTAACAACACTTTGAAAGTTACTTTTGTGAGCAAATATTAATTTAAATCTTTTTTGCTTTAATAATGTTTTTTCTAGATAAATTCCCTACTATTTAACCCATAACTGTGGAAGACAAGATAGATTCACACCTTTCCCAAATATATTTGCGCGTAAGTAAAATGTAACAAGTTCGACTGGAATTCTAACTCGGCTTTTTGATTACACATTTCGAACTGCTATCGATTACAACACTCGCACCTTCAGTTGTATAAATAAGCAAAGTTGATTTATGCAAAATATAAACAAATATAAGTTCATCATGAACATCTTAACAGAAAATGCAATTATTTCATAAGTCATCCTTGTAGGATATAATCAGTTCGAAATTCCTGAAAAGTTACCCAGATCAACGGACACCTGAAGAAAGCCGAAAGAGAGAGAGAGCAACCGAAACGCCGTGATCATATTAACTAAGATGAGGACATTAGTCTAACCTTAAATAATGTAAAAGTTTTCACACATCATCCTAGAAATTCAGACAGAAATCGTTAAATCATAATTTCGTATGCTCCACCTCATCCTAACCTATGTATTATTATTTTAAAGTTATCTATATTTCCATGGCAAATGTTCAGATGAGACCCATTATTTAATTGCACCAATTAAAAACATTAGAAGAAGGTCCTGCTATGCTTTTTTCAATGAGTCAAATCCCACTCATTGCGAAAAGCTTTCTAATCTTGGACTTAAACGGAAAAAACTTTAAATAAAAAATAAATTCACAATTATATTAGATTATACTACATGAAAATTTGTATTGTGATAGCGAAAATTAAAACGTTATATTTTAAGTAAACAGGTCCTGGGTATGACGATAAACTACATCCGGTAGCAAGGTCTCTGATTGGGAGTTTGTGAGGAGCATGGAACCACCTCTTAATTGCAGTTGTTCCCAAGTCCCAGAGTGGTAGGACCTGTTAGGGTCCCAGCTATGGGCAAATAGTTAACCCCTAAACTGGAGTTAAAACACTATGAAAGTATAAAAGTACTTTCATAGAAATATATAAATAAAAATAAAATTTTATAAAAAAATATACATTTTTAAGGAAAAATATTAATAAGAATACATTTTTGAAGAAAAAAAATTATTACCATAACAAATTTTTGAAGGAAAAAAATTGCCATAACACATTTTTGAAGGAAAAAATTATGACCAGCACTACATTTTTGGTTACAAAGCTAGAAGACAACTTCAGTTTTCTAAAAAAATAAAAAAAATTATCATAATTTAAATTAACCTTCTCACTATAACTGAATATTAAAAACATAACTTAAAACCCCAGCTTTTTGGTATAAAATGTGGGTATGGTATTAAACGGTCTATTTGTCAATTGTCAATTTCGAATCAAACCCTTTATTTAGTCCACAAGGGTAGGTTGTTGTAATTCCACGTATCATGCTTTGTTTTTTGTTTTTTTGATAACTCTGTTTCCGTTAATTAACTTTAGTAACTCAAACTTATCATCCGAATTCTGATGAATAAAGCGAGCAAGAGAATCAGACAGGAAATAGAAAAAAAAAACAGTGTGGTTTCGTCAAAGACACTGGAACAAGGAACGCGATATTTATTTTTTTAATATAATCGTGGGACCCCAAGCAAAGCATTTTACTGACGCTGTTGTGCAGGGGGTTACATAGGAGGAATATTATGAGAAAGAGTGACAGGCTACAGAGGGTGTTAGGAAGAGAGTATTAGAAGAGAATACTGATGAGTGGGATGGACGGAGAAAAAACATGAAAGAGAGGATGTAGGTTAGTGAGACAGGAGGTTTCTATTGACATTATATTTGAATTCTTGAAGATTGTAGCTGACAGGAAAGCAAGTATGCGGAAGGGAATTCCACAGGCGGGAAGTGCGAGAAAAGAAACTGTTGGAGTAGAATTTGCGTTTACAATTTATCGCTTTTACAGTAAAATGGTGGAACCTAGGTGCTAATCTTGTTGCTCAAGGAAATTCATACATAGCGGGGTACCAGTGAGCTAAGTTCATCGAAGCAGAAGCCGTGAAAGTATTTGTAGAAGAGACACAGAGAAGCCACATTGCGTCGGTGAGAAAGTGACTGTATCCTAGCAGCCAAGTCGAGAACGATCACATTACAGACTCTTCGTTGGATTTGGTCAAGGACCCCTAGGTGGATAGCAGGAGCACCCGACCAGATATAGCAGTTCACGGCCTGATGGAAGATTTTATATGTGCAGGATTGTTTCGGACGGGAAAAACTTCCTGGCCCTAAACAGAGAACCGACTTTCTTAGCAGCGGATTTAGCTATGAATTCTATAAACAGTATATCCCGGCGTTGCTTTTATATATATATATATTATCGATTTTCTTACTATTGTAAGAACCGCAACCTTGAAACTTCTGAATATCGTTTCTTATGTCTTTGTCTATGAGTGTATCAAATTTGATTAAAATCAGACCACTGCTTCTATAAACCGATTTTTTCGATTATCGATTTTTGATATTTATCGGGTGTACCTTGACACAAACCTAGCTAAGAATACTCGCAGACGCTTATAGTACAACTGTGTAAATTTTCAAGAAAATCGGTTCAGCCGTTTCGTAGTCTATAGGTAACGAATGCACACTCACACAGACACACACACACACATACACACTCACAGACAGAGTACCATTTATAAATAAGTTTAGATTAGATTCTACTTGAGATCTGATGTTAGAGTTAATCCGAGGAGGCGCAGTGTTTTACTTTCAGGGAGAGAAGCCTGATTCATGTTAATGGGTGGGAGGAACTTTATGCTAAAAATGTTATCAGAAAGGACAATAGAAATGCAGAAGAACATTTATTTGTATTTCATCGACTACGCAAAGTCATTCGATAAAGTACGGCACAAAGACCTGATAGAGACGCTCGGCTACATAGAAAGACCTTAGAGTAACCAAGAACTTGCTAACAAACTGTCTGCATACGGACAGACAACTGAAGTTTCTGAGTTTGTGAGGAAGGAGGGCTTAGAGAATATAATACTCACAGGACTGATAGAGAAAAAGAAAAGACAAGGGAAAGCAACGCGCGACATACTTAATGGAATCTAAATGGATGGCGGAGCGGTGTAACAGGAGAAGCGTTGATAAGAGCTACAAGGGATAGAAAGATGTAGAGGGTCATGATCACCTAGGTCCTGAATGGACTCGGCACATAGAAGAAGAAGAGGAACTCAACTCAATGGTTCGTTTCGATATTTGCAATATCGCATTCGCAACACCAAGATGGTGTCAAAAAACGTATTAAAGTCTTACTTCCTTATTTAGAAAAAAAAACCCTTTTTCTCTTCAAAGGAAACATTCCAAACAGACGATGGTTTACTCTCAAGCTCCTTTCTTCGTCCACTCCACTCTCATCAGTATTCTTATCCTTTTCTTAACCACTTCCTGATACCCCCTATAACCTGTCACCCTTTTTCATAACTTTTCTTCCTATGTAATCCCCTGCGCACCAGTGGCAGTAAACTGCCTTGCTAGGGCGATATGATTATAAAAAAATTATGTCTTAAACAGTTTTCACACACATGTAAAAGATACACAAATCTGAAAGTGATTCGTAAAATTCTATTAAATGTAGCAAAATATACAAAAAGTAAACAAGTACAGCAGTTTAAATATCTGGAATGTTTTTTAACAGAGGATGGAAAGTGCAATATTGAAAACCGAAGACGCAACGAGATAGTGAAAGATGCCTTCTAAAAGCTAAGCATAATACTAAAAAGCAGGAAAAACCTTTAGAAACAAAAAAGGACTACTGAACTGTTACGTAATATCATTCTTCTTATATGGTAATGAATGTTGGATACAGACATCTCTTATATGGAAAGGAGACCTGACGAAGCAGAAATGTGGTTTTACAGAAATATACTGAGAATGCTATGGACTGATCATTTGAACGAGGAAACTTTTGAGAAATTAAAAACAAAAAAGAACACTTATACTTAACATCAGCAAGAGACAGCTGAAATTTCTAAAGCAGATAGTGAGGAAAGAGTAATTGAAAATTTTGATACTCATAGGTCAGATTGAAGGTAAGATGGTCAGGGGAAAATAATTAAGCGCAACAAAGGACATCAAATTGGGGAAAGCCATGGTCGGCTAAGTCACGAAGGGACACAGCATATAGAAGAAGAAGAAGAAGAAGAAGAAGAAGAAGAAGAAGAAGAAGAAGAAACCTTGTTCTGTTCATATTCCTTGTGTCATCAAAAACATTTTATTTTCCCTCTAACCATCGGAAAATTAAAAATGTTAAAAACCTTAAATAGCTCATAAACTAAAACTATATAAAACTGTAGACTCGTCCCTATATACAGAAATATAATTTTTGCTCTTATATAAATAAGGAAATATATGTTCATAACTCTTTGCCATATTTTTTTTTTTTTTTTTTAATCATTTCACCCCGAGCAAGGCAGAAACGCCACTGATGTGCAGGGGGTTACATAAATGTAAAGAGATTAATTACAAAAGAGTGAGGAGTACAAGCTAGTTAGAAAGGAACAATAGAAAGCTGAGAAAGCAGATGCAATGACAGGTACATGGGCGGAGAGAAAGGGAAGGGGAGAGAGCTAGAGGCCAGTGGTTAGTAGGTGAGTATTAACTTTGCTTTTAAATTTCTGGAGGTCGTAGCCGTCAGGAAAGCAAGAATACGGGAGTGAGTTCCACAGGCGGGAAGTGCGAGAGAGGAAGCTACAGGAGTAGAATTGTCGTCTGCGTTTGGCTAACCTGACTGTGAATGGGTGGGACCCAGTTGCCAGTCTGGTTGAACGGGTAAACACCTGTTGAGGAGGCATCAGTGACTTAAGCTCATCCGAGCAGAAGGCATGAAAGTATTTATAGAAGAGACAGAGGGAGGCCACATTTCGACGATGGGAAAGTGGCTGCAGACGAGTCGCCAGATCAGTACCTATCACATTACAGACTCTCCTTTGGAGCTTGTCAAGAACACTGAGGAGAACGGCAGGGGCACCTGACCATAAATGGCAGCAGTACTCCATATAAGCAAAATTAATTGAATATGTTAATACTAGTTAATGTCACCGTCATTAAATAATAGTTGCTCCCTTACCATGATTTCGGACAGAGATCAAGGTGTAGTGTTTTTTCTGTCTTCTTAAAATTATAAGGGAAGTTTGATCCCAATGATTCCAAGTTTGCGGTAGCATCTTCTTCACTGCGCTAAAAAAAAGTGTGGTGAATACTAATGCCAGCAAAACGGAGGTCTCGGGGACTAGATAATTTACTTTCGTGACCTGTACTTACGGCATTCCAAATTTAACCGACCCTGTGCCATATGCTAACACGTGGACATGTTGCCAAATAGTTTTATCCGGCCTTCAGACTAAGATCATAGTGGACTATATTCTCGACTTCACTCTCTTACATGTTTCTGTTTTCGGGCCGTTTTGTATATATTGAAACATAGTTCCCGATATTCCAAAGTGCAACAGCGCCTCCTTCATTTCAATCTTTATTATCTTTGATGAATACTAATTTCAGCATGACAATGATCTCAAGTACTTGATGGTTTTTGTCCTCAGCCAATATATACGCCCATGGGAATCCCACGTTAAACTATGCCTCACCACCTGCCATCATCGGGAGTTTGTTAAATACATAGTTGTTAAATCACAACGAAAAGTCTCCGTAGCATCTGCTTTTTATGTTTTTCTTCCAACTAGTTTCATAATCACAACAATTGGCTTTATACTATTTTTCCAAAACCATTTAAATTTCCCACTTTTTATCGTAACACGTAATGTGTGTGTCACAGGGGAGTAAGTCATTTCCCACTTTCTTGTCCTCAAATAATTGTTCTATTTCGAAATCAAATGAATACCTGTTATTTGACAAGAATCTCCGACCACGAGGTAACTCTTAGCATCCAATTCAATGAAGCAGCCATGCGATACGCGTCAAACCTAATTGTATCCATCACAACATAGGTATGTAGGTATTTTAAATTTAAAACAGATTGCACTTAGCATAATTACTGTTTAGCAATGCCATCCAATCGGTATTCGATATGATGACTTCTTATTTTTCATTTTGTTATTGGTTTAAACAAATTTTGGCGTAAAACATGAATTATATAAAAGCCAATGAAAACTAGCAAAACAAACCTTGTGAAATCAACGCAAAAGTCTTAATCGAAATTTATAATATATTAACTCACTGGTTAATTGTTGAACCAAGCTTAGCTTCTTCTTCTTCTTCTTCTTCTTCTTCTTCTTCTTCTTCTTCTTCTTCTTCTTTGTGCCGTGTCCCTTCAGGACGTAAGGCGATCATGGCCATCTACGTTTCCCTATCCCTGGTGGCTCTTAGCACGCTTTCTCCTGTTACTTCACCCAAACTCCGCTCTGCCATCCACTTGCTCAGGCCCGTCAAGTATGTTGCTCGCTGCTTTCCCCTGTCTCTCTTTCTCTGTATCTGAACTGTGAGCATCAGATTCTCCAATCTCGCCACCCTCATTACATGTCCCAAAAACTTCAGTTGTCTTTTTCTGATGTTCAGTAATAGTTTCCTTTTCGTTTCCATCGTCTCCATCATTTTTCACATACTCAGTCCATGATATTTTCTGTAGAACCACATTTCAGTTGCGTCAAGTTTTTCCTTCGTTTTTCATGAGATCGTCTAGCATTCGCTGCCGTATTGAAGAACAGACGTCACATAACAATCTAATACTCTCAGTTTAGATTAGTGATACATAAATCCTCAGTGTAATTCTCTTTGTAAAACTCGAACTCCCTACCGTTGTAGATAGATTAGCTTGTTATGCATTAATCCATAAATAGATACTCTGGAAACAACTACATTTATTACCTTATGACCATCAACACCAGGTAGGTAGCCTTTGATGCAGAGCTTTGTTTGTATTTTTTTTAGTATAGGATACAGTATATATAAGCCAAAGAAAATTTGCCCAGTCCAGTGACCACTATCTTGCTGGCATCATTATGCATTAACATATCCTTTTTAGTACAATGAGTTAGATGCAGATGTAGGGTTAAGCTTATCTTAGTCAGGGAATCGAACTCACTACAATTTCTGTTGTTCTGGTAGACTAGTACGCCAACCATTAGCCAAAGATGAAATGCAAATGCAACGTTCGATATTGTTTTTTTCATAGATAGTAGATACATATTTTATTAATAAAGAATAGTGTGTATTTTATCAATACGCATGTCTATTGCATTGCATATGGCACTGTGCTCATAGGGGACCATGAAAGGAAACTGCACAGTCTACTAGTAAATAGCAATAAAGAAAAGCGAGAAGAAAGGACTAATCATCAAAAATCTGAAGCACTATTTACATTATTCGGATTGTTGTCTTCATCTTCGTTGCCATTTTTACAATGTTTCGGCTGTTGTACGATCCGGCCATTTTCAGGTGCTAGGAATTTCGAACCGAACCCTTTACCACGATCACTAGGGTATATCATTCTCATATCGGCTCGGAACAATAAATCGGAGAGCAGTGTTCGAATTCCAGTTGAATTCATTGTATCGACTGACACGCAAATGCCCTGGGAAAGGTATGAATACGATTCTTCCTTCCACCTACCGCAGAAAGTAATGTCAACCTACTGCAGGGAGATCTTCTGTCTTGTCAGTCATGTCTCTTTCGAGTATGGCACTTAACTGACCGTAAGAAAGTATAGAGAAAATACGTACTATTTATCCTCTTATATAACAGTGAATACTGATGAAGAGGGCTATTAAGACAACAAATTCTTGGTTCTACAAAAGGATACTGTGGATTACCTGAACGGAACATGTGGACTACGTTAAATCTTTAAGGAAAATGAGATCAAAATAGATACTTCTACTAAACCAGAAAGAGACAACTTGAATTTACAGGATGCATAATGAAGAAAGAGGATCTGGCGAATTTGACACTGAAGGTAAAAAAGGATAGAAGAAAATGCGAAGTTACCTACCTAATAATAAGCTTGTGTAAATAGATACCAGAAAAAGGAAAATAAGGGGATAAATTTTTCTTAGAGTTGCAAAGGATAGGGCTTTATGGGGAGGCTCAAAGTGATAAGGCACATAAACAAGATATGTGTTTCCCATAAATGAAATTATGAATATTTCCTGTTTTCCCTTTAAAATATCCGTTTTATAAAACTGGCCTTTGGAAAACTGGAAAAATAATGGTGCATATTCTTTTCATCTAATCAAGGGCAGTCTCTTCACAAATGAAAATCGACTTGAAGCAACAGAAATGTAGTTCTACAGAAGCATGCTGAGAATACTATCGAATACGACGAAATTGAGAAAATGGAAACAAAAACACAATGAAACTTAACATCAGGAACAGACAGTTAAAATTTCTGAGGCATATAATGAAGAAAGAGTGCTTGGAAAATTTGATACTCACAGGACAAATTGAAGGCAAGGGGAACAGTAGAAAACAACACATAAAAAACTTGAGTAGAATACTGCTGCCACATATGGTCGGGTGCTCCTGCTATTCACCTCGGGGTTCTTGACAAAATCCAGAGAATTCGTAATGAGATGTCTAACCACTTAGAAATACTATGTATAGCAAGTTCAAATTATGCGGGTGGGGTAATGGATTTTGTCTCAGAATGTTTAATCGGAAAGTCGTATTCTAATTTCCATTGAATTCATTATATTCACTTACGCGGTAATATCTTTGGAAAAGGTATTCATCTATCTTTTCTCCCACCCCCCTAACTATGAGTTAATTAGTAAGACTTGTATCACTAAATCCTTATTATCTCCCCCAAAATTAATAAAATCTAAAAATAGCTTTGGGCTTTAAATAACCTGCAAAGGGCTGATAAGCCATAGAAAACGACTCAGTAAATCAATCAAATACTGATTAGCTACACAGACATGTCTTTGAGGTTTATTTACATTTTCTGGAATATAAATTCATAGAAATTACCATGACCACAATTTTTAAATATTTTCTGACTTTAAAATAACTTGTAAAGGGTTTATAAACCGTAGAAAAAAAATCGATCAAACAATCGAAACTAACTGAAAATTAGAAAGATTTTAATCATGATCACATTATTCAAATTTACTGAATTATTATTTGTCTATATTTCTGAGATGAGGTAGTATTTACAACATTTACATTATTCGGACTATTGTCCTCATCTTTGTTGCCATTTGTACGACGTTTCGGCCGTTGTACGCTCCGGCCTTCTTCAGGTGCTAGAAATTTCGAACCGAACCCTTTATTACAATCACTGGGGTAGGTGACTCCATTCCTTGCGTAAAGCCTGAAAATCATGAGTTATCTCCCTTTATCTAACCCTGCAAGTTACTTGTTTACCATTAGCCTGGTATTGAACTCACAACTCTAAGAGTCAAGTCAACGTCTATAGCCACAAGAACAACTGAATTGTTGGGACTTATAAACCTAATGTCCAGTAACCCCCCCTTTTTTTTAGTAATTTGTTATAAAAAAAAGGATTTTTTACTGATTTATTATAAAAATAAAATAAAAAATATTAATATTAAATATGAAGTAAGATTAACAGTTTCAGGATTTTTTTTAGATATTTTGCAAGAATAAATTTCACAAGCAAATAATAGTCCCAGCAATCAATAGCAGTAATTATCAAAATTTACAGACTTTGTCATCATGAAGATACGCCACACCCTAACTGAAAGTAAAATAGTATGTTTCTTTGATACAAGAAAATGGCTACTAAGTTTTGATCTTAAATGAAATAAAGCGAATGGGATCACAAACTTGAATAGTGACTTTAAATTCAAAACATTTTTATTTCAACGAATTATATAATACCAGTATGAAAAATTTCAGCCAAGTCTTAAAACAGTATAAATTTTAATTGATTTTCCCTTGGCCTACTCGATACTACCCTCCCACCTCAGCCTCTACTCAATAGTCATCTATGTCAGGTCGTTTGACCTCGCTAAGCTGACTCATTTTAACGTGGAATTCTTGGTCTTCACTGTTTTTATTCAACCTTACATTTTTAGATACTATTACTAACTACTGGCGCAGTCAGATTTCTGTTACTGCTTACTGGTATGCTAAATGAGGTTTCTTGCTGTTCTGTTTTTGGAATACAAGATTTGTCTTCTTTTTTTTTTTTTTTTTGACAATTTTGTAATTTATTTTAAGACCTGCCGTCGGCCTTAACTACATTTTGTGATACACAGAGAGAAAAGTACTGATCTAGAGTCATAGTCTAAACGGTGCTTTTAAAAAATTATCTGTTTCCAAAGAGAACATTATTATAATCTGTACTTTCCGAATATATATATATATATATATATATATATATATATATATATATATATATATATATATATATTATATCTTTGATAATGTGTGATGTAAGCCGAAAATTTCAGAAAGGATTAAAAAAACATGTATCAATATTGTGATTTTCTTTCAAGCTTATCAGACGATATCAAAAGAATTTACATAAAATAATTTGACAAAACGGGTATATTATTTAATGAAACACGCATCAATATATATATATATATATATATATATATATATATATATATATATATATTGATGGATACTGGTATTTGAATAGATACATCGTTTTTTTTATTCATTTATTAAACAATATATTTATTTATATCTACCACTTTGAATAATCTAGAAAACTTGTTAGGAAAATATGCCGGAGGATGCATATTTTATTAACAAGATTTCTCGATTATACAGGCCGGTAGATATGAATAAGTATACTGTTTAATTAATATATATATATATATATATATATATATATATATATATATATATTAACATATCACCTGAAGAAGAACAGTACTGTTCTGAAGCATAAACTTCTTTGTGTAGTGATATAATGCTTTTATAAACCATTGTAATAACAACATTAGAATATACATATATATTATAATAACAACATTACAATATATATACATATATATATATAAGAAATCACCTATATTATATACTTTCTCATCTTACTCGGTGACATTGGAAGTTTGTATCGAAAGCATAGCTTAGAAGACACACACACACACACACACACACACACACACACACACACACACATATATATATATATATATATATATATATATATATATATATATATATATAAAAGTGAAAGTAACAAATATTCGCTCTGTTGGATAAAGATATGTTACGGGAACTTTTTTAATTTTTTGCTGATATATATACTGTACTGTGCAAAAGTATTAGTACAACAACTATTTTATCTTTTATGAGACATCAAAATAAAGTTTAAAATCACTCCTGTCCCAACACTTTTGCACCCTAAAAACTTCCAGGAAATTCAAACACAGTGTGAAAAGCCAAGTAAATTGCTAATAAATATTGATTATTTAAAACTAGGTGTAAAAGAAATGTATTAAAAAGAAGTTATATTTAATTTTTCCAATTTTTTACTGAACAAGTTATTTTGAAACTACTCTGTCGAACATCTATGGGATAATTTGGATCGAAAAATTGATAAATCTAATGTTCCTTTGCAAGACACACTTTGGGAACAAATACAAGCTGCTTGGCAGGAGATACCATTAGATACATTGACGAAGCTTGTGATGTCAATGCCTAATAGAATGAAGGCTGTGATCAAAGCAAAAGTCTATTATACTAAATATTAAATTTATTTTGTTACAAGTAATTTTTTCTTGTTAAAGCATTTGTTGAGTAAACCAAATAAAATTATTTAATTAGAATAATTGTATAAATAGCGTAACCATAGCACTTTGTCTGCCATTTTTAAAGAAACTACGGTATATATATATATATATATATATATATATATATTCTAGACATATGCTATTAAATATAAGAGACAATGAATGTCTATTATGTTTAATCATGAGCCGTTCTAAACGTCGTATTTTTGCTTTAATTTTAGTTGAAAATAAAGACAAAAATTCTCCAACATTTGGATATAATCGTCGGTGATGGTGGATTTTATAATATTTCAGTTTAAACTACCTCTCTGAAGATGGCTCATGTGAGCCGAAAGCTTAGAAGAAAACCAATAAATAATTATCCAAATGTTGGAGAATTTTTGTCTTTATTTTCAACTGAAATTAAAGCAAAAATACGACGTTTAGAACGGCTCATGATTAAACATAATAGACATTCATTGTCTCTTATATTTAATAGCATATGTCTAGAAAATTACTTGCTGCCTAGATATACTATATATATATATATATATATATATATATATATATATATATATATATATACATTATGATGGCAAGTTCGTAAATAGAGATGATAATCCAAAACGATCTATTTAATATAAAAAATTAAAACATAAGGTCTGTATAGAGAACTCAATGGATATTATCCAGAGCAATATGATATGCATAATAGAAAAATCAACGCATCATCTAATGTGGTTATAAACTATCATTTCTTCCGGCGGATGTATAGATCCATCTTTTTCAAACCAGGATTTTATTTGGTTTAATTTTCTCAGAATATTAAAAAAATCGGATCAAATTAATAAGACTCAGAATAGAAATCTTTAGTGTAATCTTGTTAGGGTCATAAAGGTTTGGGGACAAAAGAGTTTATGTATTAAGTGTAGGTTGATTGGGATGGATGAGTAAATTTAAACCAAGCAGTCACACATACACTCACACAAACGCACACACCGACGTGCTCACAAATGTATATACATATATACACATATATACACACAATATACACACACGCCTATATATATATATATATATATATATATATATATATAGTAGAATACTTGGTATTTTTGTCATGTAAATTACAAAAAATACATACTCAAAAGAACTCAATGTTACATTTTTTTATTAAATTTAACAAAGTAATATAATCTAAATATTATTGAATATTCTACAAATCATGGGTAATAGATATTTCGCAGCTAAAACAGCCGCTCTTCAGACCCAAACCACTGTTGTATGATTTGGGGTCTGAGGAGCGGCTGTTTTAGCTGCGAAATATCTATTACACATGGATTTGTAGAATATCCAATAATTTTTTCAAGTATATATATATATATATATATATATATATATATATATTAAATATAGAAAACAAAATGAGAATAATTGACCCTAGAATAAAGAGTTCCTTTCAAAATACGATGGCAGAAAACAAGGTGATATGCTTAACTTTAACAAAAGTATATATATATATATATATATATATATATATATATATATATAACGAGAAAGTGAAATAGAAATCTGTGTTATCTTTTATGCAATCAGTGAGGTGAGGTGTTTTAGAAATTAGCAGATGTCTTCATTATTACACTTACGGTGTGAACAGATATAGCATATTATTGATAAATATTGGTGCTATCCTATGTCAAGAGAGTGACTGCTGGAAGACCCGCTGTCTGGCAACAGGACTCTGCACTATGTCGCACAAGCTGGTGAAATCCAGCCATTGCTATCACTCTTTACGTTTGGCCTTCTAACTCCCCAGACTTCAACGCTCTTGATTATTATGTGTGGAGCACAGCTGAGTAATAAAATTCCTTTTAACAATAAAGACGAACTGAATTCAAGGATTATGGCAGCATTCATCAGCTTAAACGAGGAGACCGTTTAGAACTGTTTGAGAAGATTCTGAAGTCGTTTGAAGGCCTTGTTTGAAATAAATTTACGTTTTAGTATTTCAAGATATTTTTTATAATTTTGGTAAATATTTCTATTTAAATGAAATGTTAGTGATATTTTGATTTTTATGTAATTTAAAAGACATTTTATTCAACGCACCCTATATAGTAACAGATTGCTACAGCTACAAGAATAATTCCTTGAAGAAAAAAAATGGAATAATTGTTCAATTCTTGTTGAGAGACACATTTTTTCTCGTATTAAGTCCTCTTTATCGGTCGGTATAAATCTGACACTTCAACAAAATGAACAAAAAGTTAATGCAAACTCATATAAACAGTGTTTCTTCCGTTTACTGGAAAATAATACCTTGCTTGACCATAATGATTTCCATAGACGATCGGTAAAAGCACGAAGCAGACACACAAAAGTGGACACATGCGAATCCTGCCGGAGGGAATATTTTTTATATTAAGTTTTCTCAAGTGTGCAGTCCAATAGACGAAATAAACGCTGTTTAAAGAAAGAGAGCCTTCTACTCAATACAGGTTTCCAATAATAGTATTATAAGTAATTAGAATATGTCTGATCAAAAAAATAAAATCCATTAAATCTGTGGAATTTGGTTTGTTTATGCTTCACATATGAAACTGAACAGATTTGGCTTTCGAAAAAATCTGAACAAGTGAATGATGGTGATTAAAGCAAATATAACCTAGCTTGACTGGGAAGATCACCGTAATCCAGTGGTCAAAGCAAATAGAGTCAGTGTGCTGAATATAATATTAATCTGCAAAGTGACAAATATTGCATCCACTTATATATATATATATATATATATATATATATATATATATATATATATATATATACTGTGTCTCACTCCTTCAAGTTTTACCGATATGTAAAATAAAATAAATCGCAATTTGAATCGAAGGTTTGTTTGCTTAATAATGCCATCATCTGCCAGTGCAGACGTAAACAACTGCTATAAATAGGAAATATTCTGAATTTCGAGGACACAGGTCAATAGATTTGATTTCTTAACATGCGTCGCAAGACTGATTTTGATGGAAGAAAAAGAGAAATATTGAAAAACATCAAATGTTCTTTCAGATAAACAATGTTATAAATGCTTGATATATACCATCAAACTGTGAAGAAATTCGTTGAAAATCTTGAACCACACTAGTGGTACTTTAGATGCAAGTTAAAGATTTATCCCGTAGATGTGTGCCCCATGTTAAGAAGTAAATTATAAAATCCGTGTTTGTCAAGGTATAACATTCTAAGACTTTGTGAGAGCGAGAAAATATCGAAATATTGGACCATAAATGAAAATGGCAAAATATTTTAGAATGAGCAGCCTAAAAAGAGAATGCTAAAGTTTCAAATTAAAAAAAAAGTATGTTTTTCGGTTAATATTACAAAGAAAAATTATCATGTGGGAATATGTTTGATAAATTCCTTTCTTCAGTTTTTTAGAATTAAAAACATAGAAAATACAATAATTCCATCGTGTCTTTTTTGTTGTTCTAAATTTGTTTATAATAACCATATACTATTCAACAAATATAAATATTTTATGTGCTAACGATCGAGGGGTTGCAGCATTAGATGTCTGATCATGTACAGTATATTACTCATCCCAAATCAGGCCAAACAGACTTTGCACTCAGTGTCCCTAAATAGATATATAAACACACACCCTCGCAGTAAGAAGGGAAGTTTTTTCTTTGTTATTACAGATAAGTAAGGTCCATGTTTCGGATGTAAGGCTGAGGCCTCTCACATGCACTAGTGTAAGGTAATTGACAATGCTCGAAATAAAATCACATATAAGGATACGTATTCGAGATCGTCTCATTAGGTATGTACGATATTTTATTACATATCTGACACGTGTTCGAGTCGATAGTCTATTTGCGATGATAACATTGGACTAGAGAGTGAATGTCACCGTTTTGAAGTGCTAGTTAGTAATACTATCGTTTCACCACTCTTTCTGAGTAAAATTAGCGTCGACGAAGCTGTTCTAAAACCGTCGATAGTTGGTGTAACTATCCAAAGTCAAGATGACCGTGGGTCCTGGCCTTGTTCAGTAATCGATCACACCAAATTATGCGCTCGGTCCCAGATATTGAACTAAAGTCGGATTGGCATATTTGCAGTATAAAACACAAGTTATAGAATTTAAGCAAACATGGTAGTAGTAGCAATGAAAAAGTCGTTTAAAAATAATCTCTTCAGATTCAAATTAACTGCGAGCTAAATAAAATGTACATATCTATATATATAAAAGGCTATCTGTGGGTCTGTATGGGACTGTAATCTATGCATTCTTACATTTTTCAAGCTACGCCATTCAAACATTTTAGGGACACATATCTACAGGGAAGCCAGGCCAACACATACTTTTTGAGTTTAAGTTCAGCAATTTTCTCTTTCGCGCTTTTTGGCCAATGGAGCCGATTGTTTACATTTGCTCCGTAAAACATCTAAGATCTAAGATCTAAGATGGTTGCTAGATTACGTCACAGAAATCAAATCACACATGTCAAACTCGAATAAAAAAAATGAGCCTTTATATTTAATTTTTATTCCGACGTTTTAAAAATTCATTTGATCAACAAAAAATGTGAATATTTTTCACCGTAATTTTGAAACAAAAGAATTATTTTTAAAAAAGTGTCTTTCCAAACAAAACAAAATATGTAAAAAAGTGCCATTAATTATTTAAGTATTTTTTTTCAGATTTAATATTTCATACTTCAGAAAATAAAATTTTTAAAAAAATAAAGCTTTTTTTTCGCTAAATATTTCATTCAGGAAATCAACTGTCTGTAATTCGTGTGGCATTAATGTAACTTTTTCCTCTAAAATTAAATGTTTACATTTTTAAATATTCTTCGAAAATTTCTTAAATTCATTTAGTCAACAAAAAATGTAAATATTTTCCCCCCGTACTTTTGAAACAAAAACAAACGCAATGTTTTTTACAATGTCACACAAAACATCAACTCACGTTTACGCAAAACAAGAGAAAATAGATTTTTTTAATGGAAATTTTTTTAACAATTTTTAAACAACAATTTTTTATGTAATTATCTTTTTATATAACAGAGTTTTAAAGTGAGGCGGCGACTACAAGCGCTCGGAAATTGCAACACGCTGCATTAATCATCTAATTAAAAAATGTTCTCAGTTGCACGGACAATGCCGGGCTATAATGCTAGTTCTAAATAAAGCGTTGCTGTTGTTTTTTAAGGCAAATGATTTGATGTTTTTGGTTACCGACATGACAAATTTTTTATGGGTCATTTAACGCTGAAATTAAGTTTTCTTGGGAGATTTGAAGAAATAAAAGTATGATATGTCATTCTGCTTTTCACATTTGAAGGTCCTAATAGATAGAAAGATTATCTAGCATGTCACAGTGAACTAACTTTTTTAGCTGCTGACCTAGCAATGGATTCAATATCGTCTTTCCATGTCAAGAACTTTTTTAATGAAATATTTATACAAAATGATTTTATGCAACTGTTACATTAAATAAATCTATGAAAATTTGTATAAATCAATAAAGCGTTTGGGTTTAATAAAATTCAAGTAAATATTTCTTTTTCTTGAAGATTTGTGTTTTAGTCTGCATTGGTGTTCGTATATTTCAGTAAATGCGTTTATATTTACTTCGTTGAGTCTAGTACAACCTAAATTCACAAGTAATTTCCCGCGATACTATACTAAACAACTTAATCATTTATTATGCATATGACTGTTTTTGCTATGATATGTCTAGTAATCACAAGACATTGATTAGATTTTCAGAATTTAATAATATTTACACGATACATGTAACATATGAAGTTCAACTTATAATAGTTATTAAAATTAAAAGTTATTAAATTCATCTTTCCTAGAAATATTAAATTAGCCTTTATTAGTATATATTAATTAGTAATATTATAAAAAGCAATATTAATAATATTATTAGTAATTACGATTAATATTAGTAATATTATCAATTTGCAGTATCATAAAAAGTAATATTAGTAATTATAAAAAAGAAAAAGTAATTTTATAATTAGTATTTATTATATAAACATTAACCTGTATTTAAATAAACTTTATTATAAATATGTGAAATATATATATCACTTAACAAAATAATCCCATCAAATATAAACTAGCGATGATCAATACATTGTATCAATTTTACTACCCAGTACAAGACTGTTTCTTAGCATAAATCAATTACCTATATCGGAGTTGAGCTCGAATTCTGCCCTATTGTGTTAGGTGACTTTAACGCCCATTACGCCAATTGGCTGGAAAACTCTGTCACCGATCTTGCTGGTGTCCACAACATGAATTTTTCAATCACTCAGTCCCTTACGCAAATGATGGATTTCCCCACGCGTTTCTCTAATAACCCTAATTGATCTGACTCACTGCTAGATCTCTGCTTCACTTCCATCCCTGACTCTTGCAATGTCAAGCAGCTCTGCCCTCTCGGAAACTCTGACCATGCGATAGTTTTCCGTTAACATCTAGCAGAATATCCTACTGTGTGACGTCCCTTGGAACAATGTTTTTTTTAATTTTCCCGTTAAAGACTGTGCATTCAAGGTCTCCTCTTGGGTTAAGGCTAGTATCGATTCTTTCATCCCAGCCAAAAAATTTCGGCTTAAATCCCATTCATCCCCTTGGTTCTCGCCCGCTTGCTCGTCCGCCATTGCCCACTGATTCACTTCCTCCTGCTTTATAGAAGCCACGCGTCGGACCATAAAAGGTGCTTTTTTGCGAACAAGACTGATTGCTTTGCTTGCAGATTCTCCACCAATTCGACACTGGATTCATCTGGAGTATCTACATCCGACTTCCCACCAAGAACTGAGGCCCAACTTAATGATGTCTACATTACCCACTCGCTGGTCTCTAACATAATCTCAAAGCTTGACCCCCATAAAGCGGGCGGAGGTGACAGAATCCCAATCATTATTTTTTTAACAAATGTGCCCCTGAACTCTCGTATGTTCCTCTCTAAACTTTACAACTACTGTCCATCTTCTTCCTGCTTTCCTGCCTGTTGGAAGACTTCCACTGTTGTTCTTATATTTAAGAATACTGGAGAATCCTAGGACCCCGTTAATTACCGCCCTACCAGACTCCTACCAATTTTCGGCAATGTGTTTGTAAGCTGTTATCAACGCCGAGGTGGTTCAGCATCTCAACCCACAGACTCTTCTCGGACAAACAATATGGTTTCCGCTTCACCAGGTCTACTGCTGATATGCTAACGACCATCAATGAGTATATATACCAGGCTTTTGACAAGAATGGAGAAGCTCGAACTGTTGCCTTTGATTATCTCCAAATTGTTTGACAAAGTCTGGCATGCTAGCCTTCTACGCAAGCTGCGGAGCTATGGTATAACTGGACAATTGTTTGACCTAATCCAGTCATTCCTCTCATATCGCACAATGAAGGTAGTATTGAACGGACATGTCTCCCAATACTACCATACTAAAGCGGGTATCCCTCAAGGCTCTATTCTAGATCCTACGCTTCTCCTTGATCTACACTAACGATCTCCCCGATGTAATAAGATCCCAAGCCGACGAAACCACCGTTTACTCTCGCCTCGATCAAAAATCTGCAGAGGTTGACAAAGCGAAACTAACTGCTGAGCTTGAGAAGGACATCCAATCTGTGATTGACTGGAGTAAGAAATGACTCGTAAATTTTAATGCTTCCAAAACAAAGCTGCTATCTATTAACCATCATACACAATCGCTCCTCCCCAACCTCCATTAACATGGATCAGGCTAGCCTCCCTGAAAGCAGAACACCATGCCTCCTTGCCCTAACACTTTCAGCAGACCTCAAATGGAATGACTATATCGAATCCATAGCTAAATCTGCTGCTAAGAAGTTCGGTTCACTGTGCAGGAAGTTTTTTCCAGTCTGAATCCATCCGCCCGTGTATTGAATACTGCTGCCACATCTGGTCGAGTGCCCCTGCTATCCACCTCAGGGTTCTTGATAAAATCCAACGGAGAATCCATAATGTGCTCGATACCGACTTGGCAGCTCGGTTGCAGTCGCTCTCTCACTAGCGTGACGTGGCTTCCTTGTGCCTCTTCCACAAATACTTTCACGACTTCTACTCCAGTGAACTTAGCTCACTGGTACCACCTATGTATGGATTTATACGAGCTACTAGACTAACAACTAGGTCCCACCCTTTTACAGTGAAACCGATAAAATGTAACCTTCAATTTCTACTCTAACAGCTTCTTTTTTCGCACTTCCCGTCTGAAGAATTCCCTTCCGTATACTTGCTTCCCCGGCAGCTATAATCTCCAGGAATTTAAATGTACGGTCAATAGACATATATTATCTCACTAACTCGCATCCTTTATCTCAAGCTCTGTTCTCCATCCACTTCACCCCCATTACACTGGTATTCTCATCCGTCTATTACCCTCCTCCTGACATCCCCTATAACCTACCTCTCCTTCTCATCACTTTCCCTTATGTAGCCCCCTGCGCAACAGTGGCAGTAAAACTGCCTTACTTGGGGTGAAATGATTTGAAAAAAATTCCAGTCTAATTCGTTTCATTCACTTACGTGCAAATACCCTTGGGAAATGTATTAACCCATTTTCTCCCTCGAGCTATGGGTTAAATAGCGGGATAGAGTGTGTTCTATAGAATTGGTTGGCAAAGGGTCTACCGCAGAAAGTAATAGCAACGTACTGCGGGAAAATCTTCTACCTAGTCATTCATGAAAGAGATATGATCGCCCAAGCATGTACTACGTACGGGAGTTAACTGACTGACTGATATCAGAGAGACTACCCGCTCTTTCGGTAGAGGCCATCCATGTTACTATAAAAATCATCTATTTAAAAAAAGAAAACTTTTATATTTTTTTAAGAAGGGTTCTGATTAAAAACATTTAAATTCTATATATATCAAAACTACCGGAAACATGTCGCTATTAGAGATTTACTGTATATTAAACACCCCCCTCCTAATATCAACCACGCTTTATTTAACAATGGGAATTAACTAAAAGAAAGAGGCTCACTCGAATTTCATCCGCACTCATCAACCGAAAACGCTTCTACTGGTATTCAAAACACCACAAAAATAAAATACATCCTAAACAGTCAAAACAAGAAAACAAAATAACCACGACTAAAACAACCCTCCTTGAAAATGGCTAATGAACTGGTCGAAAGCGCTTGAAACAATGGACATTATGATTAGATTGTCATAGGTTATTAGAAATATATAATGACCCCAAAAAAGATGCGAACAAAACTTTAAAAATTTGAAGAATCATCGAAAAAATACTCAAAATCATAACCAACGCCATGTTCTATTATCTTTAATCTGATCCATCTTTTATCGTGTCTTCAGTACCCAATCTTTTCTTCAATACCCAATCTTTTCTCTTACTTTTACCAACACCCCCCACCCCATCCACCGCGAACTAGTGGCAATCCCGCCTTGCTTGGGATGAAATGATTAAAGAAATTAGCCAAGATACATGGAAGCAAATACATTAAGAGAGAGAAATATGTAAGTAAATCGAAAAAGTACATGGAAACATTTTACAACAATAATTTTCAGTGATTATTGTTGAGCAGGTACTTGGATTACAGGTTGGGGACATCATAGAAATACCTGACCAAATCCACTTCACAAACTGATATTTTAAACTAGTATTAATGGCCGTAAAATTCTAGGTATCTAAAAAAATTGATCTTGCTTCAAGATATCTTGCAAGTTCATAGATATTTTTTGAATGTGGTCAAAGATTTCTTTATTCTGAAATGCATATTCAAGACATTTTTTTCAGATTCTTGTTTTAAAGGTTTTAAATGCAACACATTAATAGAATGGTTTCCAATCTCTCCAAACTTTAATTCTATAGAAAACCTGCAGGCCGTTATTAATATATATATATATATATATATATATATATATATATATATATTTGTCATCCACATACAAGCCTGTTTCGCTGTATCACAGCTCACCAGTGTTACTAGATATCTACTTGATTCTTGCCGGGATCGATGTCAGTCGGAGTCGCTGACCCCTAGGCCATAGTCACACGCCAGTCACCCGAAGAACTCAATTCATTGCTGAAGAGTTATAGATAAATCGCAGACGTGGTTACTGTTTTTTTTTTAATTTTCTTCTCTTCTTCTTCTTCTTCTTCTATGTGCCCTGTCTCTTCAGGACGTAGGCGATCATGGATCTCCACGTCTCCCTATCCCTTGTGGCTCTTAGTATGTTTGTTCCTGTTGCTTCTGGCAACCCCCGTTCCGTCATCCACCTGATCAGACCCTGCAAATATGTTATCCGCTGCCTTCCTCTGTCTCTCCTTCCTTCTATCTGTCCAGTCAGTATCAGGTTCTCCAGACTCTCCTTCCTCATTGCATGTCCCAGGAACTTCAATTGTCTCTTCCTGATGCTCAGCATCAATTTCCTTTTTGTTGCCATTCTTTCTACCACTTCGTCGTTGCTTGTATTCTCAATCCACGATATCCGTAGCATCCTTCTGTAGAACCACATTTCGGCCGCTTCCAGTTTTGTCCTCATTTTCGATGATATTGTCCAGCATTCTCAGCCGTATTGAAGAACTGACATCACGTATCAGTCTAGCACTCTTTTCTTCGTTTCTATTGAGATTTTCCTGTGTGTTAGTATTTTGCTCATCTTCTGGAACGCGTCCTTTGCCATGCCAATTCGCCTTCGGATCTCCGTGTCGCACTTTCCATATCCTGTTAGAACACTTCCTAGGTACTTAAAGTCTTGGACTTGTTTGATTCTGTTATCCCCCACCTGTATTTGGCATTTTGGGTTGTATCTTTTGCTGATGACCATGCACTCAGTTTTCTTAAAGTTTATTTGTAGTCCTTTCTTGTCACTCTCCACTGCTACTTTCTGTATGAGATCTTGCAGTTTACTTTCCGTGTCCGCAATCAGTACTGTATCGTTCCGCATATCTTATGTTGTTCAGGTTGTGGCCTCCAATAACAAACCCTGGTGTGTCATCTAGGGTCATCAAACTATTCTCGCTGTATAGGTTGAACAAATCCGGTGAAAAGACACATCCTTGTCTTACGCCTTTTTCTATCTTTGTGTATCGACTGAGGTCGTTACCTGTCCGTATGCAGGCCATTTGCTGCCAGTAGAGATTCTTGATTATTCTTATGTCTTTGCCGAAAATGTCGAGGTTGCCTAGCATTTCCATCAATTCTTTGTGTCGTATTTTGTCGAATGCCTTCGCGTAATCAATGAAGCATAGGTACAAGTCTTTCTTCATTTGTAATGCCCTTTCAGAGAACATCCTAATCATGAATATGGCATTCCTTGTTCCAGTGTCCTTGACGAACCTGCACTGTTCCTGCCCTATCTCTGGCCTGATTCTGCTTCTCGCTCTATTCATCAGGATTCTGACAATCAGTTTTGTAATGTGACTCATTAAGCTGATAGTTCTGTGTAGTTCGCACTCGTTTGCACCAGGTTTCTTCGGCAGCGCTATAAATATCGACTTGCATAGGTCTTCTGGTATTATTCCGCTGCTATAAATTTCGTTTATTATGTTTTCTTCTCTAGAAAGCTCAATCGTAATGAGAGCAATATATATATATATATATATATATATATATATATATATAAACTTATTTATGAATGGAACTTTGTCTGTGTGTCTGTGTGTGTCTGTGTGTCCGTTATCTATAGACTCCGAAACGGCTGAACCAATTTTCTTGAAAATTTACGCAGTTGTACTATAAGCGTCTGTGAGTGTTCTTAGCTAGGGTTGGTGTCGAGGTACCTCCGATAGATATCGAAAATCGATAATCGAAAAAAAATCGGGTTATAGAAGGAATGGTCCGATTTTAATCAAATTTGATACACTCATAGACAAAGACATAACAAACGATATTCAGTTCTTACAATAGTGCAAAAAAACGATAATATATATATATATATATATATATATATATATAAGGCATGATGTTTTTTATGTGTGTCTGTTTATCTGCCTGTATATATATATATATATAGAATAAATATAAGAAAAACTTAAGGCAGACACGGATTTCATGTTAAATCGGAAGTGTGGCCTTTTTCAGGCGAACCATCATCAGCTTCCGTCTTTATTGTACAGTAAAGACGGAAGCTGATGGTTTGCCTGAAAAGGCCCAGACTTCTGATTTACCATGAAATAACGTGTCTACCTTAACTTTTTCTTATATTTGTTCTATACGTATTTATATACATCTATATTTAGAGCTCTCTTAGAGAGTTATCCTACCACTGTATGTACAGGATACTCCTTTAGATTCTTCTATATCTACACCGCATTTCCGGAAAGCCATAAACATTGCTAAAACTAATATGGAAACAGTAGAAAAGAAAACAAAAAGAATGAAAGCCTGATGAAGCAATACAATATCAACGAACTCATATATATACCTAAAAATAATAAAATTATTCATTCAGATAGTTTTAATTAAACAAATAGTTCCCTGGTGTATTTTTGGCATTTACTAATAAATACAAATGTGTTTTTGTTTGCATAATAAAATCTTTTAATCCCAACACAAATTATTATCAATAAGGATAAATAAACGGAAACTCAGATGTCCGTTGTGGTGCAATAGATATAGTCTCGGAACGAGAAATTGGAGAACCGAGTTCGAATTTCAGCTGAATTCGTTCCATTCTGTTACACTTAAATACATTTGGGAAAGTTATTAATCCTTTACTTCTCCCTCTAACTATCAGTGGAATAGCAGGGCAGTGTGGGATCTATAACCTTGGTTGAAAACCAGTTTACCGCAAAAAAAGTAATGGCAACCTACTGCATGAACATTTTCTGCCCAGTTATGTCGCTTTATGATCGCCCAAGCGTCTATCACATATGGCACTTAACTGACTAACCAAAACGGAAACTCAGATGATATAATGCTTATAAAAATATTCCAATATGTCTATGTATACCGGAAATTCTATATGGAAAATATTGACTGGCATAATACAAGCTTATGTACTAATCACTACTCGATGGTATTCTTCAAATTCAGCAGCGGCAAAAGTCACTGAGATTTTATTGGTGAACAAAGTTCTTTCCGACGTCATTCTATGACGATTGAATGCGCCCCCATCCTGCACAACAAACAAAATCTTCTTCCACCGCCGTAAAGTTGCCTCTCTGTCTTTTCTATAAATACTTTCATGGTAATTGTCCAGATGAAAAATTTGCTATGGTACCTAGAGATTTTTTATGCCCATTGTGGTGCACTGAATATCGGCTTAGAACGAGAAATCGGGGATCCGAGTTCGAATTCCAGTTGAATGCCTTGCTTACGCGCAAATATCCTTGGGAAAGGTATTAATGCGTCTCTTCCCTCCAGTTATGGGTTAAATAACAGTACAGATTGGGTTCTATAGCCTTGGTTGGCAACCAGTCTATCGCGGAAAGTAATGACAATCTACTGCGGGATAATCTTCTGCCAAGTCAGTCATGTCTCTTTCGAGATATTATCACCGAAGCGTGTATCATGTATGGCACTTAGCTAACTGACTAGACTGGCGTCAAGTTATCATCAATTTACAGTTAGAGTTGGACAGATGAAGCCAAAGTTCTATACTAACAGTCTCATTTCTCGCACTTCTCACTCGTAGAGATCCTTTCCGGCTCTTTGCTTTTCAGCCAACTTTAATCTTCAAAAATTTTAATGCAATGACAAACGCTACCTACTGTCTTCCTGATTACTATTTCACTTCACGCTTAATATTAATATTCCCGTTCCTAATTCTTTCATAACCTGGAACGCCTTGTGTTTTAGTGGCCTTACTGCCTTGCATGGAGTAATTAAAAATATATGTATATACTTTCTATCGAGTCTTTTCCCATGGTATTTACTCTCAGTTGAACAATCAATCAACCACTTACTCCATCTGTTATTTCTTCTTGTCATGTAGTCTGCACGTCTCCATTCTTAATATTTTAATCAATGTCTAGGTTTGTGCGTATGTATGTGTGTGTCTAAATTCGATAAATAACACTGCAAGCATTAATGCCAAAAACTGATCGATAAAGAAATACAAATAAATATTGCTTAATCCAGTTCAGATAGAGAATTAAATACGATTTCTTAAGGTTAAAATAAAAAACGTTTCGAGGTTGGCGAATGGTTATTTTTCTCGTACTCCTCACTGAGACGAAATGTGACAGGTTGTGTTTAATATGGCGATCCTGAGCGCGTACACTCGGGACATAGACAAAACAGGCTCCGCCCCACAGCTGTCGGTTGCGTGGGTATCGGTATTACTACCGATTCACCCTCTCTAATGCAATAAAGGTGCAGACTCGGGCAGGTGTTTCCCGAGAGTGGGCACCTCACACGATCTCCAGATAGAAACGCAATTAAGTCGGACTCTGCCCGAAGACAGAGATAAAATTAAGTCACACTCTGCTCGAAGACAGGGACACAATTAAGTCGCACTCTGCCCGAAGACAGAAACACAAGTCGCACTCTGCCCGAACACAGAGCCACAATTAAGTCGCACTCTGCCCGAACACAGAAGCACAATTAAGTTGCACTCTGCCCAAAAATAGGGAGACAATTAATCGCACTCGGCCTGAAGACAGAGACACAAGTCGCAATCTGCTCGTAGACAGAGACACACTTAGGTCGCACTCTGCCCGAAGACAGAGACGCAATTAAGTCGGACTCTGCCCGAAGACAGAGACACAATTAAATCACACTCTCCCCGAAGACAGAGACGCAATTAATTTGCACTCTACCCAATGACAGTGACTAAATTGTCGCACTCTACCCGAAGACAGTGACGCAGTTGAGTTGCACTCTGCTTCATGACAAAAATGCAATTGAGTCCCACTCTGCCCGAAGAGAGAGCCTCAACTGAGTCGCACTCTGTTCGAAAACGGAAACGCAAATGAAAGATTTTGAAATGATCTCTGAAACAACTCCTCCCCAAATTTATTGATAAATCATAATGACGCATGCTGGAATTTCTTCCAAATCGATAAAAATGGACCAACTTACTGGTCTTAACCACCATATTTTTGTTCTTTCTTGCCATGAAGTCAAAACGCTACAATCACTTGACTATACTTATTTTGCCTGTAAAGACAATCCTTATTTTGTGAACTTTTACTTTATTACTGTTGCCCTACCTAGTTTTTGTCTTGTATATATATATGTATATATAATATTTTCATTTGGAAATTTTAAATGAAAATATTCGAATTTTTTAAATATAACTGTATTGAATACGTTTTAATACAATCATGTAATAATCTAATTTAATTATGACCAAGAACTAACTGAATATATATATATATATATATATATATATATATATATATATATATATATATATTGCTTAGTATTATTTTACTTGTTCATTTTCCTCCTTTACTTATTATCTTTTATTTATCAATGTCGTTTTTCTTTACCGTTTTGCCGATTACACTTAACCATAGTCATTTACACCACAGTAAACTATTATTTCAAGACGGGACATATTGTTCGCTATTTTTAATAAAAAAGCTAAAATATTTAGAGAGAGTTATACTAATAGTAATTATACACTCGTTCTTCACCATATACATCCGAGTTTTATGCAGGTGGCAATTGTCAGTCACAAATTTATCAGTATAAATTTTCGCTGTTTTTTTTTTTAGATCAAGCACTTTTTTATTACCAACAACAATTATTTTATAGATAGATAGATAGATAGATAGATAGATAGATAGATAGATAGATAGATAGATAGATATTATTTACACTGTTTGGACTGTTGTCCTCATCTTTATTGCAATGTTTACGACGTTTCGACCACTGTACACTCCAGCCTTCATCAGGTGCTAGCAGTTTTAAACTGAACCTTTTATTTTGATCATTGAGGTATATAATTCTCATTTCATGTTAGATGTCACTTCGATAAAACGTCGTAAACATAGCCATTAAGATGAGGACAACTGTCCGAACAGTGTAAATAATATAAATACTAACTTCTCTCAGAAGTATAGACAAATATATACATAGATAGATCATTAGACAAAACTTTTTGGCTTGGTTGCGACAGCACTCCTTGGTAACATTGAGTGATGCTCAAAGACACGTTTATTGGCTATAGTTTGTTCGTTGCCAAATTTTCTTTTCGGAGTAAAAGTTTGTTGTCAATCCATTAATTATCTGCATGGAAAATCTATCAAAGTATCATTGCTTTTTTGTTTTGTTTTGTTTTTTAAAGTTTAATTCAACAATACAAAGCCAGTTTTATTCCCTGGATTTTCGTTGTTTTTATCGATGCGCCACAGTCTCGAATATTTGTCCAAACAATTTTTTTTTCTTACAGAGCTTATTATCGATAAACTAAGTCTGGAAATCAAACAAGCTGTAGCCTCGAAGCTGCTTACATTACTTAGCCGCATTTGTTATTGATCTGCAATTCTTTTCTATTTCTCCTGTCTCCTATTCGCGTCCTACTCCGAAGAGAGATAAATGAACAAAACCCTTCAATCCGATCACCCCACTTATTTCAGGTATTAATATTTTGCCCTGATAAGGCTGACCAACGGGAAGGAGTATCAGCTGATGTGATTAAATAGAAAAGAACACTCAGAAATAGTGAATCTATTAGATTAATACACACGTTACTGTTTACTTGGTTGAAGCTCTTGGTTTAAGTTAAGCATGTTTTATTGAATAAGTCTTATGGTAGACGCTGCGTATTAGTTGCGTATTTTTGTAAGTTATCAGGTAAAATTATTTTAAATACCGATTATTCAGATAAGAAGATTCTTCAGCTTGGGAAATGGGTGCAATACAATGTTCCTAATCACTCACTGAACTAAACTAGTAAATATCAAACACGAGGATCTCAAATATTTAAAAGCAGGCGGAGGTCTTCCGATTTGGAAGAGTTATTGTAATAATATATTCACGAAGTAGGGGCGATAAATTGTTTTCGAACCGACCATCGGTTTATGGCTGTATCACATCGAAACATCAATTCCTGCACGATCACCGAAGTTGCGCAACGTCAGTCTTTGTCAGTATCTGAAACGGTGATCGTCTGGGGATACCTGGTGTCATATATTTAAATTTGCGGTGGGGGGCAAGGTTGATGGAGAATTGCTTTGATTTAGAAATTTGAAAATCAAGTTTTAGTTCAATAATATTACTTGTTATGTAACTGAGGACGGTCTGAAATATAAAATATAATAATAGAAATAAACAAATACTGTCAAAAAATACATTTTTAAACTTACAACTCTTTAGCAGTTTTTCCTTATACATATTAAGACAGTATACGTGGATCATCACTATTCTATATATATATATATATATATATTAAATAAAGGGAAAGGAAAAACAGGAAGATTATTTCAATCTGTCATGTCTCATTTTTATTAAAGCTTCTTCAGAGACCGAGAAAAAAAATGAGAACCGATGAAACAAAAGACTGGTAATTTATGATTTTGGGTTATTCTTATCAGTTAGATACGTTTCACATGTATTAAAGCAATGTACAATTTACTTATATATGCGTGGGGAATATTCTGGTCGGTAAAGTGTGTAATAGTGTGTGTTTATGTATAAACGCTTGTATGTCTAAATTTATGTTGGAAGGTAACGTTAGTTAATATAAGTGTATATGAAAAATTCGAACCAAAAAACTTATACATATACAAGTGCATTTGGGAAAAAAGTGTGTAGATGTGATATCTGTGTAGATCGTTGAAATATAGCGGTGATGTATGGTGAAATTTTGGAATGATGTTGTAGTTGGTTGGATAATTTACATTTACTTGTGTGTGTGTGTGTGTGTGTGTGTGTGTGTGTGTGTGTGTGTGTGTGAGAGAGAGAGAGAGAGAGAGAGAGAGAGAGAGAGAGAGGATACTGCTGTCACCGAAACGCAATGAGCAATGTTTAATTTGTTTTGGTTAAAATTTTTCATACACACTTATATTAAGTGATGTTACAGTCCAACACCCACCTAAACAAAAAAAAAATCGGATATTCTTAAAGAATGTGTTTGCCATCGTGATTAATTTAAATCTTTTTTTTAATTTAGTTTTATGCTTCGTGTTCACATTTGTGAAATATATCAATTTTCCCGTCAATTATTTCGATAGTGATCTATGTTATTATTTACCTAAGTTAATACTTTATTAAATTAATGAAATTAATACAAAATAATACTTGAGGCATGATACACAGCCTTACAGCAAAAGAATGTTTGACAATATGTTACTGTAACTTGTAAACAAGGAGTCCATTATTCAGTGGGTGATTTAAAAATTTAGACTTTGTATCCAAGCGAAGTCTGTTTCATAAAAATATATAGTCGTCAGTTAAGTGCCATACATGATATAAGTTTGGGTGATCATGTCTAGAAAGAGACATGACTAACTGGGCAGAAGATTTTTCCTCAGTAAGTTGACATTACTTCTGCGGTAAACTGGTTGTCAACCAAGGCTATAAAACCCAATATATCCTGCTATTTAACCCATAGCTGGAGGGAGAAGCGACAGATTAATGCCTTTCCCAGTTATATTTGCGCATAAGTGAATACAACAAATTCTACTGGAAATTTGAAATTTGAAAATCTGCTATTCGACTTTTACGTACCGAGCCTACATCCACTGCACAATATATATCACTTAATCTTAAAAAGATTCGATATATATATATATATATATATATATATATATATATATATATATATATTGTGTGGTGGGGATTCATTTTTGAGAATGATTTTAGCACTCCCTAATATATATTGTAAAATTAGTCATAGTCATGAGCATAATACATATATATGTATATTTATCAACAGATTAGGCAACAAAGCCAATCCATCGCACATGTTACATTGCCGTGGGCCATATTTTGAACTAAGTCAAGCTCTGTAAATATTGACAGTTGTATAATTTGAGCGGGGTACAGGCGGAGAGCTTGATCGATTCTATCAATTTAAGATTTAGTCTAGATTTTTCTTGTTTATTTTAGTACCGCTCAGATATTGTTCACCCCGTTTCAATCGAATCTACGTCTGCACTGCCCGGTAGAGGGTTTTTACAATTACATAGATATCCCTAAATATTGATATTACATAAATATCCATAGATATGAACACTCTACCTCCGTAGACTAAATAAAGAGTTCAGCTCGAAATTCTTTGATGATTACCCAGATTGACAAGAATTTCTGATAATAACAACAAAGATAAGGACAATAGTCTGTATTTGAGTAATGTAAATAATAACTCCTCATTCCAGAGACACAAAAAGAAACGGTTCTACTCTGAGATCACTTTCACAGAATTGATATATATTGCCAAAACGTCCGCAAAAATTTACCGAACCTCGAGTAATGCTCTGATGAAAAAGCAGAAAAGATTATAGATGATTTTCTGTCTCAGATGCACACACGCAACCCATGCAGTCGTGTGTCCACATGCGCGTATACACGCCATCGTCAAGGTTTTTGAGAGCAATTAGTCCAGGTGGAATAACAAATCGGTTAATTAGTATAAAGAGAGAAATGACATCGACTGAACATTTCACTTCGTCAAAATTTTCCAGCCGTTTCATTATGTGATTTCATGAGAGGTGATATTGTTCACATAAAAAGTATCATTCTGTCTGTCTGTCTGTCTGTCTCTCTCTCTCTCTCCACACACACACACACACACGCACACACACACACACGCATACGTATATATATATATATATATATATATATATATATATATATATATACTAGCAGTATAGTCAGGTGTTGCTCGGGTGTAATGAAAGCTTTAAAACTAATCCATGGCCCAGGAGCTCAGACTCTTTGGACGTTGGCACGAAAAACTAAAAAGCAATAGTTGTTTCCAGTTAAAGCGAAACCGTAGACTTAAAGAAAAATGAATGGATGTAAGTCAACTTTTGATTTCCTGGTATCGATATCAAATTTGTTTTTTTCATCGTAAACTGAATTTTGAAGGCTAAATAAGTCCTCTGAGTAAATGGTATCATGACTGAGACTAAGAACTCCAATTATACCTACTTAGAGCCAAACACGAAGCAAAAACTAAAATAAAAGGGCTGAAAAGAATACAGACATACAAGCAGATAAACAGACACACACATACAAGCATCTTGCCTTTTATATATATATATATATTATCGATTTTCTGCACTATTCTAAGAACTGCAACCTTGAAACTTCTGAATATAGTTTTTATGTGTTTGTCTATGAGTGTATCAAATTTGATTAAAATCAGACCACTCCTTCTATAACGCGATTTTTCATTATCGATTTTCGATATTTGTCGGGGGTACCTCGACACAAAACCTAGCTAAGAACACTCACAGACGCGTATAGTACAACTGTGTAAATTTTCAAGAAAATCGGTTCACCCGTTTCGGAGTCTATAGGTAACGGACACACACACACAGAGACACACACACACAGACAAAGTTCTCAGGGACGTGTCGTCTTGGTAAGCCAGGTAGACTGTGCCTACCGTGAATAAAATACATCAGCTACATTTTCCCTCTGCGACACAATATACACCTAATCAATCAAAATAGCGAAGTTTACTCTGATTCAGTCGGTTAAGTGCCTTTCGTGATGCACACTTGGCCAATCATGTCTCTTTCGAGACATGACTGACTAGGCCGAAGATTTCTCCTGCAGTAGTTTGTCATTTCTTTCTACGGTAGACTGATTGCCAAACATTTCCTGCTACTTAACCTGCTATTTAACCCATAGCTGGAGAGATAAGCGGTAGATGAATACATTTCCCATGGGTATTTGCGCGTGATGCAAGCATGAATGATCATGCCTTTTTCCCAAGCGTATTTGTGTGTATGTTTTTGCTTACGAATAGCATAATCGCTAGTGAACTATTGAATGGAAAAGACATAAATTATGACTAAGTGTAAATATACTAAAAATACTTGTTAGGTTCATACAACCATGGATAAAATGTTATAATTTCTTGCAATTTTAAAAATTTCGCGTTCAAAAATACCCCGTTACAAATCGCCAGAAGACACCACATTGTAGAAACCTGGATCACATAATAACTCGTTCACAAATGAAGTACATACATATGTTTATAGGTACAAAATTGGTATACTATTTTAAAAACAAGGAATTTATTGTTAGCCTCAAAGGCCGATTCCATATTTGTAGAGGGAAGGCAGTACATGTTACTTATTTTCCCCAAGTCTTATCTTAAAAGGCACATGCTGATTAATCCTCGTTTCTAAATGTATGGTGGCACGCTCCACATAACCAGCAGCACACTGGCAATTAAATTCATATACCAAATTACTCAATTTGATGTAGGACAAATCATCCTTACGAAACGACGGAAACGCAGACCTAAACCGAAAAATGCAACACAGAGCAACAGAGAGAAAACAACCAGAAACCGACTTATTGATCTGCTTAACTAAATTTGGCCCTTATCCCCAATCCAATGAACCTTCAAACATTCTGGGCATTTAGAAGCCCCCAGGACTTTAGGAGAATAACATTCCCTGGTTTTCTTATTAATAATATAATTAATAAAGGGTTCCAGATAGCTATTACAAAACTCCCTGATATTCTCCAATTCGGAGTCCAATCTCGTACGAGAACAGATTTTGAGCGCCCTGTGTACCAAGGTTTTGACAAGACTAATTTTCCCTGGTGTAGGTGCAAACGTAAACCAATTCATGTACAGGCCATTAAAGGTGGGTTTGCGATAGATACTCATAAGGAACCCTCTCTCTACAACGCTCAACAACAACGTCCAAAAAAGGCAAGCAATTATCCTACTCAACTTCCATAGTGAAGGATAAAGCTCTGTGTAAGGAGTATAGACTATTAAAAAGTTTACGGCATTACTTTCTGTGGAAAAAAATAGCAAAAGTGTCATCAACGTACCTAAAATAAATATAAAGTTTAAACAAACATTTTGCCAAAAAGCAACGACTCGTAGTAGCATACAAAAATATCAGCCAACGCAGGGCCAAGGGGACTGCCCATCTGAACCCCATCAACCTGGCTATAGATGACATTTTCGAAGCAAAACTGTACAGAACTATTACAAAGTATCGTAAGTTCGACACATCCATCCCTAGGAAAGAGAGGTAGAGTAAGGTCACCCTCATATAACGAGTCGGCGCAAATATCGTCTCCTTTAATGGTACGTTGGTAAAAGGACTAGACACATCAAATGAACACATAAAATCAGTATCAGGGCATAACTGTATGGCATGTAAACGTTCAACGAACGAGATCGAATCCGCAGGTTCGAACCCGTTGTATGCCATGAAAAAGCCATTAAACCAAAGAATGCTGGACTGAACCAATCACTGATAGTATTGGGTTTCTTTGGGACGTCCTTCTCATGAATTTTGGGAAGACCATAAAGCCTCGGTCTAAGAGAACCAGAAGGTTGAATCATGTCATAGATCTATTTAGAAAAGGTTACTTTTCTAAACAAACATAACAGACGTTTCTGGATTTTGATTTTGTTTCTATACGTGTTATCACAAGTTTCTAAAGAATCAATTTTTAGTAACTTTTCAGGGCATTCAAAATAACCAACATCTTTTGAACGTAATCTCTCGATCAAATAAAACAACAGCAGCGCTCTTTTCTGGTTTTCAGATATAAATATCAGTATTAGATTTTAAAGCTTAATAGTCTTACAATGTATGAAGGTTACCTTACTCCACCTGTAACCGGTCCTGACTCAGCATCTCAACTTCCGTACTTTCTCACCGATGTGACGTTGCTTCCCTCTGTCTTTTCAGTATGTAATTTTATGGGAACTGATCTGACGAGCTTCTTTCACTGATACTCCGACGACGTGAATTTAAGTGTGCTTCTAAATTGGTATCTAGGTCCCACCCTTTTATCATGGAAATAGTTTAATGTAACCGCCACTTTTACTCCAACAGTTGCTTGGATATTCCCATCAGTGGAATTTTTTTCCCTAATAGATAATCTCAAAATTGCCATCTTCTATCTTCTTGTTTCCCAATTATCTTTTATCCTTTCTTCAATATCCCATGTACCCAGTCATTTCTCTCACTATATTTTCCTGCAAACTAGTGGCGGTCCCGCCTTGCTTGTAGAAAAATGATTACAAAAAAATAGATGAAATAAATTAAAACCGCAAACTAATGTTGAAAAACACATTTATTTTACACGGCAAATATATTTTCATACATAATTTTCTTATATTTCACCGCATTTAATTCAGTGATTAATAGTTGTCACACAGAATTCAGCAACTAACTACGTGTTAAATTACTGATTTATTTATGCACACATGTGTGTGTGTCTTTTCCTTTTTTAATCTGGGAATGCTACCGTGCTTTATCATTAAGCTATGGAAGGTCATCACAGCAAAGAAGTGCTCAATTACCATATTTAAGTATTGCGCATCTCTCGTTAGAAAATATCGAAATGTATATCTGTCAACTTTACTTTCTTACATAAAACATAAATAAATTCCTAATGAATTAAGAAGAAAGAAATACTAGACAAAAATTAACAAAAGCTGATAGATCTAAAGCCTTTTATTTCAATACAGTCGATGGTTTGTATTTCGGTAAGTGGAACAAATATCGACAAATGATCAGAAAAATTATATTTTATGCATTGATTTTTTCGGAGCTTCTTTATTTCAACACCATCTGTTAATCACTTTTGGGTAAAGTTATTGATATGAATACTATTAATTGCCAAACGCCTAGGTGCTGTGTGACACTATCTCTTGTAGGGATACCTGCCCTTCTCTCACGGAGATACTTTTTCCCTTGTGTGGTTTAATGCAACAGAGAGAGAAATTGATATTAGCAATATTATTAGTTATGCTTTATTGCAATACGCAATGTGAGCTTATGTAAAAAAATAATTTTAATACTATCAAATACATGTAAAATATGGGGAATAGAAAAATCAACTATTTTTACTATCATGTAGTTCCAAAATCCGAGGAATATACAATCTAACTATTTCTGGAAAGGAAAAGAAAGAAAAATATTATTTTTTTCTTCTTTCGTGTTTGAAGCGGATATTTCGGTAAGCTAAAAAATTTTTTAGCCAAAACAGGTGTCAGAATTATTTGATGGGGTCAGGCGGGATTAAATTCCCTCAACAGATTTTTCTGGGAAAACAGAAATCTGTGGGAACTTGGAAAAATCGAAATACGATATGAGCTGGCGGGATCTCATTCGTCGAGCTAAACCCCTTCCACAAATCGAGTGGGCGGAAAACGATTTCATCGGCCGAAGGCTTCGAGCCGGTCATATCCCCAGAGAGGATTGTAAATAGTTATAAAAATCTGGACTCTGCGAGAAAAGTCAGTTCTCTCATTTTTTTTTTTTTTTTTTTCGGTTTTTTTAGTCGAAATGTAACGACTGTGTAAAAGGTTCCCAACCGGGGAGCCATGACCGATGACTGGTCACCCACCATAGAACTTATGTCCAAAGAGTTAATTTCGAATGAAGCTTGCCACAAATTGACTTAAGGAGCTAATTTGGAATAATGCGCCCTCGATATGAATCCCAAAAGAACGTTATTGTTTTTTTTAATCACGGGAAAATCGAAAATTCTGATTCTTCGTTCGCTCTACTTCGGTAAACTCCGTTAAACTTCGATAAGGACCCGAAAGGACTTTGCTATTTTATAAGCCACATAGAAAATTGACAGCCCTGATTATAGAGAATATGTGAAAAGACTTTAATAAAAAATTTAATGAATATGTGAAAATGAAGAGTTCTGTTTACTTTAACGAAACTTAGACAAGACATTGTTAATTAAAGATTGGAAGCGCTGATGTTTTTAGGCGAACTTTCTCTCTCCGTTTAACCGGCATTTTCGATAATTGTATTGTCATTTTCAACAACTGTATTGTCTGCTCCTGTGAAGAAAAAAAAATTGTTTTTTTTTATATAAAGACATTCTTCGTAGCTCTCCAGTCGTGTTCGACTTTGTTCATTTATTTTATTATTTTTATTTATTTATTTTTTTATTTACTTTTTTATTTTTTGGTGCCGTGTTTATTTTATTCAAACCACAAGTGTACACCAGTGTCCGGACTAGCTCAAAAAGGCGACTACTAAAATTGCACGACGCGACCTCTGAGATCAAATTACAACGTGGGACAGTGGCGCGTTGTTGGCAAAAGACGTCTTGTAAACCGGCTTTTGTGGCGACATCCTTCGAGCGAAAACGTCACGACTAGCAACAGCGACCAAACCAACCAGCCAGCCGGGTGGCATTGTCACAAGTGGGATCGTCACGACTGTCGGCGAGGACGAGCGTCACATTGGATGTCCAACCCGGCCTAGGGCGTCACATTTGGTGCCTTCTCGACTAGGATCTGACCTGAGGATTGCCAGCCCGGTAAGACGTGCTATACTATATCTGATAATTGAAACAAAGAAAACTAACCTAATAAAAAAAAACAATTACAAATAAAAACAATTCTAGGAATAATTCAAGAAACTTTCAAAATTTCTCAAATTTTGTAAAGGACACTTAAAATGTGAAACGGAATCTCTTGCAATAACAGCTCCGAAAAACGTGTATAGGAACAAGCTACATTAAAACAGAAGGTTCGAGTTTATATTAGTTTGCGCTATTAATCTGTGCCAAAAACAAGAATAGGGATTGGAATAATTAGACATTCGTCAATTGATTGAGTCAGCCAAGACCGCGGTAGTGCTGGGGTTTTCAAAAACTGTGATGAAGATTTCAAGAGACTTGCTTTCAATCAATCTTCTACGATAATTACAATAATAATAATAATAATAATAAACAGAAGAAGAATCGACATGAGTTTGACGATACAAAATTTCATATTATTACAAACCAGATACTGTCGTAGCAAATATAAAGAACAATATCTTTGATATGCAAAAGAACTAAACCATTTATGAGAATACAGAAACAGAAACATTAAACAAAGAATGTCTTGATAACTTCTGCATTTGGCTTGCAAACTTCAAAATGTAGACGTAAAAAGCAATAAACTTAGGAAAAATAGCATGAAGTTAACATGAAGATTAGATCTGAGCCAATAACTGTTTTAGAAATAGTTACATAAACTTATTAAAGGTGTGAAATTTTATTATATAACTCGAGGATTGTTCAACACACACACACACACACACACACACAAACATATCTATATATATATATATATATTATATATATATATATATATATATAACACATCACTCAATAAGTCCTGGCCCTAACTAATAAAACAACTACTTTTAGGTAAAATTCGACTTTATTTATCAACATAGTCACCTTCTAGAGTGATACACTGATTCCCAACACTTCCCTGACAATTCGATGCCTTTTTTGTAGCCAAATCACTTTCCCTAGAGCATTCTTTAGAGGTCTGCAAACAGTCAGTATTCACTGAGAGGCAGATCTGGAGGGTGGATGCGGAAACAATGAAGTGCAATTTCATGTAGTTTTGCCATCGTTGCAATGGACTTGTGACACGGTGCGTTGTCTTGATGAAATATCACATTTTTCTTCTTCATTTGTGGCAGTCTTTTGGGCGATTTCTTCCTTCAACCGCACCAATAATGGTATAATATTCGCTATTGACTGTCCTTCTTTTCTCAAGGTAATCGATGAAAAAAATATCTTGCACATTCAAAAATACAGAGGCCAAAACCTTGCTTGCTGATTTTTGTGTCTTTGGTCGCTTTGGACGGCTTTCACTTGCTGCTGTCCACTCAGCTGACTGTTGATGTGATGCCAGAGTGAAGTGTTGGATCCATGTTCCATCCATGTTCCATCCATTGTCACTTATTTACGCAAAAACTACTTCTTGTGTTGAAACAGTTGAAACAACGCTCTAAATAGTCGACGCATTGTTGACTGTGAGCGAACGTTTTTGAAACACTTTGAACACAGCTTTCTCATTAACAAATGTTCATGAAAAATTGTGAATACACTGTCTTCTGGTATGTTCAACGTCCCTGCTATCTTACGAACTTAAATTTACGATCGGACAAAATGAGTTTGTGGAATTTTCTGGGAAAACTGCCTATTTTGAGCGATCTCATCGTTCAGCATCATTTGTGTCTGTACGGCCGAGTCTGAAGTCAGCATACCACTTCTTAACCGTTGTTTCCGACGGAGCAGAATTTGAATGATACTTATCAAGCCATTGCTTTCCTTGAATAGCGTTTTTTTTTATTAGAAAGCAATGATTTATCAACACACGAAATACAGATTTTTCCATTGTTTTGAAAATTTTCAAAAGTAGCTTCACTTAAATAACTGTAAATTGTAAACTAATAATCCGACTGGGTCCAAATTCTATCACATGCAATTTGGCGGTTGGTACTTCATATAAATCATGTAAATTTTTTATTAGTATCGCTGTCTATATGTCAGGCCCGGAGCTTGTTGAGTGATGTGTTTTATATATATATATATATATATATATATATATATATATATATATATATATATTTTCACTCATTCATTATTATTATTATTATTGTTGTTATTATTGTTGCTGTTTTTGCGATGAACGTTAATTTCAGGTCGTACACATTTTTAAGTTAAAAGCCACTGTTATTTTAAAAACGGTTAAATTATTCATTAACTGCCCTAGAAATGGAGAGTCTATATTAACGAAAACTATGTTCCTAACAAGCATTGAACCTGTATTCTCTTTTTTCATTAGGGAAATCACAGCTTGGAAATATCCAGGTTCTGTAAGCTTGGATGTGCGGATGGTTTACTAGATAATGTTTCGGAATTGGAACTTCCAATTCCAATTTGGGTTTTTTCATTCACTGTCGAGCAAATACTCTTGGGAAAGGCATGAACCAACCTCTTCTTTTTCATCAGTTATTGAATAATTAGTAAAACTTGTAGCAGATAACGATTATTATTTATAAATAAACTTCTTAAAATGTAAAGATTGGGACTGGCTTTAAACAACCTGCAAAGGTTTGATAATCCGTAGAAAACTTAATAATCAAAACACATTGTGTCAAAGTGTTCCCTACCAATTAAGTGACATGAAACCACAATAAGACACAACTCAATCACGTAATTAATGAATGCACATCTCTCACTGGTGGTTGTTAAATACATATCTGTAAGCAATATTTGTGTACCCGAATAGTAAACAAAGTCATTTTAGCTGGATACTGTTTTTATCAAATCCAAGATTTTTTCTTATGAAGGTTCTTTTACATTTATATTTAAATATTATTTTAACACCCTCGTATATGCAAAACTTCGTTTGTTTACAGATATTCATTTTAGATTTTTTTAAGTGTTATGTTTTTCTAATTAATCAGTGTTTCTAAAAAGCAAGTTTGTCTTCGTAACGATTTTTCCTTGGTTAATTTCAGTTGTTTTGAGGAAGCTCGTACAGAGCGAAACGTTGACAACAGAATTAGGAACAATTTTAAGTGGTTTTCACAAATTCCAGCTCGCAAACTTTGTTCGGATATTTCATATAAGTAATCTTATCACACAGACACACACACACACACACACACACACACACACACACACACACACACACACATGTACACGCACGCGCGTGTATGTGTGTGTGTGTGTGTGTGTGGCGTTACTAATTTTCCATTAGCAAATGTCTGATCAGATAGTCATATTTTGGAGTATAGACCCATTTCCTTTATCAAAGATAGTAGGTTACTCAAATTGACGTTTTTGAATAGGTTCTTCATGCAATCTCGAATATATACATACATACATATGTGTGTGTGTGTGTGCGTGTGTGTGTGTATGTGTGCGTGTGTGTAATATGATAAACATGAAATTTAATGTATGCTCTCTTTGTAGGTAAAAGTGCTCAGTATCATGGACAGGGCGTATATAAATACAAATGTAGACACTGAGGTCATCACCGAGCAACAGTAGTCTGTTTCATGCTCGAGCACAATATTAAGGCATGAAGATTGTGCACAAACATGACTGTCGCCGGTGTTGACTTCAGGGTCCACTAAATATAAGAGGGTGTAAAAATATTCCATAATTTCGACTTTCTAAACGCTTTCAGCCACTTCACTGGTCATTTTCAAGAATGTAACTTTTCCGATTTTGTTACTATGTTCTTATGTTAGACTGTAATGCAATTTTTGTGCTTTTTGTGTTTTTGAAAAAAAAGAATTCTTTAAAGCTATCATGTGATTCGAATGGCTAGGCATCGCGTGAGCGTCTGTCGATTAAAAAAATTTTTAAAACTTCATTTCCATTGTTAAATAATGTAAAACTGATGGTAGGATAAAATGGCTTGATATATAGTACTTCTCTTATAGCGAGGTGCATTTTATATTGTGATTTAAATAGCACTTTTGTAATTTCAAACAATTTTTTCTTAAGGATCCTTGTAAATTATGGGTTAATAAATGCTTTTTATTCCACTATTATCATTATATAGGTGACATGTAAAGCATCTAATCGGAGTATGGCCAGTATAGATAATTGATTTATGACAAGAAACACAATTTTGTACAGAGCAAAGAAATTAAATTACAGTCAAACATTAAAACATCATAACAAAATCGGAAAAATAACATCCTTGAAAATAGCCAGTGAAGTGGCTGAAAGTGCTTAATAAGTCGAAAATTATGTAGCATTTTTACACTTCTTATCTCCAGCAAAAGGAAACATGAAAAAATATTGAAAAAATTTCATCAAAAATTAATTTAATCTTCCTCGTTGGTCGTTTTTAACGAAACATGTTTAAATGAAAAATTGCTTCCCATATATATATATATATATATATATATATATATATATATATATATATATATATATATATATATATCGGACATACTACAACTTTATTAAAAAGACGCCTTACATGTCATCTGTCGAATAAAAGTGCTGTTAAAAAGCATTTATTAACCAATAATTTTTAAGAATCTCTAAAGAAAATTCTAGTTCATAACATAAAAATCCTGTTTAAATCATATAACTGTCAATATCTTACTAATAGAGAAGCCCTACTGATTAAACGCCGTTCACCCGCTATCAGTCTGACAATGTTAAGTAACAGAGATGGCGTGTTAAGTGATCTCTAAAAATAGAAGTGATCATCACGTCTATCGAGCCGTGCATGACACTTGACTGCTCAAAAAGGTTACTCTTCCACAAGAATCTTCACACAGTACAAACTACTATGTTATACAGCACACGGAGAATAAATATACCAAATATAAAATACTTGAAAACAGTTAAAGCAATGGCTGAAAGCACACAGAAAAATAAAACTATGGACACTTTTTTATTCTTTAAATCCTATAAAACAAAAAGAATGTTAGAAGGCTGGTAAATCTGAAGAAACCTTCGATTAAATCAGACTTGTCGGCCGTATTAAATGTAGGATGCTTCAAAGAAATGTGTTGCACAAATATACATCATATATATATATATATAAAGTGTGTGTGTGTGTGTGTGCTAAAAAATGTAAGCAGAGATACAATAAATGATGATGTCATAACGGTATCCTGGCGAAACATTGAAGTCGGCATGATCCTGCTCAGTTGAAGTGACAAATTCTTTGCACTAGAACTATATATATATTGAGTTCTTCGCAGACAGTCCTGTTTCGTTGTATCACAACTTATAAGTACGGTTAGACATCCGATTGCTTCTAGCCAGGATTAGAAACCCGAACGAATTGACATCATGTCGGCGATTCTACATCTGAGCAATATATCACTTTTACGAGTTTACCTTAATCCGAACAAGTGATATCTACTTATATAGTATCAAAACCGTATTTACTTATATTCCATACTTTTTATGCTTGTATATATTAATCATATCGCACCAAACAAGGAAGTAAAACAGTTGAGACACAAGGGGATACTGAGTATGAAAGAATACAAAAAAAATAACCTCATTAAGGAGCCAGAACAATAACAGAAAATGAATCAGGTAGGCAGTAGATAACAATTAATATTGCGTTTAAACTTTAGAAGGTCAATATTGACTGGAAAGCATGGAGTCAGAAGAGAATTCCACAAGCGAGAAGTGCGAGAGGAGAAACTGTTAGCATAGAATTTTGCATTTAGAAAATTTAAGGCTATGTTGCTAATATAATACTGCGTTTATATCCTATAAAGATTAGGTACCACAGAAAAAGTTTTATTAGAACAATTTCCATGAAAGTACTTCCAAAAAGGGCACAGGGAAACTACATTACAGTGGTAGGAAAGTGACTGAAACTGATACGTCAGGTCAAGACCAGTAGTAGTGTGGATTCTTCTTTGGGTTTTGTTAAGAATATTTAAACATATAACATCATATGTGGCAGAAATGTCCAAAGCAAGAACGAATGGTTGACTTATATCTACGTAAGATCGATTCCGGGAAAATAAATTGTCTAGCACGACGCTATGAACTAAATTTCGTAACAGCAGAACTAACAATTCATTCAATATAATCTTTCGACTTTGTAAAAGCAGAGAATGTTAACCCGAAAATGCTCAACGAACCACTTTCTTGGAGAGGTTAGAATCAGCCTTACTGAGGTAATTAATATATGAGTTTCGTTTTGGAGACGTTAGAATTATTTATTTTCACACCCCTTAAACAGTGCAGACCATGTCCACCGCGTGCCAGACGGTCGCATTCCAAAACACCTCCTGTATGGAAAGCTGGCCTCTGGAAGAAGACCTACTGGGCGGCCACAGCTACGGTATCATTAAACGCAATATGAAGGCTGTGGGCATCAACACGGAGTTATGGGAAACCGTAGCAGTCAACCAGACCAAATGGAGAGGAACCCTGGCCCAACAACTCTAATCAATGGAGGAGCAACTGGTACAAGTCGCCATAGAAAGGCGGGTTCGCAGAAAGGAAAATGACAGCTCCGACAGACAGGAAACAGAACATAGACTGTCACTTCTCCAGTCAGAGACGCCGATGCTCCAGTCAAGCAGACAACTAGGATGCTACCCATGGTCAACCCTGAACGACTGAGGCCTACTACTATTTTATTTTAAAATCTGATTTCTCATTACCATTTGTAACTTAAGAGTTTTATAAACACATCTGTTACGTCACCGGAGATGACCATAAATAGAAATAGGTAATTCGCCATTTCTATGTAGTTGATTCTTCCGGTGATATAGGAAAGTTTGACGCACTATAAATATAGATAGACAATTTCTGTCTGAAATTCTGAAATAGGAAGTATCATGATTTACATTCGGGATATTGTCCTCATCTTTGTTGCTTATTTCTTTTTCTATGTGCCGTGTCCCTTCAGGATGTAAGCGATTATGGCCTTCCACATCTCCTTATCCCTTATCGCTGTTAATACCCCTATTCATGCTATTCCACTCAATCCACTCAATCTATCTGCTCAAGTCCATTAGGTATATTGTGCGTTCATTCCCCTTGTCTCTCTTTCCCCTCTATCCGTCCCGTAAGTATCAGGTTCTCCAAGCCCTCTTTCTTCATTCAGTCAGTTAAGTGCCATACGTGAAACACGCTTGGGCGATCATGTCTCGAAAGAGACATGACTGACTGGGCAGGAGATTATCCCGCAGTAGGTTGTCATTGCTTTCTGCGGTAGACTGGGTGCCAGCCAAGGCTATAGAACCCAATCTGTCCTGTTATTTAACTCATAACTGGAAGGAAGAGACGGATTAATACCTTTCCCAAAGATATTTGCGCACATGTGAATGCAATGAATTCAACTGGAATTCGAACTCGGCTCCCCGATTTCTCGTTCCGAGCCGATATCCACTGCACCACAACGCACATCCATTCCTGATTACATCTTTCCTCATTACATGCCCCCAAAACTTCAGCTGTCTTTTCCTGATGTTAAGCATCAGTTTCCTTTTTGTGTCCCATCTCTCTAAAAACTCGCGTGTTCCGTCCTTAGTATTCCCATCATACTTCTGTAGAACCACACTGTCACTAAATTCCCGAACCAGCGCGTTAGTACCCTAGACTAATAGATCTCACCCTTTTTTTTACAAATGGACCGCTTTACTTTTTAATTTTTTGGTCGATCCCATAGCTATTAAACCAGGTTTCTTAACCGGGGTCCAAGTGGGTCATTTTGTTTGTTCTTGTCACTAAACGATGGGTGAATAGCCAGATCAAAAGGAAATATAAAGAAAATAAAGCCTAGGTTTGAAGCAGATAATGAATGATACTCAAAAGAAATAAGAAAAAAAGAAATCATAAATATTTTTTTATATTTATGATTTCTTTTCATCCATCCAGATCTGAAGAAAGGCTTTGTGGGAAATTTCAAATTTACGAAACTGCAAATTGTCAAGTTTTTTCTTTTATTTGATTGCGATAAAAACATCTATGTGAATATTTTTACTTTTATTATTGTAATATAGCATAAATAATAATAATAAATAATAATATAGCATAAATAATACAATAGTAGAAATTCCATTCTCAGTAATACCAACCGTTCAAAAGTAGAATTGCTCCATGGACCACAAAAATATCACCGTGGACTACCAATTGATTGTTCTTTTGTGTGGACCTCCAACAATGTTACATGGAGCCTCCAGATCCCGTGTGCACTCCGATTGAGAATAACTACACTAGACTATTTTCTTGGAAGACAAATTTTAATGGTGAGTTCAATCCCTACACTGGGCTGTGTGTAATTTAATTCGATAGAAACTACTGAAAAATAACTGGGCAGTAGTAAAAATAAGACGAGATATCCCTAGACATGAGCAGAGGAATTAAATTAAACAAAGGGTTTAGTTCAGAATTCAGTGTAGGTTATCGAAATCAATATACACCTGAAGAAAGCGGGTGGGGACAACGCTCGAAACGTTGTGATAACATACAAAATGAGGACAATAGTCCCAATGTAAATACCGTCAATAATAGGTGGATACATATTGCGCTTTAGGTATGTGGACAGATCCATGGATAATTGGTCGTAGTTTATTTAGTGACATGGTTTGACCGACCGACAGCGATTCAGGTTTGACATTTAAAAATACGTCAAATTGTTTTATGTTCAAATAAAATTTAATTAAATCAGATCAAGAATTATGGTCATACCTCTCGCCTACGTAAAATTCCTAACTGAGCTGAAGTTCTCAAAATTTCATACGAAGTCAACTAAATTGCTGAATTTTAAATAAATCAATATGTCTTCGTTATAAAACCTACATCTGTTAGATTCAACAATTAACTTTTTCTTTATATACTTTTATGAGATAAAAAATTCCGATCGGTTTTTAATATATCTTCTATATTTGTCTATACTTTTTAGATGAAGAAGTATTTAGATTATTTACACTGTTCCGACTGTTATCATTATCTTTATTGTCATGTTCACGATACATGACCCAGATGGTTAAATCCAGTGACTTTACCCAAAGAGTTGTGAGTTCAATACCTGGCTACATCAGTGGTGAAGAAATAACTTAGAGAGTTGCGTTAAAGGGAGAGAACTACATGCGGAAGTGGCGTGGCACATGGAACGAGAATGATATACTTCAGTGATCGAAATTTCCTCTTGAAATTCTAAGAACCTGAAGAAGGGCGGAGCATATAACGGCGGAAACGTCGTGAATATGGCAATAAAGATGAGGATAACAGTCCAAACAATGTAAATAATCTGCTTCTATGCTCTATTTCAGAACGTGAGCGACATAGTCCTCTGCAACTTCTGATTTCTTTTAGCTCTTAGCAACATTTGTTTTTGCCATCTCTTGCGGCTACCATTCTGCCCTCGATCCACACAATCTGATCGTATAATTCTTTTGCCTTCAATATATCTTGTGAATGTCAAATTATCCAAGCCCTCTTTACTCATTACGCACCCCAGAAACGTCAGCTGTCTCCTTCTGATTCTCATGTAATAACACTTATAACAGAGCACTCTCAGTGTTTGAGATTTATTCCAAGAGACATGCGGCAGTAAATTTCAAGACGGTAAAAGCTGAAGAGGAAAAGGTGTAATGCCACGAAAATGCACACTGGTTCGTTTTATAAAAGCCGCTAAAAAAAAGCTCGACGGGTCGAATTTTGAGCTCTCAAGATTAATTTCAGAGAAATTCTGTATATATTGAATGTGGCGCGTTTATGATTCTTTTAGGTCTGGTAACAATGTAAAAACGAATATCCCTACATCCGTAGACCAAGTTTTGGATGGTCACGTAGTACAGACGTCCGTCAAGGTGGAAGCATTTATGTACAGCATTGTTAGATAGCACTGCGTCCGCAGCATGTATTATAACAAATGTGGCTAAAGATTGTACACACGGAATTCTGGGGACCGTTTACATACATCAATACTCCTTGCTTCCAACCAGACTACCACGTGCGCCACAATACTATTGTGGGCGTCTACAGGACGGTGTCGCAATTGATTGTAATCACGTTACCGTACAAATATAAGCTTTTTTCATAACAATGAAACAATGGAGTATTTTACTAGAGAACAGACTATCTTACTGTCGAAATATGGCAGGGGATTCTGAAATCATCACTCATCTATAATCGATTGTGTCCTTAGAACACATATAACTATTTCGTGACATCTCGTTAGAATATTTAGTGTGATAGGGCGTGGAATTCGAATTCGTATTCGAATTCGTATGAAGACATCGAAATTCACTGCTACTCTCTAATCCAACAATAATAGAGACTTTTCTAAATTTACCCAGAATTGAACTATATGAATTCTTATATATATATATATATATATATATATACATTTTTTCTAAACATATACTGTTAAATATAAGAGACAACGAAGGTCTATTATGCTTAAACATGACCCGTTCTAAACATCGTATTTTGGCTTTAGTTTCAGTTGAAAATAAAGACAAAAATTCTCCAACATTTGGGTAATTTTTTATTAAGTTGGTTCTAAGCTTTCGGCTCACAGGAGCCATCTTATATATATATAAGTAGACATTCAGGTCTGACGATTGCATTTATCATGCACCTCATGATTGCATAGTGATGAAACTCTGATACGTAGGATAATGTGTATATTTATTAATAAATACTATTGGAAAATTCTTAAAAATCATACTACGCATTGACCCAAAGTTACAGTCATCATGAACGAGAGTGTGAGTGTACTGGCCTTGTACAGACTGTCCTCTACCAGAAACAGTAGTTAAGGTTCACCCAGGTGTTTGCTCTGTGGGTATTGAAGAAACACGTATGTGTCTGCGCATACATCTACCACAAGGATTAGTCAGCGGCCTTAATAGAGAGGCATACTCGAGAGAGAGAGAGAGAGAGAGATAAAGAGGGGGATAACTTGATAGATAATAACTTGGGAAAGGATGAGCGCAGAATATAAATATTGATGAGCCAAATTCTTAATCTGGCGCCAGTATTGAAGGTTATAGACAGAACCGATTGAATGAGAGGCACAAAAATTTAAGAGCTCGATGCTAACAATCCACTTCTTTAAGCAGCTGTCATTCAGAACAAACGTTTTGGGCATAAAACGGCGAGTAGTCCATCATTCGTCATTTCAGTAGAAGACGAGGGGATAAAAGTCAAGAAGTAACGATAAGTAATACAATTTTGACACAATAGAGACAGAATTGCAGTAAATTCACTTCAATTATTTGCTTTGTTGTTAAGTTAAATTTACTTTCACCTTGGAAGTACAAAGCGGTCGGCGGCTTTTCGAACCGGAATGGGTCGAGTAAGTTACGGGTAACACAGTTTAGGAAATCAGCACAGTGTAAAAAATCCCGCTGAGTTAAATATTTCATTCAGATGGCATGAACAGATTGATAATACAGGCTTCATGTTGCCATAAGCAATAAAACTCAGTTGGTCTGATTTCGAAGTAATTACCAATCAATCACATCAAAAATGTTGATTTTACAATCACAACTTATATATATATATATATATATATATATATATATATATATATATATATAACAAATCAGTCTGGCGGTTTTTAATTAAGTTTTTTTTCAACTTCCGACTAAGTTGTTTTACGCCGGAATTAAACTTGGTAAACTTTCCAAAGTTAAATTTTTTAATCAGTGTACTTTGGACTGTCACTACAATCATTATCTATAATTGCATGTTTAGTCTGCTTAACAAAGCTTGTTTAAAATAATACACACACACACACACACACACACACACACACACACACACACACACACATATATATATATATATATATATATATATATATTGTCTGCGTCTATGGCACGATTCGGAGTTTCATGCGTTATACAATCATCAGTTGCGCATTTCAAACTCTATACATATGAGAGTGCAAATATATTTATTTATTAATTCACGTCACTATATATATATATATATATATATATAGTGTATCGAGGTAGTAGATAATTTTCTAAATTTTCTAAATAAATATACATATACATATGCCAAATGTAGCATGAACAGAGCTATTATATATATATATATATATATATATATATATATATATATATATATAGTGTATCGAGGTAGCAGAAAATATTCTAAAGATATACTGTTAAATATAAGAGATAACGAATGTCTATTATGTTTAATCATGAGCCGTTCTAAACAACGTATTTTGGCTTTAATTTCAGTTGAAAATAAAGACAAAAATTATCCAACATTTGGACATTTTTTTATTAAGTTGGTTCTAAGCTTTCGGCACTCATGAGCCAACTTCAGAGAGATTACAGGGATGTTAACATAAAAGCACCCACCATCAAAGATAAATTTATCTTTTGTTGACATAAAACTTTGCTAAGCAACAATAACAGTTACCAAATAACAAACGCATTTCGTAAATTTCTAATGCGGTTCTATGATGTCACATTACGTGAGAGCTCGAAATGTTAACCGAACCATATATTTAAAGGCAATGTAATGTGTTATGACCAGGTTTAAACGTGATTTTATTAAGTGTGGGTTATTTTGATTGAATGTAGATGGTCTCAAATATCTGAAGGTTCTTTTTACTGTGTGTATAAGTGTGTATTATTGTATTGTTGATTAAAATCTGTCTGATATTACCTACATGACTATGTTTTTCTAAGAAATGTTGATTAATTGAACTCTGATCAGAAAGTTGACAGGTAAGTCTACGGGAGAGCGTGGTTGTAGTAAAATCAATATATGTAGTCGGTTTATTATAAGTACCAGAGATACAATCTCTGAACGGGCATGTAAATTGATACACTACATTGGTTTTCTGTAGAGGATTTAGTTGTGTGGTTGTAGGGTTATTAGAGACTATGAGGTCAATTGTTGTAATTTTTTTATGATATATGATGAGCTTAATTTGATTATTATTATTTATTGGTTTAACATTTCTACGTATTATGTTTTTGAGAGTTTTTCATCTTGTTTGTAATTATTATATATTTGGTTGAAATAGTATAAGTTAATAGTGTTATGTTTATTTTGAGGTACACTAATATTATTAATATTATCAATATTGTTAGAGCTATTGCTATGTTTATTTAGATACTTTTTTATTTGTTGATCAATTACGGAGTTAGGAAATCCATTATTGACAAGTATTTGCTTAATGTTGTGTAATTCTTTATCAAATATGGATTTTGAAGAAGATATCATTTGTGTGCGTTAAATTAAATTTTTATAACAGCTAACTTATATCGTTGGAGGCATTCACTATTTTAATTAAGAAAACACGAGTTTATGCTAGTTGGTTTCCTATATAGAGAAGTAGTAAATCTATGTATGCTAGAATCAATGAATACATCAAGGAATGGAATTTTATTATTAATAACAAGTTCTAATGTATATCTGAGAACGGAGTGACTTTCAAATTTGTTTTTGCATAATTTGATCTTAGCTAAAATGAAAATGTCATCTATGTATCTTATATATATATAGAATGTTCATTGTTGTCATAAATGATTTTATTTTCTAAATGTGTCATATAATAATTAGAAAAGAGGGGACCTAAAGGAGATCCCATCGCAATACCATATATTTGAGTATAAATATTACCTAAGGGGTCATGAAAAGGTACTAGTGTGGTGCATGATAATAATAGTTAACATAATATAGTTAATATAATTCTTTGAAGATGGGTCATGTGAGCTGAAAGCTTAGAACCAACTTAATACAAAATATTCAAATATTGGAGAATTTTTTTCTTTATTTTCAACTGAAATTAAAGCCAAAATATGATGTTTAGAAAGGGTCCTGATTAAACATAATAGACATCCATTGTCTGTTATATTTAAAAATGTATGTTTAGAAAATTTTCTGCTACCTCGATACACTATATATATATATATATATATATATATATATATATATATATATATATATATATATATAAATTCTGGAAACTTTTTATTATGTGGTGTTTTTGTGGTGTCAGCGGTCTTTTATGTCATTTACAATTTGTATACATATGGATGAAGATAGCATGATATTTGAAATATAGAGTTTACAGATATCAGCAGTCTGGGCTCAGGGATTCATACTGATTGTAAGTTTTACGCCTCAAACCAGATGTTTTAGGGGCCCTATATATTGGCCACTGGAGTATTGATGAAAGCAATGAAGAAATAGGCGCTTGCCAATTTCTATGTTCAGGGCTAATGCATTCGATTCTTTATGCTTACTAATTTAATATTTTACTATAGTTTTGCTAATTTTATCACAACACAAGACTGACTCAAGAGCTACGGAATGTACTGAGTTATTGAAAAAGTTGTGTAATATAAATGAAAATATATTAAGTAAAGATTATGAGAATATATAAGTGAATTGGTTAACATTGTAGCTTTCGGGGAAGCTCTTCCACAAAGCTGGAGTCTGTTTCACAAAACAGCGGTTTTTGTAAAAAACTGTCTTTTTGAAACAATAAATGAGCGACCATTATATAGATAGATAGATAGATAGATAGATAGATAGATAGATAGATCGAGAGAAAGAAAAATCAAAAGACTCATAGCTATAAACAGAGGGAGATAGATAGATAGATAGATAGATAGATAGATAGATAGATAGATAGATAGAAAGAAAAATCAAAAGACTCATAGCTATAAACAGAGGGAGATAGATAGATAGATAGATAGATAGATAGATAAAAACAGACTGAGAAATATTAATTAACACAATGTGATAGATATAAACAGACTAAAGGTATCAGTTAACACATTATGATACATAGATAGATAGATGGATAGATATCAATTAATATAGATAGATAGATAGATAGATAGATAGATAGGAACAGAATAACATAGATAGATAGATAGATAGATAGATAGATAGATAGATAGATAGATAGATAGATAGATAGATAGATAGATAAAAACAGACTGACGCAATTAACGCAATGTGATAGATAGATAGATAGATAGATAGATAGATAGATAGATAGATAGATAGATAGATAGATAGATCGAGAGAAAGAAAAATCAAAAGACTCATAGCTATAAACAGAGATAGATAGATAGATAGATAGATAGATAGATAGATAGATAGATAGATAGATAGATAAAAACAGACTGAGAAATATTAATTAACACAATGTGATAGATATAAACAGACTAAAGGTATCAGTTAACACATTATGATACATAGATAGATGGATAGATATCAATTAATATAGATAGATAGATAGATAGATAGATAGATAGATAGATAGATAGATCGAGAGAAAGAAAAATCAAAAGACTCATAGCTATAAACAGAGGGAGATAGATAGATAGATAGATAGATAGATAGATAGATAGATAGATAGATAGATAGAAACAGACTGTAAAAGAAAGAATGAATAAATGAATGAAACAATTGAAAATAATTGTTACTGCATATGTCTAATTTTGATGTTATTCCTTTACAAATTCAGCTTTCATTGTCATCAAAGTGAAATAGTTTCCAATGAACGTAAACACTTTATATCATTAATGAAAATTTTCTGTTTCACTTTGTCTTTTGTTTTTCGTTTGTGCGTTTTACTTTCTTTCTTTTTTTTTTACTTTAAAATTCTAAGAAAGAAAAGATATTTATTCACCTGCTGATGTTCCCATGTTGTCCGCATACGTCATAACCATCATCATCATCAGCATCATCATCGTAATAATCATCATGAATCGTCGGTGTAGAGGTGTTGTGGTCGGTTCTTTTTTTGGTGTAATATTGGTTTGGAACGTTGTATTTCCGTCGTCAATTCTCCTTGGTAGTGCAGAGGAAACTGTGAATTAAACAACACATCGAAGAAGATAACTTCGTTCGTTTGATTATTATTTCTTTTCGATTATTTAATAATCTTCCTCACATATCATTTGCTGTTTTATGCAGATGTAAAAACATATAAATCTCACAGCCCCTCCTATATGATTACACCCATTTACCAGAGCGACAAACTAATCCCCTTTGCAGACACCCGCTCAGGCATATTTGTGTTTATTCAACACCCACTGTGGTTTATCCTTCAGCTATTCTGTGCAGATCTTAGTTATAGTTTCTGGGAAAGAGCGCATTATCTAGCGTGATCAACACTGAAAAAGACCAGCACGCTCAAACCCTCAGTCACGATGACTTGTGATTTCGTCCTAGCAGAAGCATCGACAGCTCCCAAAGGGTTTTGTCTACCCAATTTCACTTACGAGTTTTGCGTCAACCCGTGGTATATTTTCTAAATGTGCCGCAAACTGGTTCCCGTTCCCATAAAACAGATACTGTTTAGAAGCACAAAGAACAACCTCAAATTTATGTCATTGTTTTGTTTAAGTTGGATTAATAAACTAGTTCTTTTAACAGGGAGGGAATTTAAAACATCCATTAAGTCACTACGAATTAGAGAAACCAAAATTAAGCAAGTACCGAAATTTAGTGTATATGAAGTTTTTTAACAGAGGACGGAAAATGCGACACCGAAGTCCGAAGGGGCATTGGAATAGCGAAATATGCGTTTCAGAGACTAAGCATATCACTAAAAAATAACAATAAAATCACGTTTAAAACAAATAGAAAACTGTTCTACTGCTATGTAATATCAATTATCCTATATGACAGAGAATAGTGAACAATTTCATCACAGATAAAGGAGCAACATAAATTTAATTCTACAGAAAGATACTGAGAATCCCATGGACTGGAACATGTGAGTAACGAGAAAGTTTTAGAGAAATGGGTTCAAAAGGATATTTATACATATAATCATGAAGAGATTTTTAAGGCGAATAATGAAGAAAAAGAGCTTAGAGAATTTGACACTCAGGACAGATTAGAGGATAGAGAGACATAGGAAATCTTCGAATAAGCTAAATAACGAGCTTGACATTGGGAGAGACAGTTATGGTGGGCCATTTTCGCCAATATTTTGAAGGGACATGGTGCACTGAAGTAAAAGAAAACGTTTTGGTGAGTTAGTGTATGGATATTAATTCTTTTGAATGCGTGTGCTATTTAGTTCGTGAATAAATAAATAAGTTTTCCTATAGTTATTTTTATAGTTTTTTTTAAACGAGTTTCTTTTTCAATATGGCAAATTATTTGCCTTCTTTGCCCCAATAACGAAACGTAAACAAAAAAAAGAAAAAATAAACAGACTGAATATTTTGTCGCGTTTCAACGATCAACAAACATTTGTTGATTTATTTTTAATCTTTTGTGTAGTTTGTTTAAAGCAACAGAAATATACTATCTATCTATCTATCTATCTATCTATCTATCTATCTATCTATCTATCTATCTATCTATGTGAGCGTGTATAGATAGATAGATAGATAGATAGATAGATAGATAGATAGATAGATAGATAGTGAGCGTGTGCGGGTTAGCTTACCCGGATGGCAAGTGGGCCTCTGGTGGCTAGTAATTCCACTATATCAAATAAAAATGCAATAAAAAGACAAAGACAACTGGTTTAGTAATAAAAAAGGAACTACGAACTTCATGAAGTCGTCTTCATTCAATCAGTTATTTAAGTCCAACATGGGAGGACATTTTCAAATCTAAAGATCCTGAAAATAAGAAATTCGATGTATGAGGATAATTTGGAATCTGCCATGTTCATATCAATTGAAAAGGAATTGCCAGATGAATTGGATGCAGAAGAAATGTTTGGCAGATACGAATAATCATCTAGTACAGTGCTACTGAATGTGTGATACGCGTACCGTCGCCGGTACGCGGAGATTTTCAAGAAAAGAAAAAAACAATAGTAATACTCTATGCCACGAGAGACTGCCAGGTTATTTGATTCGTTTTTGTTTTTTGTATTCTTTTTTTTTTTTTACATTTTCATTTTAGTTATATATTATTATGGCTACATTGTTTATTTACGCACTCATGTTAAAGGTTATTGCTATCCAACTAACGAATGCGATATAATGAACACAGCAAAACAGTGAACTGAATACGTATTTGACCAAAGAAACTATACCTGAATCAGCATACTGTCTCTTAGATTTTTAAATCATCCGTCTTTAAAAAAAAAACTCGAAGAAACTTGTTAAAGTGAAACATGTTAGATTAAAGACACTTTTTTCCTACTTGTTCTTTACTTATTCTATTCATCTTGTCGGATTCCGATCCATATATTCTACATAAATATATATATATATATATATATATATATATGTGCGTGTGTGTGCGCGAGCGCGTGTGTGCGTGTATGTGTGTGCGTGTGTGTGCTTGCCTATTTGGATCAGGTGTTGACATTGCTCAAAATCGAGTTGTTTTTGAAGATTGACATTAATTTTCAATATATCCAAATATTATTACATACACAAAAACACATGCACATACATATGTATTTTAATATATATGCATAAACATCCTGTAGTCTCGACTTCAGTCGCTTTCTCATCGAAGTGACATGGCTTCCCTCTGTCTTTTCAAAAAAAAATTCATAGCAATTGTTTCGATGAGCTTTTCTCTTTAGTGCCTCGACAGCACGAACGTAAGCGTGTTACTACACTGGTAACAATATCTCACTGATTTATTGTTGAACAAGATAGATGAAGCCGTAAGTTCTATTCTAATAGTTCCTGTTTTCACACTTCTCGCCTGTCGGACTCTCTTCCGATTTCTTACTTCCCTGATGCATAAAATCCTTCAAAGTTTTTAACTCAACGTCAATCGCCATCTTATTTCCTCACTACCCCTCAATAAAATCTTCATATTCTCTGTTGCTCTTTTTAACAATCTAGGAAGTAATATTATCCCCTTTCTTTGGGTGAAGCAATTATAAAATAAAAATGAAAAAATAAAGACATATTGATCAATGTGTTGACCCCAAAATGTACACAAATATTTCAAGATATGCATATATATAATAATGATTATTTTTTCTATTCATATACATGTGTGTGTGTGTGTGTGTGTGTGTGTGTGTGTGTGTGTGTGTGTGTGAGTGAGAGAGAGAGAGTGAATGAAACATAATTTACTGGCTTGATATTATATGCTTTGATTCTACTCGTAAAATAGAATGTTTATATAATAATATATATATATACATTCTGTATGCAATTGCTTGGCTATAGAAACACGCGTACACACGAATTATAATATGAATGGGAAATGTCTACGATAAAGCAGAATGTATGTAATTTTTAACACGCATATAACTCGGAGATACACATAGATAGATAGATAGATAGATACATACATACATACATACATACATACATCTATGCTGGATGCAACTTGATTTTGAGCAATGTTAACACCTGATCCAAATAGGCAAGAGTACACACACACACACACACACACACACACACACACACACACACATATATATATATATATATATATATATATATATATATATATATCATCAATAAACGCTCTCAAAACCAACATCCATAGTTGAATGTGCTATGTTTGAAATCATTGCTCGTGAGATTATTTTCCATTCTTTTAGTAGGATTGTCTTACCCCTATAAACTTATAAATTCCTCATTTATAAGTGAATAGGTATACACACTAACAAGAAGTCACATATAATCGAAAGGAAACACCTCCCCTCACCAAAATAAAATATCTATAGTGACTGAATTATTGCAATTTTTGCATGCCTATAGTTATTCAAGAATCACCAGGCGAACATAGAAAACGATTAATACAATTTTTTTTTTTTTACATACATTTGAATATACATTATCAAATTTATACATTATCAGATTTAGAACTTTATCTTGCACATTATGGATGGTCGAGAGTTCGAAGTCAGTTCAAGGAATCTTCCCTACCAGTGGTATAATTTAAGTTTTTTTTTTTTAATAGCCATTAAAACATTTTGGTTACTTTTTGGTTACATGTTACTCAAAATAGTCAATCATTTGCGCAATATAAACTGGCGTAGGGATCTAGGTATCTGTATTCATGTAAGAATTTTTTCTGAGTTTTGCTATGAACATCTCACGAGATTTATCGAAAATTTCTTATTGTAAAAGATTCTCCACAGAGATAAAAATTTCATAACATATATATATATATATATATATATATATATATATATGTGTGTGTGTGTGTGTGTGTGTGTGTGTGTGTGTTTTCTATAACAACGTACAATTAATATGACAGTAATTGGATTGTCACTGTGACATCCAACTTGTTATTTAGATGCAGTCCATTTTACACAGGGCCAACAATGGTGTAACCCTCCATGAAAAATGTTTGCGAATCAATGATATAAGTTATAAGTGTGTATCAACTGATTCTTGCTGCATAGAAAAGAAATTGGCAGCACCATGTAAGTCAATTTACCTACTGATATGCACGGAATAACTAAATGTGATACCCTAACAAACCAGTTGTGAATAGCACCATGACTGTCTTTTCCATTTATCGAAGCAAAGCATTACAATACAAATTAATCAACCTTTTGTATGTCACGAATTGAAACGACCATCATAGTATAAAACTCAAACACTTAATCTTCTATTTGTTAAAAAAAATAATAATGCTTCTTACGACATAATTTTTCCATCCATTTTTGCTTATTCAAATAGTTAACAAGTCAGCAATTTATATTTAGCAAAACAAAACATTAGGAAATTTAGAGGAAATTTTTATTTTTATTTTTATTATTTTTTAGCTTTCATTAGATAATTCATTCTATGAAAACTCTTTCATCATATCTAGCAATAAAGTACGTATAAGGCATTTTAAAAGCTGACCTCTTTTTAAATTAACCAGGATATGTACAACTAGGTGTGTCGTGGTAATTTATATTAGCTATCATTTCAAAGATACTTATTTAGCAGAAAGCCGAATTCAAATCGTGTCTATTGGTCGGAAAATGAATACTTCGAATAAGCAATGACAATGTTTTATATACGCATTTACCAGTCTGCAGATATATAAAGGAAGAAAGTAACACCAAAAAACATGCCTGTGGATTAACAATATACGACTGGCATGAAAGAGTCGGTTTTTGCTGTTAATAGTTTCATATTTATTTACATAGAATTCAGAATAATGAAAATAATTATTTAGCATAGCTTAGACGGAGAAGAAAGCTTATATAGCGCCAATCCTCCAAGAAGAGAGCCTGCCTACCTTGAAAAGTCAGTGTTATAAATTCTGGCTCTTGACTGGATTCGAACACCGACCTCTGGCGCCATTTTGATTACATCAGTCACCAGGCAAGCTCTCAATTTCTGAACACTGTATGATCTGAATAAACAGTGAAATATTAACAATAACAAATATTATTTAAAGATTAATGTCTTTATGTATGTTTTTTCGGAGTTTTTGTTTCATTTAGAGGTTGTTGCTATACACTGAGGAGGTTTAAATGCACAAATAATGATTTCTATTCTGAAATTTTACTATTAATATTAGTATTATTCATGTGTTATTGTGTTCGCTATTGTATAAATCTTCACAAATATGTGTGCCTTTGTGTTCGTGTAGAGAGAGTGCAAACAAAATAATTTTTTCACAATCTTAAAATCGCACTACAAAAGAGTAATTGTTCGTGTTGCTATTAGTTTCTATGACAAAATGTTATGACATTCAAACAATATGTTAGAAGCATTATACAAATTTTTCTACTAACCGCAGTGAACATGTAGGGGTGCGAAAATCTTGTCCAAGGACTCGATGGCCGCTCCTTGATTCGAACCTGAGCCACCACGTATAGCTGGTGACATGGTCAGCGTCTGAAAAGCATAGAAGAAGCCACGCTGCCAAACAGATTTAGAAGGAGCATTTGCCTCGAGAAGAGGGTCCGTACCATCTGCGTTTTGCGTGGAAATTGGGGGGGGGGGATAAAGAATTTGGCAGAATGAGATGTAGGCAAACAGACAGACAGGCTAATGAGTCGATGAATGGGTGCTGTATGACGGTTCAAATTATTTGCACCGGCCTTTTTTTTTTCTTTTGAATTTCCTCGTGCGTATCTCTGTAAGCATATATTTTTATTTAACTTCTTTGTTTTTATTATCATTTGCGTGGGCGTGTGTATTTTGTTGGGTGGGGGGGCTTCATTTTCTTTTCTTTCTTTTTGTGCTCCAACTCATAGTCTGCAATCATTTTTTTTTTTTAACGAAAGTTACCGGTAGGTCAACTCCTATGAAGATTACCGGAAGGCGAGAATGAAAGAGAAAGAGAGAGAAAGAGAGAGAGTGAAATGACAGAGCGAGGGACCAAGTGGATCCTTACTCTCTGTTTTTTTTTTTTTTTGGCATTTATCAATAATATGTCATTTTTTATTATTCTTTTAATTTTTTGTTCCGTTTTTGTTTTGTCATTTTATTATTATTATTTACGTAGGTATTTCTTCATATTTTTATTGCATATATATCACGACATGTATTTTGTAAATGCCAAATTCAAATATGGTTTTGTTTTCGTTCCAGTGCATTTTTCTTTCCAAAATATACAGTTCCTTTCAGTTGATAATAAATATTAATTTATACTTGGAGTGGGAAGTCAGTATGTGAAATGAATACCTTTATCCGTTAAAACCTGCTTCCTTTTTTTACTTTTTTTTATTTTTTCATTTTGTCTGGCGATGTGTCTCGCTGCCGACTGAATCCGCGAGATTTTTATTTTTGCTTCTGTGACGCATTTTTTTGTTATAGTTCTTCTCACTGTTATGGAACTCAACTTAAGACAATCATCATCTTCGTTACCATGATGACCCTCATCATTATCATCCTCATCGAAATTAGTACCGTTTTTTACCGGTTGCTATTCGACATGATGATCACAATGAAAACAGAGTCAAATATATCACAGTTTCAATATCAATTACACATGGTTTGTTTGTTGCTTTCGTCGTTAGTATTTAACTTGTTCGTTTCTCTATTGTTTTGCCATTTCAGATAAGTCAATACACTTTTTTCTATATCCAAACTGTTTGCTGTTCATTTGATTCAAATATCCCATTACTGGGAAATAATAACTTTAGTATATTCATTGAAACCACACGTAATATTTTAAAGGCCTCAAAATTAAAACGCAAATATTTTCATACACATACGTGCACATAGATACATATACACACATGAATATGCATATATATATATATATATACGTGTGCGTGTGTATGTGTATATGTGTGATTGTATGTATAGTTTTGCCCAAAACTGGAACGATTATGTAGTGTTGCGTGTCTGCAGAAACCGAACTATAAAAAGTTTATCCAAGCTTTTTAAAATACATTAACTCTTTATAAATGTTTTTGTGTTTTTTGTGTTTTTTGTTTGTTTGTTTGTTTGTTTGTTTTTTGTTTGTTTGTTTTTTTCTTTTTTGTTTGTTTGTTTTTACTTTGTTCTTAGGGATAAATCATAAGAAATGAATTTTTTCTGAATGTTAAGTAGTAGTATTCTTTGCATTTCCTTTCTTTTTTTCTTTTTGTATTCCTGCTCTTCATTTTTATAAGACTCACTTGAAACCATCATGTTAAAGGCATAAAGCATTTTCGTGTTTTTTCCTTTCAACACGACAAACAGAATTAGTTTGCTATAAACTCAGATTTGGGCAAATCGTTTTCAGGTGATTATTTCTTTGTTTTTAATTTTGATTTGCCTTTAATTTTATTTATTTATTTTTTGAAAATTCTTATCCTTTTAAAAATGAGTTTTGTGATGTCATTGTTGTTTCCGATTATTCAAGTTTGGGCTTCCATATTTAAAAGAAATTTATTTTAAACGATCAGAATTGGTGGTGTTTATTTATTTATTTTTTTGTTTCTTTGTTTTGTTCTCTTTCTTGCCAGTAAATTTAAATTGTTTTGTCTTGTGTTGAGTAGTGGTGTTAATTCCCTTCATTAATCGTCAAAAACAGTCAAACAACATTTTTCTTTCTCTTTCGTTATTTTTACAAATGTTTTAGTGTTTAATGTTTGTTATTTATTATTTTGCTTTGTATCTGAGTGCTTTATTTTTCTGTTTTTGTTTTGTAATTTTCCCGTAATTGGAAACGTTTTCATGGTTATTTTTTAATATTGTATTTCGCGCCATTCGACAAGCAGTTTATGCATTTTACTTTTTTAAACTGAATTTGCTTTATCTATTTTCGCGTTTTTCATTGACTTTTGGGTCTTTTTTCTTTTTACCCTTTGAGTGTCCACTCTCTCTCTCTTTTCCCTTCTGTCTCTCTTATACCACTGTTTCGTTTGGATTGTGCTCAACAGAACTACTCTCTTGTATATAGTACAGTCGCCCAGTGTCTCGCACCCGTTTGCTGGCCAACTGAATCAGATTCTTTTCCTGTTGTTTAATTAAACGTTTGATTTGACGCGACGTCTGATGAAAGTCAAACTCATCGGCCCGCTCGGTTACTTTGATTTTGTGGTCCACGTCAATCACGTTCTTCCCCTGCATGCAGGTGAGCGGCGTTTGGTTTCGGACGATCAGTTTGCCAACTTCAGCTAGACAGAGCTGTCTGTTCGTTACAGAACAATCGTCAGCGTCGTACTTCAACTCGGGGAAATTCTGCGTGGCCTGCAGATTTTTATACGTGCACGGTACGCACACGCATGCTGAGTTGACTTTGCTGTAGAAAGAGGTGACGATCTGACCATGACAGAGTCTATAGAAGTAATGGTCCGGCCGGACGGGCGGCCGCTGGTGATTAACCGAGAGCTTGTTAAACTCCTGGATCACCCGCAGCGTACCGTGATCTTCCTCGCACATGTGGCATGCGCTAGAGGAAAAGGTCATGCCGACGCTTCTCGACTGCACCGACTCCTCTTTCAATCGACGGAGGTTGTAGTTAATGCCATTAAACTTGCGGACGATGTCGTCGAAATTCGAGACGAGCATGACGTTGTTGTCGTCGTCATCGTCGTAGGCAACAGCCGTGCCATGAATAGGCACGTTAATTTCGACCGCTTTGTCGCACACCGGACATTTCAATTCAGCTTCCCGTGATTTCAAGTGCTTGCGAATGCAGTTATGGCAGAGGACGTGGCCGCAAGGAAACGTGTCCGGGGCCTTGCCCACCTCGAGGGTTTTCTGGTATTCGGTCTCGTTCTTAGAGCTGGCACCGTTGTAGTGCCCCATGTCACCATTCTGATGCCTGTGCGCCTGGGACGACTGCAACGGTGTCTCTGGCGTCGAGTCGCTTTCCGTGTCTAGCGATTTTGATCGGAACTGTGGTCGCGCCTCCGGGTGGGCATGCGCCTCCGGCCGTGTCTCTCTCTCTGTCTGTTCCGAGTCCGGCAGGTGTGCTTCGCGCGTCGGTAGTCGCAAAGGTGACGACGGCTGTTGAAACAGCCGCAGCTCCTCCTCTGACTGTTGTGATTGTTGTCGTTGTTGAGATGCGAGAGATCTCGACCGCTGGAGCGGCTTCTGCTGCTGCTGCTGCTGTTGTTGTTGTGGTGGTGGTGGTGGTAGTTGCTGTGAAGCCGATCGCTGTGTTAGTGACACTCTTTGACTAAGTGCGGCCCTCTGTGGCAGAGGCGATGTTCGGGATTGAGACCGAGCCGCCAGCGGTCGCTGCTGCAGCTGCTGCTGTTGTTGTTGCTGCTGTGGGTGGTGATGGTGGTGGTGATACACCTGTTGTTGCTGCTGTTGTGTTTGTTGTTGCTGCTGCTGCTGCAGTGGCTGCTGCTGGGGCTGGGCCTGGTATAATCTACGTTTTTGGGACGCGGACTGCTGTTGAATTTGTTGTTGTTGCTGTTGTTGGGGGACTTCTCGCGATACTCTCGGCACTTGTGGCTTCCGCTGCTGCGGGGACGACCTCTGGGTCCCATCCTGGGGTGATGATTGCCGTTGTGGCCGATGCTGCGGCGATCGAGGCGATATCGTGGAGGACGACGACTGATGCGTAAGCGGCGGCGGCGGAGTCCGCGTCGTGCGAGAGGTCCGTGGGGATCGCTCAGAAGGAGGTGTGGCTGGAGTTCTCGGCAGCGAGCTAGACGATGAAGCTGAAGAGGAAATCGAAGATGTGGATGCCAGTGCGGCTCGGGTCCGTTTGGTCGACGGAGGGGTTCTAGGACTTTTCGTCATACTGGCTGCCGATGAAGAAGAAGAAGACGTAGTTGAAGAAGAAGGGGACACGGGTGGATGTGATAGAGGCCGATGAGGGGTGGGGATCGCACTACTTGTTTTTATTGCTGTTGTTGATGATATAGGTTGTTTTTGTTGCTGTTGCTGTGACGTAGATATATCTTCCGATAACGACTTTGGAGGTACAGACCTCTTGCTCCCTTCCTCGTGGCTAGCCATTTTGAGGTCCACTTTTTCTAGAAGCATTCGCCAGCAGGCGGGCCGTCTTTTACTTTTACAAGGCACGCGTCTTCGTGGACTGGGGCACCGGCCGTCTCCTGTCGTCTAGCAGTTAATTTTTTATTTTACTTTTGTGATTATTTAGTAGACACCGTCAACAGTTGCTACTTGAACCAACTTTCCTTGCGAACAATCTGACTACCTAGCTATCTATCAGCGGACCGCGTTACCAGCCAAACGATAAAAGGTTTATTCCTCCGACCTCTATCTGTTGATTTCAGTTTTCTTTCTTTTACTTACTGTGTTATGTTACTTTTTCTCTCCTTCTTTTGCCTGCATAAACTCAGCAACAACGTCGGGGGTGGAGAAACAAAGAAAGAAATTTCGTTTTGTGGTCAAACAAGACAGGTAAAAAAAAAAAAAAAAAAAACTCTATTTAAAGAAAGTTCCCCGCGAAAGAGAATAGAATTACATTCAATGTGGATATTCTTTTTTACCTTTGCAATCTTCAAATTCAGGAGGATTTGTATTGTGACACTTTTGCTAGTATTTTGTATATTCTTGTTTAAGGGGCAGTTTTTTTTTCTGTTTCATTTGGATTTCTTTCTGCACAAGATTGACGGCCGAAGTCAACTGTGTTTTCTTCAATGATAGGCCCACGTTTATGCGTCGTTTTAACGATGCTTTCTCTTTGTTTACCACGAATTTATCTTCTTGTCCTTTGACGACATTCAAACGTCGCAAGAATGTAGTAAATTCACCACTTTTTTGGTTTTGCTTTTTAAATTATTTGTTTTCATACGAAAAACGAATTTTACTGACTTTAACTACGACAATTAATAAGCTTAGATGTTGTTAAATGTGTTATTTTGCCGAACAGAACATTAGCGCTTAAAACGACTCTTTACGAACGAATCTTCCCCTTCAATTTTTCTTGTATTTTAAAATCAAATCTAAATTCCAATAATAAAATATCCACACACAGGTTGAGTACCGGAATAATATTATTTTGAATAATTAGCTTCAAATTATATTTGCTTGTATTACATATTCAGTTTGTATGACTGTAATATGATCATTTTGTCACAGAATAAAGTTTGTCGTATCAGTGTATGACAGAGATTTTATATTTGCTAATATCACATATAAATATTGATATTTAAAACACGAGTATGTTGTGTATTTGGCAGGTTAGAAAATAGCCGGAATAGTAATCTTGTCTGGATATACACGTACTGTTTGCTTCGAATAAGAACCTAATGACGAAATCAGCAGAAATAACAAAAGAATCGTCAATGTATGTTTTTGTATGTATCTTTTTCCTGTTGGAAGATTTCTCACAATACTGAGAGATAACGTTTAGGGGGAGAGAGGATATTATATAAAGTCGAGAAGAGGGGAGAAGAAAAAGTGACATATAAAAAAAAAATTAAAAAAAACAAAACCTCTCAGACGGTAACAGACTCAACACCAAAAATCCTATGTAAAAAAAAGAAAATTCTTCTAGATCCAATGTTATTCGTCTTTTTTATGTCTCCGTCTCCCTGGGCGTGTGTGCGTACAAGTCGAACACACTGATGGTAATATAACGCCGAGTATGCAAAAAAAGACAGACTTTTGCTCGTAGATGAAGGACCGGACAATAAAGTGGTTTGGTTAGGTCACTGGCGATTGTTGGTGTTGGGTGGGTTGTCAGTATTTTGTGTTAGAAGTGGACTTTCCGTTACAGACCAGCGGTCACTAATTCGGTAACGAGTTTCAAATTACAACGAACACAGGCCACAAATTTGTATCTACGCAAAAGAAAAAAATGTAAGTCAATGTATTAATGAATGTCTTAAATCTTTCGACGCCCGTTTGAATGTTTTTTCTTCTTTTGAGTTTTCGGAAATATTCCATATAAAAATCACATGTGCAATCCTCTCTGCACACACCGTATTTATATAAACATATATTTAAACTAATATTTACATAGAGCACTTTGTTTTTGTTAGAAAAAGTTAGCTAAACTGAAAAAGATGAGTATTAAATACGTTCAAATAAATATATTAATATAACCTTTATTTTTATGTAAGGTTTGCGTGTGTGTTCATAAATATTATTTTTTAAAAATATTTAATAATGAAGTTAACCGAGGAAGAATCTGCCTACGTCTAAAATTGTAAACACACAACCAGAAATCGTGTTAAGAGATTTCTCTCTATATATTAATATCTATATATACGTATATGTGTATACTTGAATATGTATATGTTTTTAGGATGGTTAGATAAATGTGGTATGAAGTTAATGTACTAGCTTATAACTCCAAGGTTTTAATTAAAATATCTGTGTACTTTTTTTGTTTTATTTGTTCTTCTCATGTATAATAATGTAGTTCACAAGCGACCTTGCGAGCAAATGTGGCGTTTTATGTATGCTTAGATTGTGCTGACTTCTTTAATTATACTTAATTTTTAAAAATTATTTGTATATGTATTAAACTTTTATTTTCAGTCCTGAAACTAAATTATTGATAAGTTAATCGAAATAATCACTTGCTTTGATTTTTTGCCTTTATCTCTTTTTTTTTCATTCCATAAAATTGGCGACTGAGATAATCGCTCTGAGATAAATACTGGCAAAAAAATCCAGTTTTTTTTTTTATGATAATTTAGCATATGAATCACAAACAACAAAATTCACACGTTCAAAATCACTTTCTTTGATGCATCCGATTTCTTTTTTCTTTTATTACATCCTTTTAAAAGGCTGTTTTGTTTATTTTCAAACACCCTCTTGGATTATATCAGGAGTTAATAAAACTCAGCTGTAGGAAATATGATTTCAAAAGTTCTGATAAACGCTTTTTAAATTATTTTTTTTTATTATTTACTTGTCGAAAGTTCCCTCTTTCTGATTCTTAAGGTGAATTCGATTTATTAGAAAGACAATCCTTCACTCACAGACTGCATCAACTGTGATAGATATGAGCAGTTTGATCGGGACTGGTGGGTACTCGAATTTTTGAGACCACCTGGAATTGGATTACCGATCTAAAAGCAAACCGGTTGTAACCATTATCTATTTATTTACTCACTTTATATATATATATATATATATATATATATATATATATATGTGTGTGTGTGTGTGTGTGTGTGTGTGTGTGTGTGTGTGTGTGTGTGTACAATAGCCGTTTACCAGTATAAAATCGCAAACAGGTGGCAGTGTAAAAAAAGGTGCCTAGAGGTGTAACACAGCCTTTACTAATTAAGAAACGAACCGAAGTTAAAGAAAGTTTTATGTGTGAATTGGGTACTGATCGAGTTGCCCTGACTGCGTACACAGTATTGTGTACACAACAGTTGTATATCTTAATATCACCTATGTACGTGTTTTGGTATATTCTCAACACATTTAGTTGCCTGTTAATCTATGTACACAGAGCTGTACGTAGAAAACAGCAAACCAATATCATATTATTTTCTTATATGCTTATATGCATGGATGAAAATGGTAGATGCGTACCTGTTTTTACACACATATACACACCTATATATATACATATATATCTATACATATGTATATAAGATTTGTTTATATATTATATATTTCCTTACTGTCTTTATATTATATATATATATATATATATATACTATTTATTATGCACAAAGAGTTACTTATATTACTGATATAACCTGTCTAATATAAAGATAACTATTTATTCGTTTTGTGTAATACTTATTTACTTTATATAATAGTTATCTAAAAGCGTTGTTTAATTATATATTACGTACGCTTTATTTGCGCTTATGTTAGGAGGACTATGTTTTTGGCGTATGGATTTTAGATGAAGATTAGTCATTTTTTGTGAAGTATTTTGTCACTTTTTGCCGTTTACATAATAATATGAAACTTTATATTTCAGCTTTCGATCTAATTACATTTTCAAGTTAGGTTTTAACTTTTGTTTTGTACTTTTTAAGAAAAAAATTTTTCATCCACCTATTTTCCTTTTTGTTTTTGCACTTTCGTTTTCTTAATCTTGATTATTCAAATATTTCGGCTTGCTCTCCAGATCAGGAACATTCCACCCGTGTGGGCAGGTATATAACAAATCTGACCGACAGCTAACGTTTCTTTTTCTTCTTTTTCTTTTCCCCTTATTCTTTCTCTTTTGTATTTGCACTAATTGTGCACTTTTCACTCGACTCCCACCTGTCGGGTAGCCGGCTGAAATAAAGTGGGTCCGGCAACAGTTCACAAATTTATACATACATACATATATAGATATGTAGATAGAGAATTGATTGTACCAAAATGCCTGACGTTTGATATTTCATTATGAACACCTATTCATAAACATACGTTTATATATATTATATATAGAAATATATCTATAAAGCTTTATATATTTATATACATTTTCAGGAAGGTATATATGTGATTATTTTAATTTTTGTGTTGGCGTCTTTGTAAATATGTAAACGTCTACTGATTTCTTTCTAGTAATGCTTTATTTTAAATACGGCTTTTAATGCCTAGTTAATTCACTATGTTCGTTTCGTTTCGCTTTTGTGGGCTTCTTTTTATATATTCTTGTCTACAACAGACAAAATGCTAAAGTCGGTTAGCCATAGCGTGATATGTTTGTTTATTTTAGCTCAATCAGGTATAGATCCCACTCCTTGTCGACTTTAAAGAATCTGGAGAAAACGTTGTCAGGTTTTAAAGATACAATAAAAGTAAGTCATCCAGAAGAACTGGAATTAATCCTTCACGTTAAAATCTCTGCACATACATCTAAAAAAAAATGTGTATGCGTTTACGCTGTAAAGGGGCGCGCTCAAAAGTTGAATTTTTGCCTCAGTGTCGTTGTGTATTTGTGTAAAATTCTGTGGCTTTTGTCTACCAAAAAAAGTGTTCGTTTCAAAGACGGTATGGATTCTGCTTTTATATATATTTATGCAAATAGTTTCACAGCCAACGTTTATCACTTGATAATTATTATTTTCTTTTAGTCTTCCTTGATTGTTTTAAAAGATACGTTTGAGTAGAGGGCTTGCTTTTGACCAGTTCAGGAGACTAGAAATTTACGCGTATTTGAAATCGCCGTTGAAGTACAATTATTTCTCAATTTGTGCCAATCAATTATCTTTCATCGTTTTTTTTTCTTTCCTTCTTTCGTTTGTTGCTTGTTATGTAGTTGCTTCTTTATTTTCTTTTTTCTGTCTGTTGTTTTGAATTTTCAGAGTCATACATTGATTCAAAGGTTTTAGCCGGCTTGCGTTAGAGTTTATTTTTATCGTCTGCTTTTCCGACCAATCACCTACAGAAAAAAAAGAAAGAGTTAAAGTAATAATTTTAACAGGAAGATGAGCATAATTACAATCGGATCACCTATTTGTGATCTAGATTAAAAATTGTCTTAGAAAAAATATCGGCAGCAAAGCAATCGATTAAATGAAGAACCAGTATGGCAAGATCTAAGAATTTCGTAAATAATTGATTATCGAAAAAAATTATAGTTGATAAACATTAATGGGTATTTTCGTTTGTTTTGCATGAATATGGCGCCTATGTTTACAAATTTCATTATCACATCATTTATAGTATTTACAAATATTAAGTTAACAGTTATATAAATGTTCAATTGCTTTACGTTGACAATTTTATTTTGAGTTTTTGTTTCGTAATAATGTACAGAATGAATACCAAACATTACAAAGAAATATAAAAGACTGACAGACTTTAATCATTATTATTATAACATAAGATCCATTCAGCTATTGTCAGAATTTATATATTCTAACCCGAACATACACACAGGTATACATGGTGTCCCATAATGATGAAGCACATTTTAAATGCAAGTATCGTGGATTATAAACTGATATAGAGTACAGAATATATATATTACATAACTGATATACTAGAATTCAACATATTTTTATGGAAATTATTATTAAATCCCTGAGATGGCTACCACCACAAAGAGAATATGCACAAGTTTACTCTATCATTTCAAACTCAGTGCGGCTTAGCATATCAACTAGAATGACTGCGATCTTTCTTTCTACGGTTGCTTTGTTTTACTTTCACTGCTGTGTGGAACTTTCCTTATAAATCTAATAATTCTTCAAAAAAATATTTATTGTATCAAGGCAGCAGGTAATTTTCTGAATATATATTTTTAAATATAATGACTATCTATTATGTTTAATCATGAGCCGTTCTAAACAGCATATTTTGGCTTAAAATCAGGTGAAAATAAAGACAAATTTGTACAACATTTGGATAATTATTTATTATGCTGGTTCTAAGCTTTCGGCTCACATGTGCCATCTTCAGAGAAGCTACAGAGATGTTAACATAAATATATCCACCATCAAAGATGATAATATCTTGTGTTGACATAAAACATTGTTATTCGACGATAACAGTCACCGAATAGCAGAAACAGTTCGTAAATTTGTAATGTGTTTCTATGACGTCACACCGCGTGAGAGACCGAAATGTTAACAGAACCATATGTCTAAATGCAATGTAATGTGTTGTGACCAGATTAAAATGTGATTTTATTAAGTGTGTGTTGCTTTGATTTAATGTAGACAGATTTTGGTCGATGACACAATAATACTCACACATGCACACAGTTAAAAGAATCTTCAGATATTGGAGGCTATCTTTGATGGTGGATATCTTTATGTTAACGTCACTGTAACCTCTCTGAAGATGGCTCATGTGAGGCTAAAGCTTAGAACCAGCATAATAAAAAAATATCTAAATATTCGACAATTTTTGTCTTTAAGTGGTTTAAACTAATGGATATACTAATGGATATATATCTATTTTCTTAATCATATCACCCCGGAGCAAGGCGGTAACGCCACTGATGTGCAGGGGGCTACATAAGAGTGAAGAGATTAGAAAAGAGAAAACCGGAAACCGCATCCTAAACAGGAAACAAGGGATGAGCCTCTTCACCTGTTCAATAGATGTGGGTGGAGTGTGAACCGGGCGATAGTTTAGTCTATTTACTCCAATTATTCCACAGTTTAATATACACTCATCTATTGGCTTTGCTACTGTTTAAAAGTATACCAGATAATATCGGTACGACTATTAGGTGCATATTGTACAGTTGTTAGATTTCTGGTCGAGGTCCTAATATGCGTTTATCATTTTGTTTTGATTCATTATAACCCTCTGTTTAGCTGTCAGATAAAACGTTGAAGGTATGACATTGTTTGCTTTTCTCACACAAAGTATATCTAGTTTTGTTGTTTGAATGGAGGGATCTATATCTATGTTGAAGTGTACAGTACGCTCTTTCTTTTCCAGGTCGGCTATTAGTTTGAGTTCGTGTCATTTCTTTAGCAGTCGTGAGCAAACTGCTAACCGCGTGCCTCATGCGGCTCATTTGAACTTTGAACTTTCTGAATGACACGCTTTATTTCATAAGAAAAATAACGTTTCTTAAATTTTTCTTTTGTTGTGTTCTCGCTTGTTAAATTACAAACTCTCTCATGCAACACAAGATATATAAACAATGATGAAGGTCAATGTTTTTTTAATTTTATAAACTTTCGATGAAAGTAGCGCTTGCATCCTTTTAAACCATTGGCGATTTGTTTTAAGGAAGATCACGAGTGTAAATATATTTCGCTTTCGAAACAGGAAACTTATATAATCATTTTTCTCTAAAGAATATATATATGTTTTCTTTTTTATTTTCAGATGAATAAATTAGATATAAATCACACACTGTTGTATGAGTTAATCACACTGTCATCAATGATAATATTATACCGAGACTTAAATTTTTAGATTATAGAAAAATCCTCTCTCTCTCTCATGCTTTTTTCTTCGTTCCACCCCACTCTCATCAGTATTCTCTTCCTTCTCCTACTCTCTTCCTGACATCCTATGCAACCTCTCACTCCTTCTCATAACATTCCTCCTATGCACGACAGTGGGAGTAAAATGATTTGCTTGGGGCGACACGATTATAAAAAGAAAATCTTTTTAAAAAAAAAATAGTATCTTTTCCCCATTTCTAAGGTATATTTTTATGCATATGGTCTTCTGTAGTGAAAATAGTTGAGGTACCCATTAAAAAAAATACCTTCAATCGTATTAGTCGTGCGGGTCGTCTTGTGATGAGCCATAGACCAAGCGGCCCACTGCTCGAAAAAAGTTGCCTGCGCCAGATTTACAAAATCGTACGTACCCTCTCCTTTGGTGTTTAGACGTTTTTATTCATTTGGAAACAGCTTATTACTTTCTATTCTGGCGTAGTTTATAATCTCGCTCTTTTTTTCTCTCCCTAAGACAAGGAGTTTAATATGTTTCTATGTTTTGTATATTTTTTGCAATAACATTCTTATTACTGTTATTCTTTACAACAAAGCTTTCCAACAAATAATTACGAGGCACTGAAGCCAGTAGTATTCCATGGAGACCCATAATATTTTTTCAACATATTCTTGTCAGTTTTAAGAAAACAATGACAGAACATTTTTTTATATTTTCTGATTACTGTTAGCTTCTATTTTCCCATTGAACGCTTTTCCGTTCATGAAATAATTATAAGACCATTTAACACATTCGCGCAGACATATTTTTTAACATTAAAAAGTTATCTTTCAGAATCCTTAACTCTTCTGTAAATACATATATTTTTTCAGTGTTTATTCGCTTTTTGTCAGCAATAATTGTTGAGGCGTTCTGATTTAATGTCTATTCCGTCTGCATCTAAAATTCATAGAGGTGTTTGTTTTATCAGTTTATAGCTTGGTAGGATTACCACAAACTTTTCTGTCAGATCACTTCTCGTAACGCCATGCTAGGTAACGTTGTATAAAGTAGTATAACAGAAAATAAAACTAACTCTGCTCTCTTCTGCCTACACATATATATAAAATCTCTATGTTGAATCTCTTTACTAAGGGATTGTTAAATTAATAACCTGAATATCATTGCAGCTTATTGTTATATAATTTTTAAAACGGCAGTTGGATTGCTACCCTTTTTAATTATATTACCCCAAGCAAGGTGATAATGCCCCGAGGATGCAAGGGTTTATTGGGAGTAAAAGAAAATGAGAAAACTTTAATGAAGAGAAAAGGCAATAGAAGAACAGGATTCAGGAAAACAGAAGATGAAGATTTCTGTTACATTTGAATTATGGGAGATCGTAGGAGAAAGAGTAACAAGACATTGGGATAGAGTTTCACAGGCGAGAAAAAAATATTAGAATACAACATATGATTGAATATAACTACTTCAAAAGTAAAAATGTGAGACCAAATTGCCAATCCAGTAGCACGCTTAAATTCATCAATGGGAGGTTCATCAGAACAACTGCCATACTCACAAAATTTATATCAACATTTCATCCTTTCTATCATATAATTATCAGATAGGATTCAATCTGAATCTATCTATCTATCTATCTTTTTTTTTATAATCATATCGCCCCAAATAAGGCATTTTACTGCCACTGTTTTGCAGGGGGTTACATCGGAGGAAAGTTATGAGAAAGAGTGACAAGTTATACGTATGTCAGGAAGTGGGTAAGAGAAGGACGAGAATGCTGATGAGAGTGGAGTGGAGGGAGAAAGGAGCATGAGAGAGAGGATGCAGTTTAGTGAGATAGGAGATGACTATTAACTTTACATTTAAATTCTTGGAGATTGTATCTGTCGTGGAAGCAAATAAACGGAAGTGCGAGAAAAGAAGTTGCTGGAGTAGAATGTGCGTTTCATTTTATCGGTTTCACAGAAAAAAATGTGAGACCTAGTTGCTAATCTTGTGGCTCGAGTAAATTCATATATCAGAGGCACCAGTGAGCTGAGTTCATCTGAGCGGAATCTATCTATCTATCTATCTATCTATCTATCTATCTATCTATCTGCGTGTGTGTATGTGATATTATCACCGTACATTTCAAATCAAAACAAAATTTTGAATGTCTCATACCTAATATTACTGCTTAATTCACCGCAAACTTCGTCAATCACCACCGGATATTGCGGAGCCCCACCTCGTCCACACCCTGAACATGAATTCTACAAGATATTCATCGGTTTTTCTAAAACGTACACATTGTAGTCGCAGCCGGGTAAACCACACGTTTGGATGAGACAATGACACCCTGTGAATCACGGATCTGCAACTTGAGACTGGGGGGTCATTAATCAGGTCAGTTCAGCAATGCAACCTGCTTTGCTTCAGGCTGAGTGCAACATCTATACTCTCATAATCTAAGGTATTTTCAATATATATATATATATATATATATATATACATAAACACAAACTTATAACTATACTCATTTCGAAAATCCCTCTGCGTATATATGCGGAAGGAAAAATGGTTGTAAAAAGAGAAAAAGCTAAGTATATGAACATCAGCCAAAGGAATTTGGACCGAGCCAGCACGTAGCCCAAAGAAAAAACCTGAGACGAGTAATCAACTGTCAAAAAAAGCGCTCAATACCTAAGCAGACCAGAATAAGTAAATTAAACCTCGTGAGCCAACTAAGGTTTCACCAAAGCTGATCTTCAGGGAACGCTGGCTGAAGAGGAAATTAACAACGACAAGATGAAAGGAACTCAATAACCCACGTGACCAAAAAAAGGAAGACACCAAACACAAATAGGGGGGAACTTTTATTAAGAAACCAAATATCTAAACATTAAAAATCCAAAAAATAAAAATAATAAAGAAGACGAAAACATAATCCTACCAACGACGACTAAAGAAAATAAGGGAATAGGCAAACCTACCAAACATAACTAACCCAAAAGCCAAGACTTCCTATGTCTACACTTATTAAGTATTTCTGTTTTAGAATTCAATAAACTACTTGTGGGTTCAAACGACGCTATTGCAAGTTTTCCTCCCCACACAACCTGCAAAATTTCTGGCTAGCTTTAAACTTAGTACATCTTTTTAATATTTCCCATTTTAAAATGGAGTCTATGTTCAGTTCTTGTTTAATCGACCGCACATAAATAGAAAGAGTGGTGCTGTGTTTATATTTTTCATTGTTAAAGTTACTAGTGCGGTTATAGTATCTTTTTTTCAAAACTGTCTTGAGTAGCACCTAAGTATGTTTTGGGTTCCGTATCTTCTACACTTTTATAAACTTTAACCTAGTAAATGACACAATATTGCTGACATTTACCATGTAGCGAACGGTTGTTCTTAGTTCTTCAATTACAGCTAGTCATACCTACATTAGTTTTATCCGTAACTTTTTTCTTATTCAATCCAATAATAATTTTTCCAATATTTGGCATACAACAATAACTGAGTTTTACATTATTTTTATGAACTATTTTGTATAACTCATTTTCCTTACCATAATTTTGATTTAATAAACTGAAAAATATTTACAATAAATAATGCACTTTTATATATATTTATATATATATATATATATATATATATATATATATATATATATAGACAAACAGTCACCGCATACAGCCCTGTTTTGCTGTAACACGGCTTATCGGTAAGGCTAGACATCTGATTGCTTCCAGCCGAGATTGAAACCAGACAGATTTGACATCAGTCAAAGATTCTATCACTAAGCTGTCGGCGCACGGCGGAGGGAGGCATATTTTAGCGTGTTATATACACAATATAAATAAATGCCGAGAGTGTTCAATTCATTGCTGAAGAACGATGCATAAAAAGTGATGAGTATATAAACACACACACACACACACACACACACACACACACACACACACACATATATATATATATATATATATATATATATTGTTAATTAGTTTTTGGTAATAATTATATTATACCAGTACCCAGTTGTACTAAAAAGTGCTCAATACATTTATATTGTAGTGCTTTTTAGTATTTTTTTTATTTGGAAATGAGTTATTTCTGCAACTTAGTTTTTACCTTTTGGTATCTTCAGGCGGTTAATAATAACTATATAGATATATATATATTATTCAGTTGTGATGATGCTTAGTGCCAAGATTGTTGTTTTTCAGTAGTTTACAGATAAAAAGAAATTTTGGGAACCAGGTTTTTGTCATAAAGTGCTCGATATCAAGATAGAGGTAGAGTGTTAATAACATTGATTTGAAGAAGTTAACCCAACACATTAAAATGAAGTCAAACAAAATATCAAGAAACCAGTTCAATATAATGCAATTAAGCGGACACCAATCATGTACGTAGAAATATAGCTACCTCATTAAAAAGCAATAAAAAGAAGTCAATCACCGTCAAATAAGGCAACACAACAAAAGAAATCAAAATCAATTGACCATCTGTAGAACTACTCACATACAAAAGTATCAAATTACATCCAGCAGAACAACAGAAAAAACCCTGATGAAAGTGAGGACATAATAGCGGTGCCTTCACAAGACTACAAATCAGCATGAGTCCGCTCAATTAAGTGACAAAATTCTTCACATCAATCATATATATATATATATATATATATTATATATTATATATATATATAAAATAAAAAAAGAAAAGTATGTAGGTAAACTTCCCAAGACGGGATCCTGTTAACATTAATTTTAATAATATTAAAATGATCCAGGTGGAGGGCTCGATGTAAATAGTATTATCTTTTTACAGAACCAAATATGTATATTATATAAATAAAATTCCGAATGCTACATTTGCTGTATAGCTATTTCGGTTAGAAAAATCTCGCTTCCTCAGCAACAAAATTTTATTTCAAATATAGTTCAAAAATTCATATTACTGGAAGTTTACTCAAAGAGATTTCCACACAGAGGAAATTTACATAAAAAAGTGAGGTGTTAAGAAAGAAAATAAATTAAGTTAAAATTTGTCGTCCAGATATTGATACAGGGGTTACGGGAAAACAGACAGAGGAGGGAATTCAAGACTCTGTTATAGAAGAAGTCTATTAGATTACGTCTGTATTAAACAATCAAAAACCAAACCGTGTCACTGCAATATAAGTGGTAGAGGAAATGAGAAATAATAATGGGGTCGACTGGGGAAGAGTTACAGGAGAAATAAGCCTTACAAAAAATGGAATAAAAATTTTCAGTAGCCATGTTAACGAATGCCGGCTTCAGAAACAGTAGAGGAAGGAGATAACATATTGTAATATTTAGCTCTGTTATATATATATATATATATATATATATATATATATTAGTGTGTTTGTGCGTGTATATATTCACATTTGCACAATATACATATATATTTAAATATATATTTAGTGTTAAGTTGTAATGAGGCTTAGAGCTGAAATTGGTGTTTTTCTGTAATTTATAGGTAGGAATCCGTTTTAAGCAAGCAGGGATTTTGTCATACAGTGCTCGATATCAAGCGTTAAAAGTATTAATGTGAAAAGGTTTTTCACTTAGCTAAATAGTGTTGTTTCAGTCAGGCCGATTTCACATTCTTGTGAATACATTATTCTAATGTCTCAACTCTTCAAGAATTTTTTTCTCCAGAAAAGTCCGCAAGACAAAAACAGCACTGTTTAGTTAGGTAAAAAACCTCTCCGCAGTAATCACACACACACACACACACACACACACACACACACACACACACACACGGTGGAGACAATTTCGGTAATTAGGGACAGACAAGTCTTGGTCTCATTCCTAGGAGAACGTACCAGTATTTCACTAGATAAGCTGATGGAGATGCTGAATTACTGCACATAAACAACATACTTCGGAATGGAATCTGACAAGTATTGACAGGATGAAGGCTTAGCAATTGGCTCGCCATTATCACAATTACTGGCTAACATATAAATAGAAACTTTGAAGGGATGGCATTGGAATCCACGGTACTAAAGCCAACTCTATGGCTGAGATATGTTGATGATACTTTCATATTCTGGCCACACCAGCGTGGACGCAATAAGATCATTCATATAGTTCACTATGGAAAAAGCGAGTGACAACGCACTAGCATTCCTGGATGTGCTAATATCTCGACAACGTAAAGAAAGGGATCGTCTGCTGCCTGCAACATCGAGCAAAAGTCATAAGCAGCAACCCAGAGACAAACGAATAGGAAATGGTCAGTATAAGCAGTACTCTACAACGTAACAATTATCCAGGGTACATGACAATAGCTTCAACGAATCTGGAAAGGAGGGTGCATGAGGATAACACCCCTCAGAAAACAGTCTCGGTCTGTCTACCCTATGTGAGGGGTTATCGGAGAAAATACAAAAGATTTGTGGTCCATATAACATCAAGACGACCTTTAGAAGTGATTCTAAACTATGCAGGTATTTCTCCCGAGTAAGACCCTAAACAGAGGAGAAACATGAATAAGGACTGTGTATACGCCATTTCATCTAGCTGTGGACAGAAATACAAAGGAGAAACGGGCCGCCTCCTTAAGGTAAGGCTACAAGAATATCTCAAGTCCGTAACACGAGGAGAGATAGAAAAAATGTGGTATGAAGTTGAAATAATAGATAGAAAACGCCACTGTAAACTACGAAAACTTAAGGAATCAACGAATACGCTAGGCTACAAAAATCTCCTAAACTGACCAAGCTTATAATAATGAATATAATATGGAAACCAGTAATACGGAGTGCTAAAGAAAAACATAAGCGTCAAAGATTACAATATGAGCTCTGGTAAAAAATTACTGTGACATTAAGCTTATAAGCCCAAGAAATATATATGCTGATGTTCTTAAGGGCTCATCCTCCAGTGGATATAGATGTTGGTTAGTTCCAGTAATTTGATCCAAAAGGTTCAATACCAGGATATAATCAATGGGGAACAAATAAAAAAGGGAGATAGCTACATGGCTACCAGAAGCGGCATCGCACATGGAATGAGAATGATATATGCCAATGATCGTAATAAAGGGTTCAATTAAAATTCCTAGCACCTGAAGAGGGCCGGAACGTACATCGATCGAAATGTCGTAAACATAACATTAAAGATGAGGACAATAATCCGAATAATGTAAACAGTATATATATATATTGATTGATTGTTTAATTACTTAATTTTTGGTCATAATAAGATTAGACCAGTACAAATTTGTATTAAAATCTGTTCAACACAATTATATTGTAAAACTTTTGAAAATCTTCCATTTGTAAACGAGTTATTACGCGACATAGGTTTTTACCATGATTGGTGTCTTCAGGCGATTTTCAATAACTTATTCAATAAGTTATTGAAAATCGCCGGACAACACCACTGATGGTAGAATCCTAGGTCGAGTAATAACTCGTTTACAAATGGAATACACACACACACACACATCTATATATATACATGCACATATCTCTCTCTCTCTCTCTATCTATCTATATATATATATATATATATATATATATATATATATATATATATGCACATACATATATATATATATATATAGGTGCCTGCTAGGCTGGCTAAACAGTTGCTGTGGCGCAGATGGCTGCTCAGTCACATTTTTGTTTGGTCAACAACTACAGAGCCAATCTGTAGATTATACAAGCTGAGTAGACCTTAGTTTCTGGGAGAGTGTGCATTATCTGGCGTGCTCAACAGTTTGAATAAAGACAGTAGGCTTATACCCTCGGTCGCAATGTCTTGTGACTTCGCGTTAGTGCAACCGTTTTAGAAACAGATCTTTTGCCATAATCTAACGATCGGAAGTGGGTTATAACAAATGATCATGAGTGCTGTTAATTCTTTACCTCTCGACATCGACAAAATCTTCCTCACAATTCTGGCTGTTACCTTTACCGAAGTATTTCAACTCGAATCACCGTCTCAATTTTACTCAGCCACTTATTAATTTTGATTGTCACTGTTACAAGTGCACCCATAAGAATAGGAAGAACTACTATTTTATAAAGCCTCAACAAGAGTGCTATGTCATATTTCAGATTTTTATACCTTTCCTTCTCCTTTTCTTTCTCTGTCATCATTAGTCTTGCTTATTACAATAAACTAGATCCGGCAACAACGCCACTGATTGGGATATTGGAGGTTTCTTAATTGCTGCTAATCGCTGGTCCATCTTGACTCGGGCTGTTACTCCCTGTTAGGATACCAGCTATGGGGAAATATTGAACTGCCACACAATATCACTATGAAAGGATAAAAATACTTTTTTATATAAAAATATGACAGCAATATGTATGTATAATAAAATTATCAACAACTCATATTTGTAGTAAAATAACCAACACATTTTATCTGTACTTGAAGACATACGGCTGCATTCAAAATATTTAGATCCGGGTGTTATATAATCCATAGAGGTTAATATGACGCTAAACAAAATCAACCAATCAATTCTGTCATTATTATTATTATTATTATTATTATTATTATTATTATTATTATATTTCAAATTTCTGCTCATTGTCACCTTTTTTATTACCACCAAGAAATAACATACATAAGGACATTAGTCTAACTGTCAAAAATGTAAATAAGGAGAAATTATGAAAAAAAGTTGCTTGACCGATCATATCTCTTTCGAGATATGACTGATTGGGCAGAAGATTTTCATGCAGTATGTTACCATTACTTTCTGTAGTAGACTGGTTGCCAGGCAGGGTAATAGAACTCAATCTGTTCTGTTATTTAAACTATAGTGGGAGAGAAGGGACGGATTAATACCTTTTCTAAGGGTATTTGCGCGTAAGTGAATGCAATGAATTCAACTGGAATTCAAACTCGGCTCTCCGATTTCTAGTTCCTAGCCGATATCAGATTTTCCAAGCCTTCTTTTCTCATGTCCCAGGAAACCCATCTGTCCTTTCCTGATGGTAAGTATTAGTTTCCTTTTCGTTTTCATCCTCTTCAAAACCTCATCTTGTTCACATGTTCGGTCCATGGTATCCTCAGCATCCCTCTGTAGAACCACGTTTTGTTTGCTTTAAGTCTCTTCTTCATCTTTGAGGAGATTGTTCAGCATTCACTACCATTTTGAAGAACAGACATCATATAGCCATCCAGCACTTTCTTCTTTGTTTCTAGCGAAAATTTGCTGTCTCTCAGTAAACTACCTAACTTAGTTTGTTTTTGGTCAAAACTAAATTAGACTAGTACAAAGTTGTATTGATAAGTGTTCAATTACAATTATATTGCAGAACTTTTAAATATTTTTCATTTTTAAATTTAAGTTATATTGCGACCCAGGTTTTAAACTTTCAGGCGATTTATAATAATTATTGTAAATCGCCTGAAGACACCGAAAGGTAGAAACCTAGGTTGCGAAATAACACATTTACAAATTAATATATAGATTGTTATTAAAAGACAAAGAGAAGTTCTACAAAATTTAATAAGAACAAACGTTAAGTGACAGAAAGAAATTTAACACATTAAGGAACAGGCAAAGATTTAAAGTTTGTTATTTTACGTTTACACTTCCCAAATAGCCGAACATAAAACGAATGTTCCTGTGGTATGCCAATTTTAATAGTTTAGACAAATGATAAAAGTTAAAATTTGTCCAAAAATCTGAAAAAAAAAACCCAATAAAAAACGAATTTAAGTACAATGGATAAAAATTAATTTATTTTTTAACCGTTCATTTTTTCCGATCTAGTAATGTGTCAAACGTGTTTCTGTTTCTTAGCGTTTGTTTGTACTAAATTTTCGAAATCCCCTCTAACCTTTTGAATAACTATATATATATATATATATATATATATATATATATATGTCAGAATAATTTAAATAAAATTTGAAACGAAGATAGATAGATAGATAGATAGATAGATAGATAGATAGATAGATAAAAACGTATGTATGTATTTTTGTAAGTATATTTGGCTAGGTTCACACGTTCACCTAAGCTTTAGCAGGATTGTGTTTGACAAGCAGTTGAAAACAAAACCGACGTCCGTCCAAATGAAGGAACCACCTGTGCACAGTTGAGAGACGCCACTTGAGATAACTTATTTTGGCAACAGATGCTGGTATTGTTTTAATAGGTTCATCGATAAAGGAAAAATCAATATCACATGCCACTGAAAGATCAGATGCAAAAACCGAAAGTAGGTCTTCCAACTGGACACACATTAAAAGATTCCCAACTAGATATAAGAAAAAACGACCTTGATTTATAATCAATCGATATTTATCAAACTTAACGCAATTGGTGCACTCAAAACCTTCGTATAGTCAGCAAGACACAAAAGAAAATTCACGTTTATATATATATATATATATATATATATATGAGTTGAATATATAGATTGAAATCCAACAAAATGAATAGAGCAAGTAAATAACAGGTAGAAAAAGTGTCTTTAATCTCACATGGTTTACTTTAATAAGCTTCTTCAGAGATTTATTTAAAGACGAATGATTTAATATATTTTTTAAAAGTCCTAAGAGACAGTAAGGTGATTGATGTTTGATTTTATTTGTCAAATATGTGTCACGTGTAATAAAGCAATAGATGTTTACACACTAACTTTACCGACTCATAAACACAAACATTCACACATGATTCTTTCAGACATATTTTATTTTTAAAAAGAAAATCGTCTAACGCTTGATACTTGTATACATCATTTCGCTACCATTTTGAACGGTAATGTATTTCGTTTTGTCATTCACACTAATACTAATGTTACTAATGTGTGTGTATGAAGACACTTAATTTGTCTGTAGTTTAAAAACGCTTAAAACATTCATTATTTTTGCATACATACACTTATATTTGAAATAAGCATCTATTGCTTTTATTACAAATGGCACACATATAAACAGGCATAGGTTTCATACATTTAAAAATGATCATATGTCGCTTTATTACTGATCTGATCAATGAAATCAAACCTCAATCAACATACTGTCTTTTAGTATTTTTTAATTTAAAAAAAAGTAAGGATTCATCTTAAAAATCTCTGAAAAAGCTAATTAAAGTGAAATATGCTAGATTAAAGACACTTTTCTTACCAGTTCTTTAATCACACACACACACACACACGCACAAACATGTATATATTTATTTATGTGTTATTTTAGTTGTAAATATCAACAGTCGCATCAAGCTGTTCATTTCCTAAGTTCAACTGCGTTTCCTCTGTCTCACCGGGCATTTCGTGCATCACTCAAAATCAGTTCAATACCAAATTAAGAACCGAACTTTTTTACGACATATATCCCCTCCAAATAAGGTAGTGTCTTATGTAAATAGAGGCATTTTCCATGCAATTATATAACTATACATATAGACTTCAGTGGCATTTTCAAACGTGTTTTATTTTTTCTTGTAAATGTAAACAACTTAGCCGTCACTATCCTCCACTGGTGAAAACACAAGGGATAAGAGAACTTGACGCTAACCCGATATATCGAAGGTAACAGATAAAGGCAGCGTTTCAACTAACCGACGAACTTGCTTGAAAGAGTGGCGCAACGGAAGATGGAAGGCTTGGCAAAGGTAAAAAAAAGTTGCAACGAGTTTACAAGGAACAGAAGTTTGTGGAACTCTATGATTGTCGCGTCCTGAAATAATAATAATAATAATAATAATAATAATAATAATAATAATAATATAACAAGAATAATACCAGGTATAGTAGGTGCGCTTGGAATGATAAAAAAAAGAACTAAACGTCGCATTGAAAGAATTCCTGGAATTCCCATCTTGATAAGTACAGCCCCCACACTAAGAACTTTGTCCATGTAACGCTAGGGATATTTTGAGAGATAGAAAAACAAATTAAATGTAGCCAAAACAGTACACCACTACCTCCCTTTTTCCGCATACTTAGTAGGTAGTGTGAATTTAGCAGAAATCGGATTATGATAAAAATAACAACATAGTAATATTAACCTACCAAATCTAAACATTTTAGTCAACTTTATTTTACCCGTAGCTGCGTTGAAGCGATAAATTTCTCAATGTCATTAGTGAGAAATAAACACACCTTTATACCCGACATCCTGGTCGTAGTTTCCTTGCTAATATATCCGGGTATTGTGTACAGTTCAGTACAAATATATTTGGCCACTTTGAATTATTGTAAATTTTGTCATTGACATAATATAAATGCATATATATTCTCGAGTTTTCTACAAATACAGTAGATGAAAACAGGAAAATACCTTTCAAAACATTTCTTAGCCTTCCTTTCGAGAAGGAACTGTACATTGTTAACATTTTCTATAGCTTCTCGTAACTTGAATAATTTCATCAGAGATCTAAAGCTTGAAATGCCATTGTCTGTGACTGAGTTACCATAACTCTTCAGGATATTACGTTGTTTTTAACCTGTTCCAATTTGCTTTATGATATTTGAGTCATGAGCTCCGAGCTGACTTTCAATACAGTTACACCTTCATCAACCAGATTCAGTAATGTTTCATCTGATATATTGAGTTACGTCTATGCTGAAATATCTCATCTTAGCAGAAATCTGGGTTTAAATGATCTTTCTTCAACTGAATGCACTTGGCGCTTTTCATGCTGCTGTCAGTTTTAACCAATTCTCTTAAAACATTACTTTTTATGTATTCCCAAATCACTAGATTCTTACCTCAAATTCAACTGTATTTTTCTTCAATAATCTATTTAGTTTCGCTTGTAGGCCTTCTGATAAGTTTCCACTTCTTAGAAGGCAATTCTATTTTTGCCTCATCGCTGAAGGTGAACTTTCTCGAAATATCTACAATTTATTCAACATAATTCTTTTACCAACTCAATCTTGTCTTTTAATGCTTTTTGTTTAATGCTGGTTTGTTAGATGAAATGTAGTATATTAATCAATGTTCTTCCATGTACATTTACAGGTTCCTACAAAACGCCAATTTGGACAAGTTGCATTCACCTGTCTCTTGTTTTGCAGTCTTCGTTGAGTAATCTTTTTATATCCTGATCAGTTCCTGCACATTCCTATGTTGCAAATTTAAAGATTGATCGATCCGAAACACTTTAAGTGTCTTGAAACTTCGAGTGGTTTTATTAAATGTCACTTCTTAATGTTCTTAATGTCTATATCTCTTTAACTGGTTCATCTTCACTATCTACATTCTAATTTCTTTGGAAACTTTCTACATATTTTGAAGCAAGGAAAGTATGAAGCAATTCCATGTAGGGATTTATCTTTTACTAGCTGTTTAACCCGGCGTTGCTCGGGTTTTTTAGTAGTTATGTTAAAACAGTAACGTCAAGTGTTTATTCAAAAAGCTCCAGTATGACGTTGCCGTGACGCGTAAGTCAAAAAATGCGAAGTAAGTATTGGTTTTTGTTGTATCTGTAAAACGGGATTCGTACTTGGTCAATTTTGCCTATAAACGGGAATTATGTATGTAAAATTGGAAGAACGGGGACGGGCAGAAGAAGTGAATCCATTGTTCCTACAACGTCGAAGGGATTGGTATCTTGTAGAAAACGTGAAATTATGACTTATGATAAGATAGAAGTTACATAAAAGAGCCGATTTTTGTTGGAATACAAAAATAAAAGATTGCAAAAAGCACCATTTTCCATTATTCTTTTTTACTGCACACTGTGTGTCAATTGAAATCTTTGTTCGCATATCAAAGCATGAGACCTTGATAGACCAGTGACTCAATTTGGGTTGAGTTTAATGAAACATCTTGAAGAAATTCATAAAAGTGCGCACAAGACCACCCGAAGTTATGTTTGTTGTTGAATTTTAACGAACACTGTACATTGATTCAATATTTTTTTTATGTACAGCAATGGTTCGGACCTTGATCTAGAAGTTACCCGATTTTGATTGAATTCGCATAAGGCATCTCAGAAGAGAAGCGTTTCGGTGATTTCTGCCGTCATCTGTAAATCGATTTAAAAAACGTTTACGTACATCAAAGGTCCATGTCATAATCGGCAAGGGACTTAATTTTGGTTGAAATCGGATAAAGTGTTTCGAAAGACGAGGGTTCGTTAAACTGGACACGCAAGGACACGCACATAAACATATCCATTCATAGATAGATAGATAGATAGATAGATAGATAGATAGATAGAAAATTTGTCTTATTCCGAAATAAATATTTGTCTTTTTTTTTTGCGGTGGAACAGAAAAGAGAAATAAAAAATGATCAGATAACAGAAAAATTATGAAAGGCTTTTTTTGTGTCGTTTCACATCTTCCTTCCATTCATGACTGTAGCGCACAAATTATGATAATTAGGTGTGTAAATGACTCCAATATGACCAAAGTTTCGTCTGTAGACAGCACAATTGAAATACGCACTTATAAAATGGCAATTGTTAGAAATAATTTAAAATACTGAAGACTTTTGCATTGTACTATAGAATCGATAATTTTAATTCAAATTTCTATGTTGGCTTTTAAATTTAATTCACACAAATTCCCTTGGAGAAGGTATTTATCTATTTTGTCTTCTTACTTTCAGCCACGGTAGACTGGACACACTAGCCTTGTATAGCATCCAGTTTAGAAGAAAGACTCTTGGATTCAAAACCGCGGAGAAAGCAATGGGAAAACTCTCACCATCTTTCCCAATAAGTTATGACTATTCACAAACATTCACAGGGAGTGAGTAGAAAAAGTAATCGTTACGCTATTTACGCACCATATAATTTCTGGATCACGCCTAGTGTAATAGTTTTTAGTGTCACGCCAGTAAGTATATAAGAATTAAATAGTTTTTTTATATATTTAGCTGTGCTGTCCATATTATAAGGACAGTGTTTAAGCGAGTGCTTTTTTCATGTTGATATTCTAAGCGTAGCTTGGATGTTAGAGTAGCCCGAAAGCAGAGAGAAACGAACACACTATTTCGTTGTAATTGATCTAGTGAGACAAGCTTGCTAGCCATTAAACGACGTCGAAGTGATCGAGTGCTTTTTTACGAGTAGTTTTTATTTTAATGCCACGGTGCTTAAAACATCTCTTCTTTGATGTCACGGTCATTACAGTATCATGCCTTTATATCATATCTTTAATGTCACGGTTGTTACAATAAAATATCTTTCATATCATATCTTTAATGTTAAGTTCGTCACAATATTATGTCTTTAATATCATATATTTAATGTCATGGTCGTTACAATATAATGTCTTTAATCTACATCATATCTTTAATGTCACATTCGTTATCATATATATATCTTTAATATTCTATCTTTAATGTCACGTTCCTTCAGTAAGTCAGTTAAGTGTCATACAGGATACAAAGTTAGACGATCATGTCTCGAAAGAAACATGGCTGACTGGACAGAAGATTATCCTGCAGTAGGTTGTCATTACTTTCTGCGCTAGAATGGTTACCGACTAAGGCTATAGAACCCATTCTGTCTTGGTATTTAACCCATAGCTGGAGGGAAGAGACTGATCAATACCTTTCCTTACAATAACATATACTTAATATCATATCTTTAATGTATCAGTCATTAAAAAATCATGTCTTTAATATTATCTTTAATGCCACGATCGTTACAATATCATATCTTTAATGTCACAGTCGTTACAGTATCATATCTTTCATATGATATTTTTTACGTCACGGTCGTTTCATATATTTGTCATTACTCTCATAAATAGCCATTCGATTAATTATAATAGAAGAATATTATATCAGGCAAAATTTCAATGAACATAGTGCAAACAATAGTAAACATAATTAATTTAAAAAATAATAACAACTTAAAGTCCGAAGCAAGATATTGTATAGGATGACCAAAAAGACGGGAATTTTTTAAGTGTGTCTTGGCAGATATGAGCAAGTGGCAGCACGAAGTAAACACTCAGCCATTTCAGTAACCATGGATCAAGATGAATTTCTAAGCAAGTTTTGGATGTCAGATTAATCCAATTTTCATCTCACAGGTTACAGAACTACTGTGACTGGGCAGACACAAATCCTAATGCAGTTAATGAGCGCTCTTTACACACTAGTATGGTGACAGTATGGTGTACTGTTTCATTACATGGGATCATCCGACCTTATTTTTTTGAAAATGAACAGGGGATCTCAGTCACTCTCACTGCAAATAGTTACGTGGAGACACCTGAATTGAACAGTTTTTCACATGTTTAAGAAACCTGGTTTCAACGGGATGAAGCAAAATCACACACTGCACCGTAATCATTGAAGACTGTGCGAGAATTATTCGGTAACCGTGTGATGTTCCATGGCCCCCTAGATTGCCAGATTTGTCCGTTTGTGATTTTTTCTTGTAGAGTTATCTCAAAAGTAAAGTTTACACGACTCGACCAAGGAACTCTGGATGAGTTAAAACAGAGAATTCAGGATGAAATTCGCAGTATCCCAGCTGAGATGTTGCAGCGGTAAATGGGGAATCTCAACAGCAGATTTCAAGGATGCATCCGAACAGGACGCCATCCACAGGACGTAATTTTTAAAAAAATGAATATTCTATTAATATTTCTTAAATGGCATGTTATAAGGTTTCAATTACTTTTGAATAAAATATTTTTCTTCCACCAGTCTTGATTTTATTAGATTGTTAAAAAAGTTCCCTTTTTTTTTTGGAGGTGGGGTCACCCTGTACTATGAACGTAGGACTTTCATGAATTTAAATAAAATAATATATGAATACAAAAGAGATTTTTTAATAAACAAACACCTCAATGCATTATTTGTACGTCGTAATGAACCTGATCATAATTTCCACAGTTAGAAGATGAATTGATTTACTAACATTTTTAATTTTGTATGGAAAGTGCACTAATTTCTAAAGCTTTCATAAAACTTTTCGTTCAGGTTCATACCACATTTCACCTTTCTTAACAAATCTACAGCGATAATATAGAAACGTTGGGGAGTTAACTGAAGTCAGTTAAGCTGAAGTCAGTTACGTTGGGACACATCGCACCTCATAAGTTTAAATATATAGTTTAGCTTCCCTTTAACATCAGCATGCCTCTTGATTTATAATTATAACCGATGCTTTTGTTTATATTTTATCACCTCGCCTACATACATATAAAAACATTATTTAATTAAAAAAATACTTTTGAAATACGTTCGTAGAATGATTATTCTCGCTAAAACTTTAGGTTTATTTGCTCAAAACCATTTTTAATAATTGACCTAAGAAAGTGGTTTTATTCGGATGACAGTTGAAATATTTCTAAAGAGTTTGACGATATGCATGACATACTAATGGTAGTGTCGATCGGACGAGAAACAGAACCTAGCACAGCCTATTGTAGGTACTATTTCCTTATCTCTTATTCTAAATTTATTTTAACTGATTCATACAAAAGGAAATTTTCTGGATATATATTTTACACTTTAGTAGAATTAGTAATACAGTGTAGATCATATTTATAAGACCCCTTAACTTTCAACATTTGAAGGTCGAATTTAGTTGAATTGGAATTATAAGTTTTTGTGTAAATATGCAATGAAACACCTTTTTTGCAAGTAATTGTCCCTGATGATAAAAAAACGCTAGCTCAATGCTGTTAGGTATAAAGATCTTTTATCATCGTATGCTACGCTTGTTCTTGTAGAAAACATTTCTGGTTTCAATTGAAAGTTCTATAACGATGCTATCAAATATCGAGATCTTTTATCACTGTATCTTATACTTCCTCATGTAGAAGACATCGTTAAAATGAATGTTCCATAACAATGCTGTCTTATATCAAGATCTTTTATCATCATATTTCATACTTCCTCATGTAGAAAACATTTCTAATTCCAACTAGAATGTTTTATGACAATGCTCGAATCTATCGAGAAAAAGCACAACACTGGCTTCCGAACCACAACATAGATGCTGTAAATTGGTATCTTCTCTTGACCTCAATCAAATTGCGAATATATATATAAATATATCTATATATATAGATATATAATACATTTTTTAAACAAAGGGAGATCATATTAATACGGAATACAGAAGTAGCACAACGTTTAAAATGTGTTAGACGTCTTTTGACCGACACTTCTTCAGAACAAAAATCGTCGGTTATTTAAGACTGAGTTGCTAACAAGAACAATGTAAGTTACAACGTAAGGATATCTATCTATCTATATATATATAAGTATGTATGTATGTATGTATGTATGTATGTATGTATGTATGTATAAAAAAAATTGCTTTTTCAGCCCAAAAACAGAAAGAAAAGAAACGCGCGTGTAGGATATTTCTTTTAAGATAAGCAGTTGTTTTGCCATTCTGGTGTTGGTTATCAAGAAATACGGCATCAATGTCAACAAATAAAACTAAATATACACCTATCTGTCCCTAGTCGCGAAGATTGCATCCATACGCCAGGGGTCTGAATAGTAAAGTTGAATTTATTTACAAAAATCAGATTTTACCTTGATAAAACGTCAATATTTTCTTCCTAAAAATGATGAAAATTTATAATGTACATTCTTCTAAATCTGTTCTCATTTATAGACGATATTGTAAGACGTATTCGAATTTGAAATTGTACCGTTATACCTATAAGTTAATTTTTATAATCTAAGTATTTCAGTTATGGAAGAAATGAGTAAAAATTCTCCTTAGTATTATCAGTAAGATTTTTAAGGCTATAACCAGCAAGGTCGTCGAGTATTTGCACAAGATCGTTAGGTAAGTTATTCGCTTTTTTTTCTGTGCCTTTTGACTTTAATAGATTGTTTGAGTGTAAAATTTTATAAGCTCTCTTTCCCTTTTATATGCCCGAGAAATTTCAACTGTATATTTGATTATATATAAATGTCTTCCCTAAAGCTTTGTCGCTGCTCACATGGTCAATTAATGAAATCCTCCGCAAATTTTTATAGAACCATATTTCTGTTGCTTCAAGTCTCTTAATCTGTGAAGAGATTGTCCATCATTGACTGTCATATTGAAATGTCAATATTTACTAACAATTCAGTCATTTTTTTTATTTTAAAAGTGCCATTTTGTGACAAATTAAAATTAGATACTTGAACTAAACTAGTTAAAATAAAACACGTAGAATTTTAGAAAATTTAGAAAAAGGTAAAAAAATGACAACGATATTTTCTATTTTTTGTTTTTCCTTTAATCTCTGTTATAATTTTTTCTCTTTCTTTTCTTTTTCTTCATTTCCATTACAAAAATGTAACTATTACACCAAATGTTTTTCTTGAGTGGCAGAAAAGCCGCAAAATGACAACGAACAGTTGTCTATAAAGATTTGTGGTGTTGCGATGTTTTTTCTTTTTCTTTTCCTTTTTATGTAGCAAGCCTACTCTTGTAAAACATTTTGGCATGTGCTTCACGCGGATATATAATTGGGTCTGAGATTTAGGCTTCTTACTATGACGGAACGAGTATTGCACGGTGCAACAGGAGAAAGCGTGCTAAGAGCCACCAGGGACAGGGAGATGTGGAAAGCCATGATCGCCTACGTCCTGAAAGGACATGGCACATAAAAGAAGACGAAGAAGAAGAAGAACTATTTAGTTTATTTGTGCATTGAGGTGTAGTAGATATCGACTCGGAACGACAAATCGGGGAGCCGAGTTCGAATTCCACTTGAACTCCTTGCACTCACTTATGCACAATTACCCTTGGGAAAGTTATTAATCCGTTTCTTCCCTCCATGGGTTTATGAGTTAAATAATAAGACAGATTGGGTTCTATAGCCTTTGGCTGGCAACCAGTCTACTGCAGAAAGAAATGAAAACTTACTATGGGATAATCTTCTGCTCACTCAGTCATGTTTCTTTCGAGACATGATCGCCCAAAACGGATATCACGTATAGCACTTAACTGACTGACTATTTAGCTAAATTGTTCTTTATTATTTAAAGAAAATAATCCTTTTGTGAGAATTAAGCATAGATTTTATCAGTAATTTCGTAGCTAACGGGAAATGTTAAAGCGTTTTCAGCTCGACCAAATTACCAAAATCTGACTAAATGACTAAACACCAAATTCTTTACCGGATCAAGAATTTTTCAAAACCCCTTCTTATTATCTGAACATTAATCTGAAATTTCTAATGTTCGATCTTTGATTAATATTCATAATTAAATTAAGTACATTGAAAAATTATTGCTTGATTGATTTGATTGTTTAACAACATATCAAATTCTTATGAGTCATTTAATGTCAAAATTTAATTTTCTTTGGAGTTTTGAAGAAATAAATATATGATATATGTTATTCTGCTTTTACAGTTTAATATATGGTGGCTGATACTCAGCTTTTGTGCATATACATGTTCGTGTGGACATAATTACGAGAAGAGGTGATGCTTGATTTATGCTGAAGTTATATTTTGGTATAAAGCTTAATTTAAGCAATTATAAGATATATGGTTTAATGTCATGAAAAATTCTTTCGTGTTGGTTGTTTCGTTGGCTGATTTCGTTTAGCTGCATATCAACTTCTACGGTTTATTTGGTTAATGTCGAAATTGAAATATTTTGAACGCAATTATATGCCTTCAAACACAAATTAAAGATAGTGTTGGCCATTTTTCTATAAGATATCTAGTTGGTAATTCTATTATAAATAGGTTGGTAATTTTACTATATATATGTATTGTAGGTAATTGTTTCATATATAAAAATCAATTGCTGATATTTATACTACAAAAATCTATTTTATATACTTTCATAGTGTAATGTTTTTGTTTGATGGGTGGGGGTTACTATATTCCCTTACCTGGGATCCTAACGTGGACTACCACCCAGGTTAGGGTGGAACTTAGAATAGCAGTAATTAAAGGGGTTCTACGATGCACAAACCGCCAATTTCCTGATCGGAGGTCTTACTGTCAGATGTAGTTTATCGTTATACCCAGGTATCTTATAAGAAAAAGAATATTATGTTTAATTATTAATATTTATAGAATTGATTGATTTAATTTTTACGGTTTATCAAAATTTAGCTACTTAATTTAAAGCTAAAATATATTTTGGATAGTAATTTGAGGAATATTTTCTTTTTTTCGAATGAATATTGCACTGACAGCTTTTTTAAAGAATAACACTATTTTTTTCCATATAAATTCTACTATTTAACCATATCTGGACAGAGAAAATTAATTCATACCTTTCATAAGTTTATTTGCGCGAAATGCAAGAAACCCGACTGGAATTCGAACTCCGTTATCCTATTTTTTTCAGTGCCGCTTTTTATTACACCACCCACACATCCCATTTGTCGACAATTTCTTATCATAAGTTTCCATTATTTATTAACTTATGTGTAATATATATCTATATATATATATGTGTGTGTGTGTGTGTGTGTGTGTGTGTGTGTGTGTGTGTGTGTAAATATTTTACGTCTTTGTCTAATCTTTTTCTTAAGGTTAGGTTTACACATTTACATTTGTTTTCGAAATGGGTGGATGTGCGTTGTGATATATCGGCTCGGAACGAGATATTGGAGAGCCGTGTTCGAATTCCAGTTGAATTCACTTACGCATAAATATCCCTGGCAAATCAGTCGCTTCTGCTTCTACCAATGGGTTAAACAGGACAGATTGGGTTCTATAACCTTGGCTAGCAACCAGTCTACCGCAGAAAGTAATGGCAACCTACTGCGGGAAAAACTTCTGCCCATTCACTCATGTCACTTTTGAGTCATGATCGCCAATAAGTGTATCACGTATGGCACTTAATTGACTGATTTGAAATGTGTTAAGATAGATTCACTGTGAAACATTTTTTCACGCTGAAAAGGAATTGTATGACGATACGCTACGTAAATACCTCACGCGATTCTCGTTACATATTTGCCAGCGATTGTTCTGATGAGGTGTTGGTCGTAAGAAAAAGTTTTTTTCATCATATATATATATATATATATATACTAGCAGTATAGCCCGGCGTTTTTCGGGTGTAATGAAAGCTTTAAAACTAATCCATGGTCCTAGAGCTAAGACTCTTTGGACGTTGGCAGGAAAGACTAAAAAGCAATAGTTGTTTCTAGTTAAAGCGAAACAGTAGACTGAAAGAAAAATGAATGGATGTAAGTCAAATTTTAATTTCCTGGTATCGATATCAAATACGTTTGTTTCGTCGTAAACTGAATTTTGAAGGCTAAATAAGTCCTCTGAGTAAATGGTATAATGGCTGAGACTAAGAACTAAAATTATACCTACTTAGAGCCAAACCCGAAGCAAAAACTAAAATGAAAGGGCTGAAAAAAATACAGACATGCAGTCAGATAAACAGACATATATATATATATATATATATAATCTATTTTCTGCACTATTGTAAGAACTGCAATCTTGAAACTTCTGAATATCGTTTCTTATGTCTTTGTCTATGAATGTATCAAATTTGATTAAAATCGGATCACTCCTTCTATAAACCTATATTTTCGATTATCGATTTTCGATATTTATCGGGAGTACCTCGACACAAAATCTAGCTAAAAGCACTCGCAGACGCTTATAGTACAACTGTGTAAATTTCCAAGAAAATCGGTTCAGCCGTTTTGGAGTCAATAGGTAACGGACACACACACACACACAGACACACACACAAAGACAAAGTTCCATTTATAAATAAGTTTTTAATATATATATATATATATATATATAATGGACTCTCCCGTCGGATTCCACGTATGAGGATCTGACGGCCTAATTGCTTCAGTTATGAACCCAAGGTAAACTGTTAGAAGACGCAGACAAGTGATTTGATTAAAGTGGTGAAGGCTTGTGCGAAACCATACACACTTTTCTGATCTATTGATACACTCGGTCGGTGCATATAAATGTCACAGATGAAGCAGACAACAGACTCAGGCTCTCAATTATCCCACAACAGGTTGCCATTACTTGCTGTGGTAAACTGTTATTTAACTCCTAACTGGAAAGAAAGGACGGATTAATACTTTTCCCAAGAGTGAAGATAGGGCATTCAACTGAAATTTATATATATATATATATATATATATATATATATATATGATACAATAAGTAAAGAATATGTGGGAAAAGTGTCTTTAATATGTTTCACTTTTTAAGTCTCCTCAGACACGAATCTAAAATTTAAAACAAACACTTTTTAAATTCTTAAAAAAAACAAAGAGAGAGTATGTTGATTGGGGTTTGATATATCGTATATAATAAGTTGATTGAGTGCGTTTTTATTTTATTTCAGTATGGACGACTTTTAAATTACTAACATTACCGATTTATACATATACACATTCATACGTTAAACCCCCCTCATACTCTTATACACATATTTTAAGAAAGAAAATTTTCCATCGCTTGATACTTGTATAATTATTTCGCTACAGTTTTAAACAGAAATGTATTTCGTTATATCATGCACACACATACTAACGTTGCTGACTTATAATCACACTTTTATACGTTAAAGACACCTTATGATTCTTCTTATGCATATAATTGTAAAAAGGTGTCCCTCGTTTAAATACACTTAAATCTGCATTATTTTCGCATGCATATTTTTAAGCAGATATTTTTACACACTAATATTTAAAATAAACATATATTGCTTTTATTACACGTGTCACACATACATGTAAACAGGCATAGGTTTGCTACATTTAAAACTGATCATCTATTGTTTCATTACACGTGACACGTATCTGACCAATGAAATCAAACCTCAATTAACAAACTGTCTCTGTGTTTTGTTTTGTTTTTTTAATTTTTAAATCCGTGTCTTATTAACAAATCTCTGAAGAACTTAATAAAATGAAACATGTTACCTGTTCTTTACTTTTTCAGTTATCTTGTCGGATTTCAATCCATACAATTGTTGTATCCTTTAAAGAAGTTACAAACAAACAGGTTTGTACTCGAGTGAAAGAACAGCAACACGTGCGTTGATGAGAGAAGAAAGGTTTATTGTAAAGGGAAAACACTACAACAAAGACAAGGAATCTGGTAGCAGGCTAGTAATTTCCGAAGCAAGTTACATGTATCCCCTGTACTCAGTATATATGCCTAGTAATATAGTCAGTTCACATAAGCAATAAGAAGTGTGGGGCATTCCATTACAACAATAATCAACCCGTATATATATATATATATATATATATATATATATATATATATATATATATATATTCTCTCGTTAAGATTGAGCTCTCTAGTGGAGAAAATTTGAATAAACAGTTCTTTAGTCATGAATTGAGTTCTTTCGTTTAATGGCGTGTGTATACACCGCGTATAACACGTTAAAATTTCCTCCTCATTCAGCTATTCGCCGTTAGCTTCGAGATAGACCCGCCGACTAACACCGACGCTGTCGAGTTTCAATCCCGGCTTGAAGCAAGTGAATATTTAACAACACTGATAATCTGTTATACAGCGAAATAAATTCGTATGGTGATGACTATATAATACAAAAAAAACATTAAATCTCAGAAAATTTTGTATTGAGCACTTTAAAAAAATGCCGGAGAACTCTGGATTCTGAAGCTATTAGTTCTCTTCATCTGGATATATATGTGTATATAGTGTATCAAAAATACTTTTACAAACGTTATAAACATGTGTCCAAAATCTCATTATTGCACCTCAACACAGCAACGCGTAACAAATTTGCTTCTACACGCCCATACATTCGCTGGATCATTGACTGACGAACCATTTCAAATACTCCCACACGGTGTCGAATGATTTCGCAGGCTCACATGGCACGTTGATGAAGCGTTTCTGTATTATTAATGTCTACTGCATGAAACAATTGTTTTGTTGACCCCACAGATAAAATCCAGAGGTTTGAGTTCGGGAGAACGTGCAGCTCATGGAGCCAGCCCTCCCTTACTTATTCATATTTCATGGTAGATGACAGATAGTGCACCGTGAAAAATTTGACTAAAATGTACTAGAGTCCTGTCATGCATGAACCACAAGCGTCTTCATATTAGAAGGCGTACATCCTCTAACAGATCTGAATGTGTGAAATAAAGTCCCAATAGATAGATACTGTAAGACATGTTGGGATAATATATGGACCTGCCAGACAGTCATCTACAATTCCATTTCTCACATTAATCGTAACATGATGCTGGTGTCTAACCTGTATCGTACCATGGGGATTCCGACCCGTTCCACAAATGTTGGCTGCGTAAATTTGTTATTCCATCTCTTTTAAACGTTGTCTTATGTTGTAAACAAGACTGAAGAGAAAGACAACTGATCGGCAGTTTGCGCAATACACCATCGGTAAAAGTTCTCCAGAGATGAGTGATCAGAGGGCGAAAGACTTTGCAAATGTTGCAAATGATACGGATAGAGGAACCGCTCTTGAAGTACCCTCCATGTGGTACTATGGGATGCACAATATGGTAGGACAATTTCACATGTGCTGATACCTGGATCGTCACCAACAGTCTGTAAAATGAATTCTCCGTAGTCAGGCGGATCTCGGTCTTCCTCGATCCATAGTTTGTGGTGCTATGGAACCTGTCTCAACAACACCACGACAAACAGGTCGAATAACTCGGATGCCTTAGATCTGGAAACGCAATTTGATACTGGCTTACTTCATAATTTGCGTATATAAAAATCATATATACCTTCTCATGATATGAATATCCTGACATTGCTACATGGTTAAGACAGACTAGCCACAAATGTGCACGAATGTCATCTACTGTATTTTTTTCATTAATAACAAAGGATTTGCGGACATATGTTTATATGGAATTTTGTAGTTGGTTTGGTGTGAGGGACCCCCCACCAAAGTCTGTAAAGGTATTTTACCCTGGATATATATGATTGAAAAAAATGGTTACACTTTAAAGGGAAAAATATGTGGTTTGGTCACTTTTAAAACACACACACACACACACACACACACACATACACACACACACACACACACACATAAGCACACACCCATATATATAAATCTTTATGAATTTATATATATATATATATATATAAATTTGGAGAGGGTTGCACATACTAAAACAAGGACAAATATATGTACATATTCATGCTTTTGAACAATTTTATTCGTTTTTAATTTTAAAAATTAAATTTGTTTCTAAATTTGATGGAAGAACATTTTTATATTTTAATCATGTACCAGTGTTTTTCATCGTTCATATTGGAAAAAGCAATTGCTTTTGTCAACTGTTAATTTCTGACGAAAAGTTGGTCGAAAAGTTATTGGAGATATTTGCCGTTTTAATATTAAGATGCTTTCATCAGTGCTATTTAATATAATATAATATAATATAATATATATATATATATATATATATATATATATATATATATATCAGAATTAAATTGATAACCGAATAACAACAAAATGAAATAAAAAAAAACTTCAAGGCATAACTATGACGAAAATCATGCAATACTAACAGATAGATAAATAGATAGATAGGGACAGACCGAGATAGATAGATAGATAGATAGATAGATAGATAGATAGATAGATAGATAGATAGATAGATGTCAACAGACTGAGATAGAGATACAGAGAAATAAAAAGGTGAGAGATGGATAAAACTACATGACATGGATAAATGATGATTTTTACTGAATATCATAAGATTGTGAGATTTACGAATATCAATATACATTAGTCAGATTTCAGCAACGCACCAACTCCTACCCGATGTAAATACCACATCTAAACGTGCATACTTGTCTGTCAGTATATTAGTTACTCTTTTAAATAAACGAAACTGAATAATATTTAACGATGCATAAGCCGTTCTTTAGAAAGAAGAAAATACAACCGTGAAAAACATTTAAAATTTTCGTTGTTGGTAAAAATCTTTACCGAATCGGAAATCGCTTACTCTTTTCTTTCTTTCTTTTTTTTTTCTTTGCAATTAACCTCATTTCTTCAACCAATTTCTTTATTTTTAAATCAGAATTTCCCTTGTTAAATCTGATCAATATGTGAAAATATGATACAGGTGTAGAGCAATATAATAGATTATATATATATATATATATATATATATATATATATATATATATATATATATGTGTGTGTGTGTGTGTGTGTGTGTGTGTGTGTGTGTGTGTGTGTGTGTGTGTGTGTATATATATATATATATATATATACACACACACACACATATATATATATATATATATATTCAGTGGAACCTGTTGTATGCTATCACCCTCAATGCCATCAAAATTTGTCGCCAACAAAAGGTGGTCGCTCAATAAAGGCTCATAGTCATGACCTCTATACGCCAGGAACGTATATTCCTCTCATCAGAATGTGCATATCAGAATTTCAGAACTTTACCATGTAATCTGGTAATAAATAACTGAGAACATAAGAAAATGGTTTAAAAGAAATTATTTAGCATAATTCAATTAAAAATTTTAAAAAACGTACTTACAACGGTCAATAAGAGACCAAAATTTTTATTCACAAAAAATATTTATTAAGTGGACTTTTAAAAAAGTCAGTTATTGCTTTTCTTTTCGTGCCTGTACTAGCCATTTCTTATAATATAAGTAGGTTGAAAAAATTCGCGACGTATACAGTTTCAGTTTTTTTCTTAGAAGTGAGCGATAGCAAAAGAGAATCTGCTATAATACGTGGGAAAAACATACAAAAAACTGACAGCGATCGTGAGTGGGGGTAGAAAAACAGAGGGATAGAGATAAATATACCCAGATAGAAATAGAGTAGATAGAGGTGAACTAAGGCAATGTACATTTCAACAAGATAATACAGTTTGATACAACACTACAATAACAAAACAATGAGGAAGTTTTCCTGGCTTTGATCAAATCAAAATGAAATAGATTACTCATTTAGTTTTTCCTAATTTAGAAGTCCACAGTGCATGACCAAAATAGATTTTTTTAAAGCGGTCGCTTGATCAGTGATTTTCACTCGTTGATGTTAGTCGTTGGTCGCTCACTAAGGGCAGTTAACATTAGCAAATCGTCCGTGCATATAAAAACGGTCGTTAGCAACAGGTGGTCGCTGCTACGGCAGGTTCCACTATATATAGTTCTAGTTTTGGTGTCAGGAGCTCGATTCCAAGTGAAAAGGAAGAACATGATACAAGGGTTGTCAGGAAAAGGATGTAAGTCAAAAAGATAGGAGATGGCTATTGACCTTGCATTTAAATTTTTGGTCATTGTAGCTATCAGGGAAGCAAGTATACGGAAGAGAATTCCACAGGTAGGAAAAAATAAGCTGTAGGGTAAAAGTTGCGGTTACATTTGATCTGTTTTACTGTAAATGAGTGGGACCTAGTCGCTTGTCCAGTAGCTCGAGTAAATTCATGCAGAGAGGTCACCAGGGAGCTAAGTTCATCGGAGCAGAATCCGTGAAAGTATTTGCAAAAGAGACGGGGGTATGCCATATTACGTCGGTGCGAAAGTGATTGGAGTTGAGCTACCAGGTCGGGATCAATTACATTGTAGATTCTCCGATGAATTGTCAAGAAGTCCCAGAGGAATAGCAGGGGCACCCGACCAGCGGATGGTATATATATATATATATATATATATATATATATATATATATATATATATGTGTGTGTGTGTGTGCGTGCAAGATGGATTCAGACGAGATAAAAATTCCTAGAACTACACAGTGAACCGATCTTCCTAGCAGCAGGTTTAGCTATGGATTCAAGGTAGTGATTCCACTTGAGGCCGGCTTATAGAGTTAGGCCGAGGAGACACAGTGTTTTGCTTTCAGGAAGCCTAGTCTGGTTCATGCTGATGAGGGGTACGAGCGATTCTCTATAGTAGTTAAAGATAGCAGCTTCGTTTTGAAAGCATTAAAATTCACAAGTCATTTCTTACCCCAGTCCACTACAAACTGGAAGATATGTCTCAAGATCAGCAGCGAGGTTAGCTTTGTCAACCAGGGCAGATTTCTTAACGAGGAGGGAGTAAACAGTGATGTCGTCAGGGTAGATGCCGACTTCGGATCTGATTACATCAAGGAGATAGTTGATGAAGATCAGAAAAAGCGTAGGACCTAGGATAGAGCCTTGAGGGATAGCGGCTTTCGTATGAAGCATGCCCATTCAATACTACCTTCATTACGCAATTTGAAAGGAACGACTGGATTAGGTCAAACAATCGTTCAGTTATACTATATCCCTGTAGCTTGCGTAGAATGCCAGCTTGCCAGACTCTGCCAAATGCTTTGGTGATATCTAGGACAACAGCGCTAGTTTCACCGTTATCATCGAGGGCGTGGTATATATAATCTGTGATGGTCGTTAGCATATTAGCAGTAGACCTGGTAAAGCAGAAACCATATCTTTTATCAGAGAAGAGGCCGTGGGGTCTGAGATGTACCACTTCAGCATTGATAGTAGCCTCGAATAGGTAGGAGGCTGATAAGGCAATAATTAGAGAGGTCTGAGGGTTCTCCAGTGTTCTTAGATACAGGAACTACAGAGGAAGACTTCTAGCAGACAGGAAATCGGGAAGAAGATTGTCAGTAATTGTAGAGTTTTGAGAGGACAGAGGAAAGTTCAGGGGTACATTTCTTTAGGTCAGTGACTGGTATTCCGTCACCTCCACTCGCCTTATTGGGATCAAGCTTTGAAATTATTTTAGAGACCAGTAAATAGGTAATGTGAACATCACTCAGTTGAGCTGCAGTTCTAAATGTGAAATCAGATGCGGATACCCAAGATGAATCATATGTTGAGTTGGTGCAGAACCATGTACCGCTGAAGATGGAGAACCTCAAATTGTTGATTAAAGTGGGGATTGAGGGCTTGCTATTGTTTTAGACATTTTTACAAAGTCGCCTAGTCTTTGGAGCCGAACTTGCAGGATGCTATACGTTGCTTCATTCTTACAGCAAACAACAGTTTAGCATATTTTAGAATTTTCTTACACCCATTACGAGCAGAGAAAAAAAGCAGTTACTGTGGTCAGACGCGTGACATCGATAAAGGAAGAAGTAATTCCTGCGGGCACTAACGGTCGAGCAAGCAGGGGAGAACCAGGGGAACGAATTGGGTTTAAGTCGTAACATTTTGGCTGGGATGAAAACATTGATGCTAGCTATAACCCAAGAGAAGACCTCGGACGCACAGTCTTCAACGGGAAGACAAAAACTTTGTTTCAATGGTCTTCACACAGGAAATCGCGGAACGACTCCCAGTTAGCTATTTGGTAGCAGTAAGATATTCTGCTGGTCGGAGGTTCTTGGTGGGAGGTGAAGTGGAATTAGATACTAACGTAATCCACAGCCTGATCAAAGTTGCTAAGAGGACATAACATTTTCACTATATTTAAAAATATTGATCTATTGCTTTATTATACGTGACACGTATCTGTCCAATGAAATCAAATCTCAATCAGCATACTGTCTCTGTATTTTTTTTAATTTTAGAAAATTAAAAAAGAAATAAATAAAACATTCGTCTTTAAACAATCTCTGAAGAGGCTTGTTAAAGTGAAACATGTTAGATTAAAGACACTTTTTCTTACCTGTTCTTTAGTTATATATATATATATATATATATATATATATATATATATATATATAATGTTTTTATTGTAGACAAATCATATAAATATCATACTAATTTATTATAAACTGTGTATATTACATCTATCGGCCTGTGCATTCGAGAAATCTTAGTAAGGATATTGTGTTCTGCGGCAGAAATTAAACCTGTTTCACAATTTCTTAGAAAAATACCTATTGATTAGGCTTGCTTGACGGTCGGCAATGAAGAACGTAACAATGAGCAAGGCTCTTTTTCCCTTTTTAATAGAAAGCACATCTTCACTGATTATTTTTCACGAAAGCCCATAGCTGCTCAGTTTCGTAAACAAACATAATACTCACAATTTAATATAAAAAATGGGGCATCTATTTCAAATACGAAGTTTCCACTATAATCACTTTTAAATAATATAAATGAAGGATTAAAAATATACTTATTATTTTTAAAGAAATTCTTATGTAGACGTAATACCCACTATTTAAAGTAAAAATAAAAATGGAGCTTTTATTTCAAATACTAGTTTCAATAATAATAACATTTAAAGTAACATATTTTTTGAATTCGAACATTTATTTGGCTTCTAATCGTGTGGTTTTGAGAGTTAAACATAGGAATATTTCTAAAGAAAAGAAATCGAAATCACATTAATTAGAGAGGGAATCATTTAGTTATGCTTTGCGATTCTGGATGCCAATTTGCTAGAAAATATTTAATAGAAATAATCTGTTAAACACAAAAAAAATCTCCATCCTTTTAAAATCTTGTTCAGAATCTATCAAAGAAATTGAAAAGGCAAATTTACTTTGTTATTTGAATGGGTTGTCAAACAATTAAGCTAATTTGAATCCCATCCCAGCTTGAAATTTTAATGTCCCCTGCAATCATCTGTGCTTGCTCACACAAGCTATTTATTTATTTTCATATTTTTTTTACGAAAGTCCCATAGAAAAATACGTCACATCATCTAGATTGGCGTATAAGGAAGGTGCTGCCTTTCTCTATTCTGACCTTGAAATCGCTACTACCATTGATTAACCCGACAATTCTTAATTGTTTCTTTCATCATAACACCCAATTGATTTCGAACATCTCTTTTACTTTGCAATCATTAAATTAATCACTTGTAAATTTCCAATTCATTCAAGATTTACAATTTTATGTGGAATGTGAGATAAGAATAATGTTTTATATACAGTTTAATAAAAAAAAGATACCCATTGATTCAATGATATGGATTATATATATATATATATATATATATATATATATATATATATATATATATATATTTATATATGAATATGTTAGCATGATGGTTCCGAGAATGTAAAGTTATAGAATAATATGTTGACCGGGTGAAAATAAGATGGAGAAATATAGACATTATGTTTTCTCATACTTGCAAACCTACCATAAACGTATAGTGGTTAAGGCTTAGACAAACGCGCGCGCACGCACACACACACACACACACAAACGCACACACACACACACATATATATATATATATATATATGTATATTCTGAGGAGTACGTTTAGCATGAAACAGACTATCGCCCGTACGTATTGACGTCAATGTCCACTTTTATATTTGCATATGGTCTCTACTTGAGATTAAGTACGTTAATCCCAAAAATATACCATAACTTAAGACTATATTTTATCACACACACACACACACACACACACATATATATATATATATATATATATATATATATATATATATGGCTGAGGGACTCTCTTCTCTGATAGAATACTATAATATATTGTTTCGATTCCTGTGTCTTAACTGGTAGTGTACACTCCGACTGGGAGATTGTATTCCCTGTTAGAACATACTGTTTCGTTTCTTGTGTGAACGTGCATTTTCCTTTTCTCAAGAACAGTATTCTGACATGTCTATTATTGAAATCAATTCCCTCCAGCTTTGAGATTCGGAATTAAATGTTACTCATAATAAATGTTTAATTAGTTATATTTCTTATTTTATTTATTGTCATTTCTTTTGCTTTTATGAAAAATATTCCGTTTTGCGCATAACTATATATGCGAAATTCGATTGGTCAAATAATCATATATGTAAAATTTGATAGGTCAAATATTCATGAACACTGCTTTTAGTTTTTATTGCTCATAAGTATACAAACGAAAACAAAATCCATTTTTATTACCATTTCAAGGGATCACTAACGATTTACGCAGGATTGGGATCCTAATTAACTTCCTAATTTGGCAATCCTTTGAACGATCAATAGGATTTCACTTTTCAGTTTCTTTTATCGATACTGAAGATTTTACATGGAGAAAAATGTTTTATTTTTCCTATCTGATCGTTTAATTCTATTAAGAAGTTTAGCAATTAGAACTACCAAACTATAAAATTAATGCCTGTGTTGGTAGCGGTTTAGTTTGTCGTATGAAATGTTAGCATGTTACAAGTATCACGCTCGTAGAGGATTTTCCATGTAAATCCTTAAGGGATAAGGAAGAAGCATGAAAGGTTTATGGGGTTTACGCTTAAATGAAGATAGAAGTACAAGGAATAGAACCTTTATGTATAAAGATAACACGGAATACAATTGAATAAAAGTGACTACATTGTCCAAAAACATAAGACGAAAGTGAACATGTTGCTTCAGGAATGCAAGTTACATTAAAGCAAAGTCTGACTTACTTGTTGGAAGATCCCTCTCATTGAGAATGAGGAGAGCCCAAGTGTTCGGGCTAACAGCCCAGCGAATAGAAAGAGGAAGGAGAATTACCTCTTCACTGGGATTTAACAGCCTTTAAATGTCACGTAAGCATCTACGGGATATAACTCCGGAATGTCCTAAGCCTTGTTGATTAGATTCACAACACACTCTGCCAGAAATTTGGAAACGGCATGCTGTTCTGCTTGGCATTCGCACCGGAAGCTGCAATAGGAACATTTACAAGTATCACCTCCTATCACACTAACTCCCAACTATTCTCAGAACACTCTCATCTACCCAACCCTCATTCTCAGTATCCTTACCCGCCTATCACCCACCCTCTGACATTTCCTATATTTAATCATCCTTTCTCCACTCTACGTAGCCCCCTGCGCAGTAGTGGCAGTGACATGCCTTGCTCGGGGTGAAACGCTTATAAAAAATAAAAAAAAATTGGGGTATCAATTTGAGGTGACTGCAGAGGATTAGGTAAGAGTTGGATGAGTCTAATGGTGATTACGAAGGTACGGCAGTTCAGAAAACTCATTCTGATCGTTCTGATAAGTAATTAACTCCTGAATATTTTTAATGAGGGCTTCAGGTTCAACACACATCAAGTGTATTGAGAAAGTTGTGCTACCATGGGGCAAGAGGCTGGCTGTTAGAAGATCCTGTATCTGGCAAGAGGACTCCGCGCACCGCCACACAATTAACAGAACCTTGCAATGGATGTCCGACAATATCTTGACCACATCACCCCTTACATCTGCCCACCTAACTCCTAATTCTACAATACCTTTGATTATTATATATGTGAGCGAGAAGTATATGCATACATATACAAATAGGTGTTTGTAAAAATGTGTATTGTTGAAAAATTAGAGTAGAGAAGACTGGTCGCTTGAACAATTAATATTTGTCTGAAATATCAACATTTTCCTATAATAATATTCGTCTGAAATAACATGTTCCCTTCTTAATAATTTCCAGATAGTAAAACCTATACACAACTTAAAATCATTATATATATATATAAGAAATTAAAAGCAAAAATGGCAAATACCTGATATAAGATGAAGTATAATAAAAAAAGTCCACAGCCTTACAACAGTAGTGATGTCTGCAGATTGTGCTAAGAAGAAAAGTTATCCATAAAATAAAAAAAATACTCAATGAAAGATCAGATGAGGTGTCCCAATGTAATCACACCAAAAAATATATATTTAGGATCATACAAACCTAAATGCAAGTGCTTAAGATCCTCCTTAATTTTGAAATTTCAGTTATTTTAAACTTCCAGTTACGCGTTCATGAAAACCTCAGTTGTTGAAAATAATAAAAACGTTGGAGAATTACTTTTTATAAATCGTCTGAAGATACCGAAATGTTGAATTCAGGTTTGCGTAAATAATTAGTTTCCAAATGAAAAATGTTCAAAAGTTCTGCTTTATATATGAATTGAGAATTCTTTTGACACAACTGTTTACCGGTTTAATTTAAATATGACCAAAACATGGTTAGCAAGAATATTATATATATATATATATATATATATATATATATATATATATATGGGCAGCAAACTTCCTTTTAAATATGTTTCGTTGAAAAGGACCGGAAAAGGAAGATTTTATTAACTTTTGTTTCAATTTTTTCAGTATTCTTGCATGTTTACTTTTGCTGGCGATAAGGAATGTAAAAATGTTCCTTAAATTTTATTTTCCCAAACGCTTTCAGCCAATTCACTGGTCTTTCTTAAGGGTGTTATGTTTCTGATATTTTTATTCTTTTCCTCATATTTAATTTATTTTGTGATTTGGAAAAAGAGCCTTCTTTTCCCTATGCACACCTATGTTTTTAATCTACGACATTCAAACTTTCTAGGGACACATATCTACAGGAAAGCCAGGTCGACACATACTTTTTGAGTTTTAAGTTCAACAATTTTCCCTTTCGCACTTTTTGGACAATGGACACGAATGTTTACATTTGCTCCGTAAAACATCTAAGAGCTAAGATGGTTGCTGAATTACGTCACAGAAATCAAATTACACGTGTCAAACTCGACCAAAATATGTTTTATTAACAAAAAATGAGCCTTTATATTTTATTCCGACGTTTATTTTTATTAAAAAAAAATAACAAATAAAAAATAAGCCTTTATATTTAATTTTTATTCCGACGTCTTAAATATTCATTTGGTCAACAAAAAAATGTGAATATTTTCCCCGTAATTTTGAAACAGAAGAAATATATATATTTTTTAAAAAAGTGTTTGAAACAAGAACAAAATATATAAAATAAAAAATGGAATCTTCTCCTACTACTAAAATGTTCTGAGTTGCACGGGCAACGCCAGGCTATGATGCTGGTATATATATATATACCAAACGTCAATTTAGAAGAAATTGGAAAGGAAATTATTATTTAAAAATACTACTGATTCAGCACGTAATTTTGTATGAAATAAAGCCAAGTGTAAAGAGATTCCATTCAGGTTTCTCATTGTCTGAGGAATAAAGCCAGAAAAAAAATTTAATAACCAGAAACTCAGACTAAAGAATGGTGACGTGGTATACCATTAGTGGAAGCACAAACCATGAGCTTCGACTACAAGACACGCTTGACCTCTTATTGTTATTTCTATTTTGTCTTTATTTTTCTTTCTCACATAATCTTGGATTAACATCCAAATCAAACAACGTATTTAGTTGTTTCAAACAATCAACGGTTTTGTCTTGTGCCAAAAGCCAAAAAATGTCCGACGTAAAAGAGACGATCCCTGTAAAACTTGAATAAAAAAATGAATTGAAATGTAAAGAGAAAGGTAGAATGAATAAAAGTAATAAAAAGGAAAGAAAAGAAAGAAGGAAAAAGTATACAGATGAAAAGAAGAAGAAAGCAGGACACCGAAAGTAAAAAATTAAGGGAACGAAGAAAGAATGAAGGAAAAAGAGAGTGGAGGAACAAAGGAAAAAATAAAGAAAGAAGAGAAAAATAAGGAATAAATAAAGAAAAAATAGAAAGAAAAACACAGTAAATCAAAGGAAATGCAAAAGGAAGAAACAAAAAAATGTACCAAAAAAGAACAAAAAAAAAAGAACTATAAAAAAATGAAACGTTAGAGAACAAAACCAAAATAATCTTGGAAAATCAAAGAAAGAACAGAACATGAAAAAATAACAAGAAGCAAAGAAAGAAAAGAAAAAAGAAAAATTGAAAAAAAAGGAAAGCGTGAAAAGCAAAATAAGAAAGAAAGAAAGAAAGAAAAAAAATTGTCTATACTTTTGAGATGAAGTATTTACATTCATCGGATTGTAGCCCTCATCTTTATTGTTATATTCACGATTTAAAAACACCAAATTGTAATATGAACATTGCTAAAAATGATTACTGAAACAGTATGTTTATAAGTTCCCAAAATTCATACACTGATGGACATATTGGCCAGTGGATAGAACCGTTAGTTAGATCCAGTGACTTGACCCATAGAGTTGTGAGTTCAATACCTGAAGAATAAAAACTTAGTTAACTAGAGATAACTAAAACATCTGGAAGTGGTATGACTCATGGAACGTGAACAATCTAACCCAATAATCGGAATAAAGAGTTCGGTTAAAAATTCCAGTCTGAAGATGGTCAGTGCGTACAACTGCCGAAACATCGTGAATATCAAAATAAAGATGTAAATAAAGAGACGAAATACCAGACAAAAATCAAAGTAAGAGAAATAAAAAAGAGACGGGAAAATCTAAAAGGTATAAAGAGAGAAAAATATATAAAAAAAATGTTAGCAAACAATGGCTGAAAGTCCTATCAGTACAAACAATTTTCAGAGAAAAGTCGTTCATGAAATAGAATGGTTGCAAAGATGTTTTTGGAACTAAAGAGAAAGAAGAATCGCAAAAGTCCCGATAAAGAAAGAAAAAGATTAAATGAGAGAAGGGAATAACGGAAAACAAAAGAGTCAATGAAGTTAAAAAAAATCATTTCGATTATTAAAAGTATTTAAGAAAAACAAGTCCGGGTTTCATAAGAAAAAAAAATCAAAAAGTTAGAAAGAGTAAATTTGACATTAGAAAAATGTTTTATAAGAATATTATACTTCTCTTTAAACTTAAATAATTTCAAAACTTAGCGAATTCATTCAAAATCCACTGACAAAAAATAAAATTACAACCCGTGAATCTACTTTTTAATTTACACAAGAATAAACATACATGTAATATAGTTCGATTACAGTAAATGATAGCATATACTTCTCAATATACGCACAGCTTCAAAAATAAAAAGAATACACTGACCCCATATAAATACACTGTATTCACTCCTTGGGCGGTAACACAAGCTTGTAGTATGGTATGTATACGATTGGTATATATTATAAGTAACATCATTAAATACACGCTTACATCTTGATGTGATACAAAAATAGTTACATCATCTCCCATACATGCTCAGTGGGTAACAGTTCTTGTGATCTTGTTGGAAGTTGTTGAACCAATTATACTACATTTTAAATATTGAAGGTTTCGTGTGGACTGGCATTATTACTCTGGTACAACCCATCAACTTATGTTGGAATATTGGAAGTAGAATGAACTGAAAAATATTCTGGACATTCCTACCACATATAACAAGATGAACGACATGTGTTACTTAGAGTACGACACGACGTAGTACCAACAGTTGCTTATGTGTGTCGTGTGTGAACACGTTTCATACAAGGTCTACGCTGTAAAATCAACTACAATAATTTGTATGAAGACAAAACCAGCTCTTATTCCTGAAAACTACAAAGAGAGTAACTCAATCTCACTGTTACCGCACCCACTACACTACTAGAGATGGGCGGAAATGTGTTCAGTGCTAAGTGAAAGTCTTGGCGTTTTCCTGAAAGTTAACAATGTGGACACCATGCCGTTTGCCACTTCTAAGTTTACAGCGCGCCAAACTTGATGAGCGTCTATATAAAGATCGTTTCTGCATTCAAAAAGCAAACAACAAACCAAAGTAACCTGGTCACTGATGATACTTCTCAAGAGATCCCCGCTCAGTGACGAAAGAGAATTCGGATCTGGGTTTAAAACATTATGGCTAACAAAAATACTGTAGTAACCGAGTGTTGTTAGCAACTAACAAAATAAAGAAAAAGTATGACTTATTTATGTACGAAAGCGTGGAAAATAGTTACCGGGGAACTGAAAGAAAGAAAGAAAGAAAGAAAGAAAGAAAGAATACAACATATGAAAAGAAAAGGTTAGATAGCAAGAAAGAAAAAGAAAGAAAAAAGAAAGAAAGAATGAAAGAAAGAATGAATGAATGAATGAAAGAAAGAAAGAAAGAATAAAACATAGGAAAAGAAAATGATAGAAAGAAAGAAAGAAAAAAAGAAATATACAAAAAGACAAAAACTAGAAAGAAAGATTAAAAGAATGAAACATGAAAAAAATGTAACAGATAAAACAGTGACAAAGGAAATTAAAGACAGTAAGAAACAAAGAAAAAAAAAAGAAATATAAAACAATGAAAAAGACACGCAAGAAAACATTTTAAAATTAAAGAAAGAAAAAACTAGAAAAAAACAAAAAGAGAAAAAAGATGATTATAACAGGAAAGAATACCGTGATAAAAGAAAGAAAGAAAGAAAGAAAGAAATTGTAACAGAAGGAATATAGAGAGAAAGAAAGTCTTAGATAAAAATGAAAGCAGAAACTAATAAATAAAATAGAGAAAAGAAAGAAAGAAAGAAAGAAAGAAAGATTAAATAAAGAGAAGGGTAAGATCAGAAAAAAAGATTGAACAGAGAGAAAGTTAAGGTCAGAAAGAAAGCAACCTGAAACAAAGCCTAGTTTAGTAAAAATTTAAAAAATTAAAACACTAAAATGATAGAAAAGAAAGTGTATGAATGAAAAGAAACTGAAGAAGCAAATAAGAAACCGAAGATTTAAATGAGAATTAAAAAAAAAAAAAATACATAAACTTTCAGCACCAATCGTAATTCTTGTAAAGTAATATGTCAAACAATAATAAACAAAATAAGCTGTCAGGAAAGAATTGTGTTTTCTTTTTCCAAATAAACTTAGAATGCACAAAAGTTTTATTACACAGTGTTTGGCAGTAATCAGAATGATATTCAAAAATTAGCAAATATTCAAATGACTGCAGAACTATGAAAAATTGAACACAAGAGATTACAAGTGAATTCAATAAAGAAAATAATTAGGATTGCAAGTTGTAGAGTGGATGTGCGTTGTGGTGCAGTGGATAAAAATCGGGAGTCGAGTTCGAATTTCAGTTGAATAGCTTGCATTCACTTACGCGCAAATATCCTTGGGAAAAGTATTAATCAGTCTACGGGTTAAATAACAAGACAAATTGGGTTCTATAGCCTTGGCTGGCAACCATTCTACCGCAACCTACTGTGGGATAATCTTCAGTCAGTCAAAGAGACATGATCGCCCAATCGTGTATCAGCTATGACACTTAACTGACTGAAGTTGCATACTCTTAAGCAGGATGTCTTTACAGGTTATTAGCTCTGAATAGTGATTTAAATTTAAAAAGTGATTTAAATGTTTGGTGATCCTCCAAAAACCAAGGCAAGCTGAACTTGTTGATTCTGCCTATTGGTTGAAACATTAGAATTATTCTTGCGAACACCAAATGTGAATGAAGCCAGCAGATTAAATGTCAAATTTTAAGGTTGGCACTTGGAAGACCAGCACGTCGGGATCAGCCAAGGCATTATGAAGAAAATGGCGATTGAAATAAAAGGAAAATAAAAGTTGGGTCAACAATTTTGTAGCTAGAAAGAGAGGTAGAAATACAGAAAATACAAAACAAAAGAGAAAAAAAAACATAACTGAGTGAGTGGAAACAAACCGAAAGATAGGGAGACGTTATAGGACACAAATCCTATTTCCAAAGCAAATACATGCACACATACATAACATAAAAATTAAAATTCTATTTTCTGTCCAAAAACAGACAATGTTACAAATATACAATTCTACAATACAAAGAGCACAACTTAAATAAAAGTGTTTATTGGTTAAAAATTAACGTCACCATGCAAAATACTTGATCAATCAGAGAACTATTTCTCTTGAGTCTACTTTCGGGTAATTTGTTTTTATAAAACTCCATATGTTTCTATTTTCAGGAACATAGATACAACTGCCTACTCCTAGCACGTTCTTAAAGCAACATCTGTCGGCGACTTCAAATAAATCAACCATAATAACAACATGGCTAAACAGTTGACGATTTCTTCAACAAAAGCAAAGACGGTCAGTGAATCTTCCCTAACGATTTTTTTAACTACGCCTTTTTTTCTGTCATTCAACTACTTAAAAATCTTGTCTAAACCACAGATTTTTCTGCGAATCAACTACACAAAAACTTGAAATCAACCTCTTACTATTTTAATACAGTTTAATTATTTTGAATTCATATATATATATATATATATATATATATATATATATGTGTGTGTGTGTGTGTGTGTGTGTGTGTGTGTGTGTGTGTGTGTTTTTACAAATACAAATGATTCCTGCATTTATACACACATGCCCTTGTCTTATTTTTTATTTCATTATTGTTTCTAATTTGGACGTATGGATTTTCAATGTAAATTCCTGGACGATTGTATTTTGTACAACGTAAAAACAAATATTCAGACGGAAGAAATTATTAATTTGAAGTTACAAGTGAGAAAGTTTAAAAAGTTGAAAGAATCGATATGATATCAAAACCAATCCTGAAGATGAATGGCTATCTGGGCGTCTCATCGTATGTGTATGCTTGTCATCAATATAACGGCGAGAACAACAAAAATATATTTTATAAGCGGAAGAATGAGGTCATGAAGTTTGAATTTAATTCTTAGGACATCCTCAGGGAAATTTTGAAGAAGCCCACACAAGCTCATTCATATTTTATATCTATACCTTATATAAATGCTTTACTTTCGACAAAGACGATCTCACTCATCAACATCCATATCAAAATGTTAAGTATGAAGTGCCAGAAGAAAAATTCGATTCTTCTAGTAAAGTTTTAAACTAATCTTCTCTTTTCGTATAAGCCACAAAAGTGAAAAAAACGCCGTCTTAGGTTTTACATCATTAATCATTCTAGAACTTCTGTATGAAGAATTAGAGCTTCTAAGAGGAGGAAATAAACCCGCAGTAAATTAAAAGAACGAAATTAAGAAAAGTGGACTCGAGAACGAAAAAGGAGATTGGTGAAAGAGAGGAGGGGAAGTGAATGTGCAGCGGTTGGTTCAGAGTTGTCTGGAACAATGCCACAATGTACCAATCAATTTGGTCAGGACTCAGAGAATGATGTTCCCAGGCGACGAGTGTAGTAGGACTAGTGCGTCATAAGTTTGATATCTGCGCCAACAAATCCACTTTTATTGTTATCTTGTTTATCGTCACGCTTTGTCTGGTACAAAGCTACAATTTGCTGATATATAGCTTATATTAGGCTCATGCACACTTGGTTAATCTAGGTTCCAACTTAGTGTATCCTAGTGTGAATGGATCTCAGTGCACAACAATAGTAATCTAATAGACATGCTCGTCAAGTATTGAACCATAAAAAAGGCTCTATATTGGTCTGTTTGTCTGTTGCACTCGCTTACTTGCTATTATTCTCCTTTTCTGTATATTGACAAGTTCATTTTAAGCCACAGCAGTTTCCCAAATAAGTGCAGCTTAGTGATAGAAGGATCTGTGAATTGTTCCTATTAATAAAAATAAAATACCAAATGACAATATTGAACAAATTGGCATTGCTTATTGGTAGAGTTGGCGGGGTTTACGTTAATATTTCAACAGTTTCGTGTTTGAAGATGTCATCCCTCTGAACACGAGATTCAAGTGAGCAGGCTGCCGAGATATTTAATATATTTTGGGAAAAAGATTGGGGGAAAATGAGCGATGGATTTCTTCCTTCCCAAGGGTATTAGTGCGAAGTAAATGCAACAGAAAAGAAAACTGACACTTAACATCAGCTAAAGTTTCTGGGACATGTAATGAGGAAGAAGGGCTTGAAGAATCTGATGCTCCCGGGCCGGACAGAGGAAAGCATAGAGAGAGGAAACCAATGGGTAAAATACTTGATGGACTTGAATGGTGGGGCAGGTTTTGGGAGAAGTAACAGGAGAAGATGTGTTAAGAGATACAAGGGATAAGAAGATGGGGAAGGACCATGATCCCCTAAGTCTTGAAAAGACACAGCGCATTTTCGTATTCGCAGATGTCATTCCCCTACACAGGAGATTCGAATGAGAAGGCTACACAGTTCATGATTGGGAAAAAAAGAATGATGGATTCCTTCCTTTCCATGTGTAAACGCAACAGACCAGATCGGAATTTGAACTCAGCTAGTCAGCGCTGATAACCTTTACGCTACATTCTTCAACCTTCCGATGCTAAATGCGTTTAGGAAAGGTCGATGGACGCATCAAACGTAAAATGAACCAGAAATAACGATACTCATCTGATAATTTATTGAATAACTCTAAATTTGACACCATGATTTATTATAGAGATAACGATGGTCAACACGATTTTTAGTGCCAAAAAACAAAACATGTTTTTTTAACAAATTCGATGGAGACTGATTCCAAAAATGACTTTAGATTTTCATGGTTAGCTACCGCTTTTCTAAACTGAAATTCCTCATTTTTGGAAAAAAAGATCAATTCACCATTTTTTCTGATCGCAACATTTAATTAATAAAAGTAGTAGAAACCCATGAATTTTCAGGCAGACCAAGCAATTTATGTTATCCACATGCAATAAACTATTTTCATAAAGGAAAAAAGTGTTTTTGAGTCAAAAATTTAAAAATATAAGTAACGAATTTTCCAATTTATCGCCAAAATTCGAATTAACCGAAAACACTTATCAGTAATACGCTAATACGAGTATTAAGGTTCATTTTTACTTACCCATCTAGATAAATTTCTTGATAATTGCGGCTATCTGAGTGATGAGCAGGAAGAATGGTGGCTGACTACTGCTGGGGTATCAAAAGAGACTTAAATAGCATTGAAAATAACTAACAATCCAGAATGAGAAAAACTTTACTTATTTTCACGAAGATTTTATTTCTACTGTTAATTTATTAAATGATTTAATGAAAACACTTGTTGGTCTTGGTATATTCAGTCGTACTATTTTAAACAGTTAGGGTCGGATTGGTATTGATAAAATAGTATTTCTCTATAATCAGATCAATAGTTGTTTGGTTTAAGTACGAATTGAGAAGTTTCTACGATTTTACTTTAAGAAATATTGCCAGCACTAAGTATCATATATACAGTAAACTTTTTTGCTTGTTGTACAGCAAAGTAGCTAACCAAGAAAAAGCAAGGCTATTTTAAGATTCAGCAAATTAGCTAAAAATGTCTCGACACTATTTTTTTTATGTTTTTGTTGTTTATTTATTTAATTATTTATTTTGTTGTTGACCCATGTAATAAGTGATCTTGTTTAGATAACAAAAACTCATTCAACTGAATCGTACGTTCGAATTATAATAATCATTTTTCCAAAACGTATTCCTTTGAACAAACTTTATGTTAATATCTTAAAAATGTATAAACCAATTAAACTTCTTTTAAAAAAATTTCAACATGAAGTTAAACCTCAAATAATTTTAAACTACAAAATATTATTAACACTAATTTGAGTTTCTTTCAGGTTGAAGCAGATTATTAAATATTGTTATCATATGTTACAGGAAGAGAGGGTTTTACTCCACTGGAAATATTAATACATCTTTAGATGTAAATCCATATTCTCTTGGTGTTACTGTTTAAACTGACATTTCCTTTTTTTTCTATAGATTTTGATCATTTCGCTCGCTGAAAGTACGTATTTAATTAATTTCAGATAAATATTTATAATTAATGTGCACATATATTAGTTTTAAGAATAAAATAAATAGATAAAATAAATCATATTCATTTTGTACGGCCTTGTTCTAAATAGCAGTTATACACGACGTCATTCTAGGCTTGGGATTTTCAACTTAAAAACTAAAAAAAGGTGTGTCGTAATATTTTCATTTGCTTCAAGGTGTGCCGTTGCTTAAAAAAATTAAGAAATACTGCTCGAGGCCAGTCCAAACGTTCAGTTTACCAAAGAATAGCAAGATTCAGACAAAAGAATTCTACCTACCACACAGACACTATAGTGGTTCTTCATAATTATTTTGATACAAAAGTAGTTGAAAAAATATAACGGAATATAAATTTTTGGAGAGTTTATCCGCAACTTCAGTCATAGTACTCAACACTTTATCCGAAAATTGGAAAAATATAATAAATAATTTAAAAAACTTACCTTCTGGATTCTTTTTAACCAAGCTTAAATATTGCTTATATATATATATATATATATATATATATATATATATAGATAGATAGATAGATAGATATGTGTGTGTGTGTGTGTGTGTGTGTGTGTGTGTGTGTGTTATTAAGTGCTTGCTATTTTTCCCACCGAAATTATTAATGAATCTCCAGATAATAACGTATATATTTTTTATATCTGTTTAAACTAATGCATTTTATTTCCCTATATGTAAAACCGTTTTGTTTTAAAGTTTGTATTTTCTTAATTCCGGGAAAAATTACAAAGTAAACTTTTACTTTGCTGAATTATATTTTATATGACTATGATATGTTGAAAAAAACGAAGGCGTCAGTTTAAAACTCACAACAGGAGAACATTGGTTAAAGAAATTTTGATTCTTCCCTCAATGACTGTTTATCACATGAAAAAGAAATTACTCGTGTATACGGTAGAGTAGCGGAGTACAAATCAATTTCTATAGAATAGGTCCAAAAGAAATAAATAGTAATTTATACAAAAAAGGACAAAGAAATTTGTTACAAGCTAACAAATATTGGATGTATAGTTATTGCAAGTATCAGATTACAAAGATTTATGGTTTGGTAGTTGTCTTACGTTAATTTGATTTATTTGCGGTTGTTTTATTGATGTCTATAAAAAAAAGACTTGGCTGTAATGGCGTAGTCTAAGTGGAAACTGTATTTTTGCAATTCAGTGGTCGGGTGTTTTGCTCTCAAGAAAAAGACATGATTTTGAATACCGCTTTTCAAAGCAGGAAAATGCTCATTTGCTAAACTGAGACGACATAAATGTCCTAGCACATTTGACAATGTGCAAGAGCATGCAGCCTAATAAAACTCTTTGCCTTTCGATCTCTCTTCATATATAAGACGTCTGATCAACAAATATCGAGATGGTTGATATGGTAACGGATCTAGAGTGAAGCCGCTTAGCACAGACGGCCCTTGAATGTTATAACGTCCTCGCTCACTTCCGTTATTTATATCAATGCTTAGAAGGAAAGTGTGTTGAGTGTGGTCGTATCACAAAACCAGAGAGTTTTCATCAGTGACCATGGTTTGTGTAATATATATTCCACAGTTCCAACAACCACCATATTCGCTAGATCCCTGGTCCTGGGTATGGCGCTAAACTGCATCCGGCAGCAAGGCCTCTGATTGGGAAGTTGTGAGGAGCATGGAACCACCTCTTAATTGCTGTTGTTCCCAGGCCCGCCATGACCCGGAGTAGTAACACCTGTTAGGGTCCCAGCTATGGGCAAATAGTTAACCTCCAAACTGGGTTCAAAACACTATGAAAGTATAAAAATTGTCTTTTATAGGAAAATATACATTTTTAAAGGAAAAATATTGCCAACAATACATTTTTGAAGGAAAAGAATTATTACCATAACACATTTTTGAAAAGAAAAATAACCAGCAATATATTTTGAAGACAAAACTAGAAGACATTTCTAGTTTTCTAAAGTAAAAAAAAAATTTTTTTCATCAAAATCTGACAAAATCAACCTTCTCACTATAACCGAACATTAAAAAGATATCTTTAAAAACCTTACTGTTTTGACATTTAATAACCCACAGGAGTTGATATACCGTTAAAAAAAACTCAAACTCAAACTCACTAGACCCCTGCCTCTCGCAATGTTTTCTTCTTCAAAAATTTAATCCTACTTAGGAACGAGATTTCAAGATATCGAAGAAATTAAACAGAATGCGACGATGCAGCTGAGTGCTATCCTCGAAAGGGAGTTTTAAGAATGCTTGATGAATGAAAAAAATAAACGCTGAATAAAGTGTATAGCTTCAGAAGAGGGATACTTTGAAGATTAAACGCTAATTGGTAAAGTTTTTACACCCTTGTTCAAATTAATTGAAACAAAACGAATAATGTCTTCCTAGAATCTTTTACACTTTCCCTGATCACGTATACGTCGTCTCTTTTCGTTATTTTTCTCTTCCGACTGCATTTTCCGTTACGTTTTGGGTTGATAGATCCAGTTTGTTTTTTCGCTTTGATGACACGACTGAAAGTTGAAACGCTGACACCAACAATATCTGCGAACTCTCTGTAAGGCTTGCCATTGTGGTCGTGCAGCGTTACAATTTTTGTACGCTTCCTTGGTGTAACGTCCATCGCAGACAATAGCCGTAGGACAAGTAATCGTCAGTAGAGACAATAGTACCTGGGTGTTATAAAAATCATACGCAATCACATATGACGCAATATTTTTCACGTTAAACAAATTTCATCATACACCCTGAAAATAGATTTATATTACTGCACACCACTGAAAATGATATAATCTGACGAAAGCAAAAAGAGAAATCATTTACAGACTGTAACTCTAGTGGTTCTAAAACTGACCGTATATGAAAGAAAGGAAACTAAAGCAGTTGTTTCAATTAATCTGCACAAGAAGGTAGTTTTCTTTATATAGAACCAGTTCCAACATATATATATATATATATATATATATATATATATATATATATATATATATTGACTTTCCGCCGTCGGTTGCATTTGCCTCGGTTTCGATGGCTTTGTGGGTGATGACCACCTCTTTCGGGCAATGGGGTGGTTCAAACTCAGGCAGACACAGTATTTATTTTCTCAGATATATGTTTGTCATCGAACTGAGACACAACTGAGCCGCACTCTGCCCGAGAACAGATGCGCAACTGAGAGATGATGATCGAAAACCGCCAAAAGGCAGGTAAGTATTGAGTGCCTAAATTGTACTTTTGTACTATTAACTGTCATCGATTTTAAACTAGATTGTATCAGGTTCTGTATGCATGGGTGATGTGCGGGTGTTGTAATGGGTAATAGTTGGGAATTCTTAATCAGAGAGCCGAGTTCCAATTCCAGTAATGTTAGTTATAAACACTCACTCGTAACCATAACCTTGGGAAAGTTATGAATCCATATTTTCTCCCACATCTATGGGTTAAATAGCAAAACTTATAACTAAGTCGGTTCTTATGGTAAAAGATTCTTAAAAGTTAAATATTTTTAAATGGCTTTAAATAAACTCCAAATGGTCGATAATCCATAGAAATTGAATGAACGAATGAATTAAATTGATGGATCGAAAAAATTATTCTTTTTTGAAGAAAAATCAACCCAAAACATATTTATTCCAGCCACACCTTAAATGTTCTTCGAACTTGCTAATTTAGGCTGCAAGTATTCGATGACGAAAACTTTCATTATTGAAAAATTATTTTTGAATTCCAATTATCTTTTATTTAAATTAAAAAATATTTGAAATTAAAGTGAATGCATTGACCAAAATCGAAAAGAGAAAAAAAAAGGAATTGAATTGAATCCGCAAAACATTAATAGATCATTTTCTCTGAGTAATCATTTTTAGCGCTTGTTCCTGGCAGATTTAGCTTGTTTGAACTCGTCAGAACTTGAACAATCATTTCATTATTCTGTCCACTTTAATTTGACTTCTTTGGTAAACAGGTTTTTTTCACGATCATTGTGCAACATTCGTTATCACTCACTTTGTTTTGGTGGACAGATCTATCTATCTATCTATCTATCTATCTATCTATCTATCTATCTATCTATCTATATATATATATATATATATATATATATATATAATTACTCCAAACGTTATTTTGATTTGATTCTTATGCTTGGGTAAGCACCCTGTCGAGTATGAATTCTCTATCGGCTTGCGCAGTAGAGAGACTTAATAAAGAAAAGGGGATCACTTTATTTAATCTCTCGAATGTGCAGGCTGGCGTGCATAATTCAAATATTTTTTAACATGGTTGTCTTCTAAAATAATGTATAATAAAAAATAATGTCGAATTGAAAAAATCTATTATTTCAGAATATATACATATATATTAACGGAAACTAATAAATATACATAGGAGGGTGCACATATGTATAGTACTATCATTGAGTTGTTAATAAAACAGTGCTCAATGTATGAACAGAGCTTTATTATATATATATTAGTAAATATACATATTGTCTTACGTCTATGGTACGACTCGGAGTATGCAATCATCAGTTTGATGACAGTTTGAAATTTGAATTTAAAGTCACTCGATGTTCATGGAAATCAAATCTTTTAAGTTACTGCTTTTTAAAAAACATAGTTCAAAATCTAAATGTTCTAAGGTTAAATGTAGATAAAAAGTTAAAATTTGAATTTAAAAAAAAATATTAAATACTAAAAATGATAAAATGCTGGGAGAAGAAATCGAGGGGCGTAAATCATGAGACGTAAAAATTTTAATATTTAAATATTACACGTAGATAAAAAATGTTGATAAAAAAATTAGAATTTTAAAATTTGAAAGTTTTAAATAAAAAGTAAAAGAAAAATGGAAAGGAAAAACAAATTAAGAATTAAAAAGTAAAATTTGAATTAAAATTTAAAATTAAACAATGTAGAGAACCAAGATAAAATAGTTAATGTTATTGAGTGTTAGCATTTTCTTTGTTATTATTAGTGATTACATTATTTTTCCATCTTGATGAGGCTATTATTATACTTGTATTTTCTACTAGTATTTTGCCGGTAGAGTTTGGCAGGTTTCCATCTGTGTTTAAATGAGTCCTGATTAAACTTTGATGAGGTGTAATGTGAGTCGTCTAGATAAGCTGTAGTGGTATGACCAATATAATTTTAAGAGTTTGAGCTTGTCGGCAGAAGTTGTGTATTTCTTTAAGATATTTCTAAGAAAAGATTTGTCTTGCATATAGTTAACATGTATTTGGTTTTTATAGAAGAAGTTAATGTTATTGCTTGTATCTATATGTTCAGTATTTCTATTAGCTACTTTAGACAGAAATAGTTTAATCTAGTGGTCCATTAGTTAGTTAAGAAAACCATTGTTAACTAACGTCTGTTCCACATTATTGAGTTGTTTAAGGAAAAGAGAACGAGAGTATGAATTCCCGTAAAATCACTTGAAGAAATTTTTATAACTATTTTATATCTCAATAAACGTTCAATTGGACAGATTTTACAAACTTTGTGCCCAGCAAAACTAAATAAAAAATTTTAATCGCAATACCTTGTCAGCCGTCTTTAACGAAATTTTGTATATAAATATATATATATATAACTACTATAATGTTATTTTAGTGTATATACATAATTGAGATTTTTTGAAATTAAAAACAACTAGCTTAAATTGAGAATTCCTACTAAAGAAATATTGTGCTTCAACCGGAATCGAACCTGCATCCATTTTTTCCATTAGGGAAATGTTTTTTCTAGACAAATTACCCTTTCACCAGTTTCGTAACGGCGTCCATTCGTGGAGAGCGAGCTCGGAATTACCTATTAAAGAAAATATGTTTACTCGTTAGGACTTCTACAAATCTAAATCTGCTAAATTTTCTTTCGTATCGGAAATGTAAAGCTATTTTTTAAAAAAAATAGTTTTTATTGCTATAAACGTAATTTTTATTAGTTTCCACATACTTTAGTTGCTAATTTTGATTTTGATTTTCTTAAACAGTGAAATTGATAATAACCTGTCTTAACTGAGAATTGCTATGAAAGAAAAACTGTCCTTCTTACAGGAATCGAACATGCATCCTTTTTCCCGTCAAGGAAATCCCTTTTTCCACCAAAGTGTACCGCTGCCAGTTTAGCCACGGAGACCACTCAGATAGAACAAAGTTGGACGTAATTATTTAACGAATGCACGTTTTCTCGTTGAGGCTGTTACGAATTTATATCTGCAACCTTCAGGTTTTAAACAAAAGATAAACAAGGTAAGATATTTTATCTGTCATTATGGGTGGATAGAGTATGTTTTTTGATACTTGCCTAAACTTAATTGCTCAGAATTTTGTACCTCACCCACATAAGTGACTCCTTTGGTTCCATCTGCTTAATTTCGGTGATCAGTAAAGACCGCGTTTTCCGTGGATTTTGATTGTAAAGCAGTTATCTATACAGATATTCAAAAAAGTGCAGACGCATTTTCATATATCAAATTCAAGCATCTGATTTTATGCATTTCCTAATTTCAATATGGACACAGGTACAAAACCTGCATAACACGCAAAGCAGTGATTTGTCCATTAGTATGTATATACGGGTGTACCCCTGCCGTCAAAAATGACGGAAAAATATTATATTTGAGAGTATTATTGGCTGGGTTTCCTCACAGGTTATCCCCCCTGAGCGCGTAACAGGAGTGAATATATATATATATATATATATATATATATATATATATATATATATATATATATATATAATGGTCTTTATTATAACAAATAGGATATATATTCTTCACCACTTGACGACATAATTACTGAAAAAAGTAATATAGTAAGGCTCTGTTAAAGAGTGAACACGCGGCAGGAGCTTTCATAACTGGTAGTAAAGTTTAATAGCTTGTAGTATAGAAAAGGAACTAAGCCGACGCTGACTCGCTCTTTAATGAACTGAGCCGACGTTGCCTCTCTCTCTCTCTCTCTCTCTATATATATATATATATATATATATATATATATATATATATATATTTTCGTGACAGGATGGAAATATATGTATATACAAATAAATACACAACGGTTTTTATTATAATTGGGAGAATACTGAAAAGAATTGGTAATCCTTAGAAAATGAATCAATATAAGCTCTTTTAAATTTGATAATGGTATCAAGATAAAAAGTAAATAATAATAATTATTTTTACAGGTAAAGTTCATAATCAAAACGTTTTGAACTAAAGATAAATTCAGCAAAGATAATGCTCTGTTACCTTTTGCTAGGGGTTTTTTTTTCACACCACCCACCAAAAATAAAGGAATGCTTCCAAGGCCGTAGAAAAAAATCAGTAACCGTCATCTTTTCCAGATTTTGATACAACAGAAACTTTATGATTTATCATTAAAAGATATGCGGATAGAAATGTAAAATGTTATTGAAAGTACATATCAATAGACAAATAGCAAGCAAATGATATTTAAGTCAAGACTGTTGAAAACGTGCCAAATGCAAATAGAGCTTAAGGTAAGAAGTATGTATTCAACCAGATTTTTTCAACTTAGACAGTGAAGCAGTTCTGATACAGAATTCCTACCAAAATTCAATAATAGCGGCCACAATCTTAACATAATATATGCACATGACACATTGCTGACATGGATAGGAAACTACGAAAACACCTACAGAAGATAGCGAAGGAAAGAGAAGAAGTAAGGACTAAATATAAACTACAAGAAGTCGGAAACCATGGTTGTCAGCAAACAAATGAGACAAAAATGTAAATTCCAAATTGGGTATACTAAAATCAAACAAGTACAAAAATGTAAATATCTAGAACGTGTTCCAGATTTTTCTTTTTCATGTGGCGTATCCCCTTAAGACGTAGGCGATCATGGACATCCACCTGGCTCTGTCTCTTGTCACTCTGAATATTTTTTCTCTTGGTATCACTTCTAAGCCCCACTCTGTCAACCATTTGCTCATACCTAACAAGTACATCTCGCGCTTCTTTCTCCTGTCTCTCCTTCCATTTATCCGACCTATGAGTATTAAGTTCTAGAGGCCCTCCTTCCTCATTACGTGTCCCAGAAACCTCATTTATCTCTTCCTGATATTTATTATCGGTTTTCTTCTCGATTGCATCCTTTCCAACACCTCATCGTTGCACACGTGCTCCGTCCATGGTATCCTAAGCATCCTTCTGTAAAACCACATTTCTTCTGCCTGAAGCCTCTCCATCATCCTTGATGAGATCATTCAGCATTCACTTCCATACAAAAGGACAGATATCACGTAGCAACCCATAACTCTTTTCTTTGCTTCTAATGAAATTTTCCTGTCTTTCAGTGCTCTAGTTAGTTTTTTGAAATGCATTCTTGGCCATGCCAATGCGTCTTTGGATCGCCATATCGCACTTTCCATCCTCTGTCAAAATATTTGTCGACTTGTAGTTGGCATATTGCACTGCTCTTTTTGCTGATGACCATACATTCAGTTTTCTTAAAGTTTATGCTCAATCCTTTGTTCTCACTTTCTTTTGCTACCTTCTGTAGAAGGTACTGCATTTTCCTTTCCGTGTCTCGGAATGTGCAAAATTGAATTAAATTCAAACATAATTCAAATATTCTATTCCGTAATTAGATCAAGTTTTGTTCTGTTTTGTTTTTAGATAGAAAATGAAGGAAGCAAAACGGGCAAATGATAAAGTACCGACAAAGTTTGTGATAAAATAAACATTTCTTCACTGATTTTATTTCTCGTATTTGTATGCAAATGACACTAAACTAATGGCATGGGTGTAGATCAGTTTTTTTCCCATACAACCAGGATATATTGAGAATGAAAAGTGTTGACATATCTGCTTCATAAATCCTATCTATGATATCCCATGTTACATAAACTGCGGCTATTCATGATAAAATACAACATTGAAAGAAACAGGCAACTAGAAACTGGTTGGAACCGGTTCTCTGACAATGTTTCCCTACTCCGTTAAAGTCAGCATGTTTTCTTTTCCTTGTTTTCCTTGCTTTTTGCAATCTATAATAACAAAGGGCATTTGCTTTGGCACTCAACATAGCTTAGATATTTGTCTACGGTTTGTAGTAATTATGGGCTTGCAACACGAATAGTTGTATTAAAGAAAGTAACATACCGACCACGAATAGGAGAAAAAATCAAATCCTGTTCTCATGTAAAAGAAAATTTTGTCAAAAGCTTTTGATTATCAAAAAATATACAATGCAGAAATTAAATTTTTACGCACACACACACACACACGCACACACACAGACACACACACACACACATATATATATATATATATATATATATACAAAAAGTGAGCAAATAGGTAAAATTCCAAAAACCGATTGTATTATTATTAATTTAATTAATATTAAAAATGCTCAAGGTGGATGGCTCGATGTAAATAGTATTATCTATTCACAGAGCCAAATATATAAAATAAGTTAAAATATTAAATTTCGGAATTGTTTGTCTTAATTTATATATATATATATATATATATATAATATATATATATATATATATATATATATATATATCCAAGTGAATAAGGAACAAAGAAAGTATTAACAACGTTCAAAATATTAATTTAAAGCAATGCTCAATATAAAAATAGAGCGATAAATATTCATTTTAAATTATAGTTAAAAACATGTATAAATTATAATCTAATACAAAGTGTTCATTTTCTTTTGACATTGAAAGGACAATGTCTCATCAGGTAGTGTCACATACATATATATATATATATATATATATATTGTGTGTGTGTGTGTGTGTGTGTGTGTGTGTGTGTGTGTGTGTGTGTGTGTGTGTGTGACAAAGTGGAAAAAGATTTTCTTGTGACGCCCTTTTAATTTGTTATGTCGATACGGTTACACATGTGCACGAATGAGGGATGCTGGGAATTTTAATGTTTCTTTTTTTTAATCTAACCGATTTAATTTAGACGCCTTTTCATTTTCTTTTCCATCACTTTTGTAAGTAGATATCCCACATTGTGATATTAGAAGTTTTACTAGGAATGGAGAAATATTATAAGATGCATGGCGCAATTTTATTATAGATGAACTTGCAACCAATCCACTCTCTAGATATCCCCCGTTTGTTTGTATAACACATTTAGTCCGATGAAGTTCGAAAGGACAAAACACCTCACAAGAAAACTTTTCCCCTTTGTCGTACATTTTCCCCAATATCGTTTTTTATATATAAAATATATATATCATTATCTCATATATATAGAAAAATGTGGAGTAGTTTGCCACTTAGTTGAGCGCAGTTAAGCCAACTTCGAAGTTATCTGAAGACATTATAGTGATGTCTTTACTCTTCAGAGATTTTGTTTCTTCTGCTCTGGAAAACAAAATCCTTGAAAAATGAAAACATCACAGTAATGCTTTCACGAAACTTGGAAGTCAGCATGAAGTCTCTTAAGTATATCTATAATCTTTTCAATCAGTCTCAGGTGTTAACATCCTCCGCTGATGATGCTGAATTACCTTGCCCGTTAATTCTTTTCAAAGTCTACCTATGACTCATCCGGAGTATCACCGCCTAAATTCTCACTTAGAACTTATTCTCTGTTGAGTAATATGCATATAACCCCTTCCATGGTTTCTGCTATCATCCCTAACCTAGATCTACACAAAGCATTGGGACCCGATTGCATTATTGAGAACTGTGCTTTCCGAAACAGCTCCTGCTCTTTTAAAACCATATATTAAATGCCTCACTGCCTCCAGCTATCTTGCCTGCTTTCACGTTTTTATAAACTCTGGTGAGCCATTCGACACTTCCACCAGTTTTTGGGAAGCTCCTAGAGGGCCTAATCAATGAGAAATTGGTTCATCATCTCTCATCGCAGGTCCTTTTCTCAGACAAGCAATACGGCTTCTTTAGGTCATCTGCTGATGTACAGAGTCTATCGTGCTCTAGATAAAACCGTAAAGCATGGGCTGTAGTATTGAACATCCCAAAAGTCTTTGGCAGCGTCTGGCATACAGATCGTCCCCAACAAGCTGAAAAATTACGGTATCTCTGGAGACATTATTGTGCTTGTCTAGTCATTCATATCAAATCCTGAAATGAAAGTTATCATGAACGGCCACTCTTCTTGATCCTTTTGTACTAATGCAGCTAATGCAGGTGTCTCTCAGGGCTCCATCGCTATTCGTATATCTTTACTAAAACACTCTAAATACCAGACCGATAAAAGTAAGATACACTGTTTAATAAATAAAAATGAGACAACTATTTCAAACTATCAAAATATTCACTATAACAATGTTATAAAAATACATGATTAAAAATAAATCCATTAATTATATATATATATATATATATATATATATATATATATATATATATAAATGTATATTAGAAAACTTTAGATATGCTACAATTTCATGGGAAATACGTATTTCGCCGCTGGATGACCTTGTAACTCTTCGATTTTGGTCCGAAGAGCCGCACATTCATACAGCGGCGAAATACGTATTACCCATGAAATTGTAGTATATGTAAATGTTTTTCTAAATTCTATTACTCTGTTAAATTAAATAAATGAAATTTAACATTGAGTTCTTTTGAGTTAGTCTCTATCGGAATTTACCTGATTAATATACTAAGTATTCCACTTTATATATATATAAGTGGAATAATTAGTATATTAATCAGGTATATATATATATATATATATATATATATATATATATATATATATCGAGTATAGGTATGGATGTAAATAAGTATATGTGTGTGTGTGTGTGCGCGTGCGCGCAGATATAAATCAGTATATAAATATTTATCAGGTGTTAATAGAATTGTATTCCACAATGATGATCTAATAATATTTGCCAATCCTCATGAACTCCCACCATAATAGAGTATATTCTTTGTGAATGTTAAACTATCTCCCCACACATATAAAGAATTGAAGATTATTCGTATAAAGTACCAATGAAGGGTGTTGGACAAAAATCTAATTTACAATGTATGTCTCTAAACAAAGATGCCGACAGAAATCAGCCAAGTCAGGTAACCGTACTTTGTAAGTATTTATAGAAAAAGATAATAAAGCATAGAAATTAAAAGAACCTGAATAAACAAATCAAAATATATTGAGAATGTTTCTTGTATCTGCATCAATGATTTCATTCGTAATAAAGTCTTCCTATTTGTGTAACCAAAAACAATATAAAGGTGAAATTAATATTCAGCAAAAAGGATGATATTCAACAATGTACAATAATAAAAACAAAACGTGAAATTGTAACAAAATCAATGTAGTGCGCCTGCCCCAGTGGTTAAAACATTTACTTTCTGATCATCAGTTTCGAATCTCAGCATTGTTGACTTTTCAATAAGGTTATATATATTCTTATCAAATCGTGAAATTAAAGTTATCCTGAAAGGCCAAGAGTTTTTAGTAAAGATATAGGAATAAAGATGGAGCCCTGAGTGATACCTGCATATATATATATATATATATATCTTGTAATAGTTGTTACAATGGTTTATAAAATCATAGTATCACTACACAAAAATTTTCGCGTTTCGAAGCTGCTTTTGCGTGCTTCTCATCAGGTGAAAAAGGAGAAGCACGCAAAAGTAGCTTCGAAACGCGAAACTTTTTGTGTAGTGATACTATGAATTTATAAACCATTGTAACAACTATTACAATATAACGCTCTACGTTGTATCGAACACGCTTTATAAAAGTAAATGCATGAACAGCAGGTAAAAAAAAACTGAGTTCCACAACTTTGTTACAACATATATATATATATATATATATATATATATATATATATATATATATATATATATCAGCCTGATTCGGTGATTTCAACTGAGGGTTTGAACGTACAAGAGTTGTTGATCATTAAAAAATTAGATGTTCTCTCTCATGGCTACAGAATAAGCAAAAGATATGCCCTTTTGGCGTTGAACAAACTCAAATATGCCTGAGTAGCAGACGGATGAGCCCGCAAAAGCGAGAATATGCCTGCCATTATATATATATATATATATATATATATATATATATATATATATACAAAACCTGCACCAATGAAAAATACATATAAAAAAGTAAAATCGAAAAGTATAAGTATTCAGTTACTGATAACTCCTGATGAGTAGACTGAGTAATTTACGGAGTGTCCGCCTACGAAATTCAGTCGCCGGCATGCTGAAGCTAATATCCATCAAATACGTGACAAACCTTTTACTTGTATTAATTCTCTTTCACCCACTTTTCCTCTTTTTTCTTTTGCACACACACACACACACAAACAGAAAATACACATATACATTTATATGTCGGTATGTTAACATTCTTGATTACCTATATACCTGTACACTTATAGTAATTAACATTTCGATTCAATATACACTTAGTCGGACAAGCTTTTCTACATAGACACACACATACACTATTACACACGTTACCATGAAAAATATTTCAGGCTAATACATTTAAAAATTTTATATTGCATTAATACACGTGATAAACACTAACCAAAATTTATAGCATACCACCAATGTCAAAACAAAATGTACACTTTGTAGTAGATAATAATTTGTACATTTTCTAAATTACAATTTATAATAAATATTCATAGCTCTATATTGTATATTAAATTATTGTTTTGAACGTTGTCAATTTTTTCTTCGTTTCTTATTCACACACACACACACACACACACACACACACACACACACACACACACACACATATATATATATATATATATATATATAAAGAACATATAATTTCTATGTGCCCAAAAAGTCGATGTTTTTATATGCCAACTGACATATAAAAATTAAATGTTTTATCTCGTAAAAAGGGTAAAAATAATAAATTTCCTAGGTTAAGAAATTGAAAAAGAACCTTGCCATGCGCCTTTGCGTTTTGTTTTCAATTCAATCTTATTTAAGATTTGAAGAAATAAAAACATCGCATTGAAACTAACTCTATAAATTCTTTAGAAATAATTTTGTTTAAGTTTCGAAAAATTACAAAATCGAGCAGTTATTAGCTTTCGAGCAAATCTTCTGAACGAAAATATGTGCCTTCCTTAAAGGAATAGATAAACCCTTTGCAGGTCTGGGATGCTTTCTGTGACCGACCGGTATAGAACGTGCAGAATCAAATGCTGGTTTCTCCTACAAAGTGGGTGCACCTTCCAACTCTACCGGAACGCACATTTTCTTGCCTGCGCCTGCCTGTAGACTTAAAAATACGTTATTTACATTGTTCTCATCTTTACTGTCATATTCACGATATATTTTGGCCGTTGTACGCTTCGATCTTATTCAGATAACTGGAAATTTTGAACCAAAACCTTTATTTTGATCACTGAGGTAGATTGTTCTCGTTCTATGAACTTTCGAATATCTTTGACATTAGTGAAATCAGAACAAATCTCATTTTACGAAGTATTACATATTCCAGTTGTTGGGTTATATATTCTGAGCCATGGTGTGGTACACTAAACATCTTGTGGAATAAAGGCACTGACTTATTTCAGAATGTTAGATAATACGTATTATACCGTCGTGAGGACACCTACCGCATTAAATGATATTCTAGTGACATACGTGAAACCGTGGAACGTTGGATGGCGCAGGGGTTTACATAAGAGGTGAGTGATGAGAAAGAGGAAGAAGTTACGGGGATTGTCAGAGAATGGGGAAGATAAAGATGAGGACACTGGTGTGAAGAGGGCTGCATGAGACTAGAGTGGAAAGGAAGAAAACATGATACTAATGTTGTCAGGGAAAGGATGCGAGTCAAGGAGATAAGAAATAGCAATCGACATTCCATTTAAATTCTTGGAGATTGTATCTGTCAGGCAAGCAAGTATACGGAAGGGAATTCAACAGGCGTGTAGTGCGAACAAAGAAGCTGATAGAGTAGAAATTGCGGTTGAATTTTATCAGTTTTACTGTAAAACGGTGGAACTTAGTCGTTAGTCTAGTATCTCGACTAAATCCATGAATTTCACAATATTAGGAATGGAAAACCTGAAAACGACTATTATGCTTTATCCAATCTCCGATCACTTTCGGTCGGTTGTTCAGACTGATTCACTAAATGTTAAAGAATTGATTATATTTATCTGAACATTTTAATTAAGCCAATGTAAGGTAGCACCATCTACCATTAACCTTACTTATTGCTAACCTATAACTTTTGACATGTCAGTATGTAGTACTAGTCTTCTATACGATAAGATTGCTGACGCATTACCACACATTGGTACTCTCTTACATTCCCATATCTAAATCTAAACTTATTTATAAATGAAACTTTGTCTGCCTGTGTGTGTGTCCGTTACCTATAGACTCCGAAACGGCTGAACCAATTTTCTTGAAAATTTACACAGTTATACTATAAGCGTCTGCGAGTGTTCTTAGCTAGATTTTGTGTCGAGGAACCCCCGATAAATATCGAAAATCGATAATCGAAAAAATCGGGTTATAGAAGGAATGGTATGATTTTAATCAAATTTGATACACTCATAGACAAAGACATAAAAAACGATATTCAAAAGTTTCAAGGTTGCAGTTCTTTTAAAATAGTGCAGAAAATTTGATATCGATACCAGGAAATCAAAATTTGACTTACATCCATTCATTTTTCTTTCAGTCTATGGTTTCACTTTAACTGGAAATAACTATTGCTTTTTAGTCTAGTGTGCCAACGTCCAAAGTGTCTGAGCTCCAGGATCATGGATCAGTTTTAAAGCTTTCATTACACCCAAGCAACGCCGGGCTATACTGCTGGTACAGGGCTAATTGTTGCACAAACAATATTGTCTGGATGGAGAGTATGAAGCCCTTTTTCTCAGTTCACTTAGTCCTGATTACTTTCTTTTTGAGAAAAAAACGTCTCCCCGTATTTTATTATATCCTCATAAGCATACAGAATGTGTACAAATCAGATTGTTCAGAAAGAAATGTCGTTCGTATTTTTGGACAAAAAATCATGATCAACTGTAATAGTGCTGCAGTGTTGTCACAAGTATAATCATGTTATTCGCAATATCAAAAGCCAAATATAAGAGTTTTTTTTTTAAATAACTTGGGGTTATGAATAAAAAATACCCTCTCCATTCTTCTTTTTTTATGTGCCGTTTCCCTTCAAAATGTAAGCGATCATATCCTTCCACATCTCGCTATCTTTAATAGCTATTAACATGCTTCCTCATGGTACCCCACCAAAAACCCGCTCTGCCATCCATTTCCTCAAGCCCATCAAGTACGCTACGAGTTTGCTTTCCTCTGTCTCTCTTTCCTTCTTAATTAGGTATCTAATAGCCGTCAAGTATTGATAAGCTGTGGAATTTCGGATATTTTCATCTTTTTCAGGCTGTTAAAATAAACCGAAACAATTACATTTGATGTTGTTTCGAAGATTAAATAGAATTTTGCAAATGAAATGGCCTTTTTTCCTTAAGAAAAAGTCTATCTTATGTTAGAATACTAATGTTATCTTACATATAGTAAAATAAACATAAAACAAAAGTGTTCGACTGGGAGTTGCAATCAAAGTTTCTCTATTTAATGCATTTAATGTTTGAATACTTTATTAACTCAAATCACAGGAAAGATTTTACAAGAAAAAAATCTTAAAAGTAGGAAAGAGATCAATGTCAGCACTCCCAGAAATGTTAAATTCAGAATATAATTTTGATGTCCATTTTCTTAATAATGTTTATTTTTTGAATAATGCTTATTTTCTTGAAAAGTAAATCTAAATTTGCTGCATGTGTAAAGATCTTTTATTCTCTTTGCAAAATTTGACATGAGTTTGCGAACATCCCCCTATATATGAAGTAAAAATGTGTGTGTTTGTATAGAAATATCTATGTTTATGGGGGTCATTCCATGTAGTAAATCAGGCAAAGTTTTGTAAGGATAGATGCCAAACGGATGAGTACATATGTTTCCGAACAGTAAAGGAAATTGAACGTGTTCATGTTATGCTGTTGGTTGGTTGGTTGGTTGGTTCATTTAACCAGCATATCAACCTTCATTAGGTCATTTAATGTTGAAAATCTTTTTTATTTGTTTTATTTAGTTTATTTATTTTATTATTGCTTTTTTTGTTTTGCAAGATTCATTGGGATTTGTTTTTAAGGGCATGGTCCCCAAGTCCTACCCTTGTTATTTAACCCATAACTGGAGGGAAGGAACGGATTAATACCTTTCCCAAGGGTACCAGTGCTTAAGTGAATGCAGGATATTCAACTGGAATTCGATCTCGGCTCACCGATTTCTCTTTCCGAGTCGATATCCACCGCACCACAACGCACATCCGTCCATAAACGTTTACAGCATCTGGTATTCTCAAGCGGTCACACATCTAAGTACTGACCAGGATCAACGTTGCTTAACTTCGGTAATCGAGCGAGAACCGGTTGTATTGAACGTGATAGGCCGTAAGCCCTATGCTGTTGGTGGAAAGTGATTGAAAGCAGTCGGTAGCAATGGATTTATATTAAGTTTTGCGGGTCAAAATTCTAATGAAGCGCCAATACTGCTAACGAAATGGAATGTTTTTGTAATGATAAGGCCGGTTCCATTAACAGTGGGATGTTCGTAATGATGCAAGAAACGAACTGCCACAATCACTGAGAATAAAAGCAAATATGGACCGTGTGAAACATATCGCGCTCAGAAGACTAAGCGTGATAACAGAACTGAACAGGGAAACGATATGATAGATTCCAACTAAAATTTGTTATGAGAAACATGTCTGGTCCTGGGCGTGGCGGTAAAATACATCCGGCAGCAAGGACTCTGATTGAAAGGTTGTGAGGAGCATGCAACCACCTCTTAATTACTGTTGTTCCCAGGTCTACCCTGACCCGGAAGTGGTAGCACTTGTTAGGGTACCAGTTATGAGCAAATAGTTAACCCCCAGACTGGGGTCAAAACACTATGAAAGTATAAAAGTATATTTTGAAGTGCATTTACAAGAATTTGTTCGGAAGAAACGTCCAAAAAGTGACCTCACAGATGGATTAACAGCTATGACAATGGCCATTTAGTCCAACCAATTTATTCACTAGATCTAAACCTCTTTGATTTTTTTTAAAATATTTCCAAACTTTGGGGGAAAAAAAAACTCTAAAACGCAAAGATTTCCTGGTATCTCTGCCACCCAGAAATACGTGATTATATTACTGTAAGATATTCTAGAAAACAAATTTCAATTATGTTTCCAGCAATAAAACGATCGTCTTACGAAGTGCATAGCTTCACAATAAAAGTACTTTGAAGGAAACAGCAGTCAACAGTTACCAGGTGAGCAAACTGAGCTTTTATAGCACCATTCCTCGAATTAAACTCTTACAACCTATATATATTGATACATGTATACAAAAGTAAAAACGCACAATTCTATAGCATTGGTGGATATTTAAATCAATGAAATGATTGTAACGGCAATCACATGATTTGGTAGCAGCTTGACAGAAAAATCGGTAGCTGAATTCCTTCTTTCTCTTTCTGACTAAAAATTTAGTCTGGGCAAATGTGTTACTCTTTTGATCATATGTAGAACAAAAATCAATAGATTTACAAACAATTGCTTAAAGATTATCTCGATAAGAACAAACAGAGTTAGATATATAGATTTAAATGTAAATAAATATATAGATATGTCATTCGAATGACACTTTTTTCAAATCCCATTAACATTTTACTATCGTGAAAATCACCGTTGGCCAAAGGTTCAACGCTGACTAATGTAGTTGGCATTAACTAATTCATCACACATCCTGTGTGCGTTGTGGTGAAGAGAATATCGGCGAAGAACGAGAAATCGGAGAGCCGAGTTCGAATTTCAGTTGAATTCTTTTCATTTACGCGCAAATACTCTTGGGAAAGATATTAATCCGACTCTTCTCCCCAAGCTATGAGTTAAACAGCATGACAGATTGGGTTTTGAAACTTGGGTCTCCAACCAGTCTACCGCAGAAAATAATGGACATCTATTGCGGGAAAATTTACTGCCAAGTCAGTCATGTCCCTCCCGAGACATGATGGCCCAAACGTGTATCACGGATGATAATTAACGGACTGAATGCTTTAACATTATTAATAATTAATGTACTAAGTAATGTCGGGTGGAGCAATGGATATCGGCTAGGAATGAGAAATCGAAGAGCCGAGTTCGAATTCCAGTCGAATTACCCCTTTGAAAAGTATTAATCCATCTCTTCTCCCTCCAGTTATGGGTTGAATAGCATCGGATTCCGTAGCCTTGGTTTCGCTATTCATCCACACAAGTTCATTATGTAAAGAGCTCGCTGCCTTCTTTTATCTATCTTGCTCTCAATATGCACTGTGAGGATTACGTTTTCCAAGCCCATCTTCCTCATTATGTGTCAAAGGAATAATTTTCTTATTATAAGTCTGAATGGTCTTTCTACTGCTATTGTTTTTAAAACTTTCTTGTTACTTACTCGATCTGTCCATGACATTTTAGTATCCTTCTGTGAAACCATATTTCTGTTGTCTTTAGTATTTTTCTCATCCATGGAGGGATTGTCCAACATTTCCTGCCATATAACACAATGGATACCACATAGCAATCGAGCACTCTTTTCTAGGATTCTAATGATTTTTTTTCTGTTTCTCAGTGCATTGCTTTGCTTCTGGAGTAGTTTTCTCAATTCCAACGCGCGTACGGATCTGGATGTCGCATTTGCCATCCTCTGTTGGCTGAGGGAGTAGGGACTCCGACTGACACCAAATCGGTCGAATTTCGATCCTGGCTGGAAACAAGTGGAATTGTCTAGCCCCATAGATGAGCGAAACAGGCTTATAAGGATGTGCGTTGTGGTGCAGTGGATATCGGCTTGGAACGAGAAATCGGGAAGCCGAGTTCGAATTCTAGTTGGATTCCATGCACAAATACCCTTCGGAAAGGTTTTTATCCGTCTCTTCCCTCCAGTTATGGGTTATATAACAGGACAGATTGGGTTCTATAACCTTGGCTGGCAAACAGTCTACCGCAGAAAGGAATGGCAACCTACTGCGGGATCTTTCGAGACATGCTCGCCCAAGCGTGTATCACGTATTTCATTTAACCCTCTAGGGCCATTCGTATCATATTTGATACAGTATTTCCCTATAAGGAAACATTTGGTATTTCCCTATAAGGAAACATTTGGTATTCATTGACTGAGCAGTCAGTACTGCTTTCATTTGAAATTTATAAAATATTTCGCTTAAAAAAATTTTCAGGAAAATATTTCTTTCAAGGGCTTGTTTTCATACTGTATCAAATATGATACGAATGGCCCTAGAGGGTTAACTGACTGACTGTTAAAACGTTTCCCAAGTTTTATTTCAATTCAGCGCTTGTTTTATGTCTGAAATTCTTAACGCACATCTTGGGGTTTTTATTTTGCTGATAACCATGCTTTCTGTTTTCTTGCTGTTGATAGTAAGTTCTTTTTTTCTCGGTTTCTTCTACCTCCCTGTCTCGGAGCTCGCGTAGTTTTTCCTTTCCGAGTCGGCCTCAACACAGTATTTTACATTTTTATGATTAAACCCGCCGATAATAAATCCTCGCTGTAGGTGCTGAATAAATCTGCGGAGACACATCATTGTGACAATCCACTTTCTAGTTTTGTATAGCGACTCAATTTATTTTCTATCAGTATGGAGGTGATTTGCGTCCAGTACAAGCCCCGTCTATTCTAACATATTTTCCAAATAGATCTAGTTATCTTAATTGTTCTAATAAATCCTTGTGCCCTCTGTAACGGTGACACTGAGTTGTTGCCATCAAATATTGAAAAACCGTAAGAAGTAAGAAAAGTAATCTCAATTATTGATGCCTCTTTGAGGAAAACTTAAAATTCGAACAGAACCACTAATACCATATATAATTCTTTTTACAGATTCGTATATTTCTTTTTTATCACAATTTCGAAGACAGTTCTATCGCTATTTCCATGGATATTATTCAGACAAACTACGATCTACAGTTTCACAATAGGGCTCAGAATCACCATTCCGTGCAAACCACCATCAATATTTTTTGTATTCTATTCTACTCGGGTGTCTCCTTTCCACGAACAGCTGCTTTGTGGAACCGACTCCCAAGAGGATGCTTCTCCGATCACTATAATCTTCACCTATTTAAGTCTAGAGCAGTGTGGTGCAGTGGATATCGGTTCAAAACGAAAAATCGGAGAGCAGAGTTGAATTCAGGTGAAATCTTTGCATTCACTTACGTGCTAATACCCTTTTGAAATGTATTAATTCGACTCTTTTCCCTCTAACTATTAGTTAAATAGCAAGAAAGATTGAGTTCTATAGCCTTGGTTGGCAACAAGTTTACCGCAATAAGTAATGGCAACCTACTGTGGGAAAATATTCTGCCCAGTCAATCATGTCTATCGCGAGACATGATCACCCAAGTGTGTATAACGTATGGAACTTAACTGACCGATATCCACATAAACTGTGCTTTTTCTCTGTAGCTCTTAAAACCGGAGACCTGAGAAATTATCAATATTTCCCAAATTAATGAAAAAGAAAAACATTGATACACCCATCTATATACAGCATATATATAAATAGAGAAAGTTGCTAAATTAAAAATGGTACCTAAAATAGAGTTTCACGCTGGATGAGAGAAAATGCTTGGTTAAAAGTGTGTGGCGTGGGTTTAAACCATTGAAAATCAGTTTGGAGAAAGTTGTTTAATGATGCAAAATTAAGCAAGCCTTTTGGCATAATGAGTAAGTTCACTAAATTACACGTCAATATTTATGATATTTTTGCCCCGTATATTTTGCAAGTATTCGAATTTATTGGCTGTCATATATGACGAGGAGTATTTTATGTTTTTTAAATCGTTCACGTACTCACTGAGTTTTTATTTTTATCATGCCGAATAGAAACATGCACACACTCACACCCACACACACCCACATATATATATATACATATAATCATTTCACCATAAGCAAGGTGATAATGCTACTAAGATGCAACGTGTTACTGGGATTCGAAGATAATGAGTTGACGTTAGAAGGAAACCAGAAACAGAATCTTAAAACAGGAAACAACAAATGAACTTTTACTCTTGTTCAACAGAACGGGATGTGAAAAATATATATATTGATAATTTTGTCTATATTATTGTGACACAAATTATTTGAGATATATTTTTATATGAAATATTTCATAAATTGTTCTTATATTTTTCTGATAGAACATTTTTTCATATTTTTTCATAGGGTTTTACGAAAATAGACATTTTTAGCCATATTTCATAGGATATCAATCTATCCTCTTTCATCCTAAAAAATCTTTTAAACATCTGTTGCTTCAATCTATCAGTTGTTAATACAGCATTTCAATTTTGTTTCTTAGTAAGAAAAAATATTATTTTCTTTACGACTAAATTAATCCGAAGGAAATGTTTTTTCTATCCATTCACCCCAAGCAAAGAGTTACCTCCACGAAGACGCAAGGATCTACTGAAAGTAAAAGAAAATTCTGAAATATAAAAAACTGTGAAAAAGGCAGCACGAGTCCATATCATTCTCTTTCATCAAAAATCATAGCAACTCACAGATAACAAAAAGAATCAGTGAAAGGCAATGATTGTCAAAATCCTGTAAAAAGACCAGGCGCAATAAATTCTTGACGAAAGGTTTCGCAAATGCATTCATAACCTTGTCGTTATATTTATTATTATTATACCTCCGAACATTTTACCTATATATATACTACGATATTATAATACCTATAGATAACACTATATCCAACACCATATACATATACATATATCTATATACAACACTATAGGATATATGATACTACAATACAGACTACTATAATATAATACCAGTACATACTACTATATTATATTATTTAAATTTGCATTTATAGAACAGTACATATCCACGATACGATAATATAATACTTATACAGTCTGCTATTGTACAATATGTATACATACTGCTACAAAGTTTTGAGAACAATCTCTGGGAATAAATCAGTAATTTACATATCTTTTGACGGTCATACTTGACAACGAGACAGCAGCCTTCCGTGTATATAAAGTTTTGAAAGCGCATTATTTTATTATTTGGTATGTTTTATAATTGGCATATTTTATGACTTTCGTTCGATAGTCATCATCTTCGCTCATCTCAGATCTTAAGTTTAACATTAAAATTTCTTGATTTTCTATTAAACTTTTTTTTCAAGTTTTGAGTTGATTTTTTTTATTATTTTATGTTTCTGTAACAGAATTTTAACTTTCAGCAAAACGTATGCTTTAGTTTTCAAAAAAAATTAAAATAAAATAATGATCCATTTATTTGTTATTTATTATATATATATATATATATATATATATATATATATATATATAATCATATCACCCCGAGCAAGGCGATAACGCCACTGATGCGCAGGGGGGCTACGTAAGAGTAAAAAGATTGGAAAAGAGAAAGCCGGAAAGCACATCCTAAACAGGGAAACAAGGGATGAGCCTCTTCACCTGTTCAATAGACGTGGGTGGGTGTAAACCGGGCGATAGTTTAGTCTATTTACTCCAATTGAAAAATAAAATAAAATAAAGAAAAGAGTTAAAAGATTGGAAAAGAGAAAGCCGGAAACCACATCCTAAACAGGAAACAAGGGGTGAGCCTCTTCACCTGTTCAATAGACGTATTTCACAAATGGTGATCTTTTAAAGTTGTGATAATTTTCCCGTATTTTAACAGAAGTCAGAAAATGTGAAACCAAAATCCGAAGGCGTACTGGAATAGCGAAACATGTCATTCAGAAGTTAATAAAAAACAAAGAAAATGTTCTGAACTGTTATTTATTATCAGCCATCGCCTATAGCAGTAAACGCTGGACGATGTACTCACGGACCAAGAAGACACTCGTGCCAATAAAAATAAAAACTTTGCAGAAGGATGCTGAGAATATCATAAAATGAACTTGTGAGAAACGACAAAGTTTAAAGGAAAATTTGACAGAAAAAGCCACACACTTATAATCAGAAAGACACGATTAAAATTTAAGGGAAACCTGAGGAGGAAAGAGGGCTTGGGGAATTTAACACCCACAGAACATATTGAAAGGAAAACAGTAATCGAAAAATTAAATTTGTATTTGAATTTGCTCGCAAGTAAAGTTTCGTCTTCGTTTCTAATATGCTAAATCGCATGATACGAAATCAAATACATATTTAATCGATTATTACTACTGTTTCTTTTTTTATGGCTTATCAACCTTTAGCGGGTTATTTCATGTCTAATTTTTTTTTGAATGAATATTGCATTAACAATTATTTTGATATTAGAAATTATTTTTTTCACATACAATAGATGCACACACTTCCCAAGTGTATTTGCGCGTAAGTAAATGTAACGGACCTGACTTTAATTTGAATTATGATTTTTCAATCCACTGTTACACCAGACGCTCATCCTTTTTTATTATGAAACCATTTAATTGTTCAGCAGATAATTATACATATGTTCACAATATTAAGCATGTCCCTGTATTTATTTATTTATTTATTATTTTAGACACCATTATTTACTCGACGTAAAATAATTATTATCGGCCGGAGAAAGTTAACTGATAAACCTATGGGAAATTTGGCCTAAGATGGGTATTTTCAATCGGCGTCAATACTTTGGCACAAGACATCTACGCGACATCAATGCACTTCGTTCCGTCGTTCGCCATCTTGATCATCTTTCGTCGCTAGATTAATACGACAGTCGACAAAGAGGAGAATGAGGTGTGTATACCTGGATAAACCGCTTTCGTATAATTAACTTACCTACCTAGATAATAGCAGTAATCAATTTTTTTTTATCCACATTTTCAATTTGGACAAATCAGTGACTTCTGTTTCTATCTAAACCCTTGTTGAAATTAATTGAAACAACTTCTGTAGTTGCCTTTCTTTCACCATATGGTCAGTTGTAGACCCACTGAATTGACAGGGTGTAATCGATTTCTTTTTTTTTTCTCAGATTAGGTCATTTACAGTGGTGTGCAGTAAAATGAATCTATTCTCTTTTGTATGATGAAATTAATTTGGCCTTGAAAAATATTGCGTCATTCATGATTGCGTCAGATTTTATTATGCCCAAATACTATTGTTTAGACTGTCCATTAGTCGTCCTACGGCCATTGTCTACGATGGACGTTACTCCTAGTAAGCGTACGAAAATTGTAACGATGCAGGGACACACTCGCAAGCCTTACAGAGAAATAGTGGATATTGTTGGTGTCATACTTTCTACAAGAAACAAAATGGAAAAAACAAGCTGGATCCATCAGTCCACAACGTAAAGGAAAATGCAGTCGGAAGAGAAAACGAGCACCAAAAGACGACATATATGTGTTTAGGAAAGTGTGAAAGATCCTAGGAAGACATTATTCGCTTTGTTTCAACTAATTTGTACAAATTTGTCTGCTTGCACTTCATTGTGTCGACTCTCGCAAAAGTATTTCACTAAGAATCTGTTTCACTCTGGTTGATTTGCCATGGCAGTGTCATGTCATGAAAGACGTTCACATCGTGCGGTGCCGTTTGAAAATGCCGGCAAACTATATGACGGGTTGAACCTAGCCTTCAGGGGGACAATGTGTAAACGAAACTGTCTGGCAGCCATCAATCGTTGAGCACGAAATCAAAAGTTATTGTGACCGATTCTTTTGAGCGTAACTAGACTACTTCATCTACGGATCACGCCAGACGACGCAAACTCTGTAAGAAACTGTAATTAAGGTCCGCCCTGCATAGCTGCATATAAACTACAAGTTAGATCTCTGGGTGTTAAAGAAATGCAAATTTACTTGATCAGGCGTCTGTAACGAGTATTAAATAGCCACCCGAGCAGACGGTTATTCTAAGAAACGAGCTGCCAGCCATTAATTAACTGACGTATATAGTTATATTGTAAAGAATCCAAGAACGGTTCATACTTACATAATGGCCGGTTACTCATTTTCCGAGCAGACTCGTCAGCTAAAGTATCTAGCCAATCCTTGTTGCAGACTCCTGCCCAGGTACATTTATACTTTTTCCACTACTATGGAACACTTCTTTGATTACCACTGCTTCTATGCTGAGTGAATTTAAAATGCAGTTTCCAAGACAGAAGGCAACATCTGTCATGATTAATAGTTAGAACAACACCAGTACACTCAAACTCTCGAACACGATGACTTGTGACATCGTGCTAACACGAACATTGACGGGTTCCAAACAGTTCCATCTACTAAATTTGACGGCCTAACTTAGAAGGAAGCCATGTCAAGTCGCTGAGATAATGAGTGAATGCGATATGTTTGGTTAGGATCGTGGCATGTTTCAGAAAATCTGTTTTTTTACTCATCGGATTTCATATATCAGGTGAGATTGAAGGAGTTTTTGCAGGTTTCCAGACACATCCCACATGTAATATTATGTTCGGTTAATAATACGTTAAATTATTATTTACATAGGAATTGGAATTTTCAACTGAACCCTTTATTTCGATAACTGGGGCAAATTGTTCTCGTTTCATGAGTCATCCTACTTACAAATGTCTCAGTTACCTCCCTTTATATCAAAGTTATTTGTTCGCCACTGCTGTAGCCAGGTATTGAGCTCACAACTCTTTGGGTCAAGTTATTTACATTGCTTACATTGTTTGGACTTTTGTCTTCATCTTTGTCATATTCACGACGTTTCCTTTGTACACTCCGGTTTTCTTCATGTGATAGGAATATCGAACAGAACCCTTCATTTCGATCACTGGGATAGATTGTTCTCGTTCTATGAGTCATGCTACTTCTAGATGTCTTAGGTTTCTCCAAATAATTCAACTCCAATTTTTTTTGTTTTTTACAACCACTACTGTAGACAGGTGTTGAACTCATAACTCTTTTGTACATAGGCACGTGGATAAAAGCGTTGGATGAATCCAATGAGTTGACCCAAAGAGTTGAATTCAATACTTGACTAGAAAGTAACAAAATGAGTTAAATGGAAATAAACAAGATATCCGGAAGTGACATGATTCACGGAACGAGAACAATACGCCCTAATAATCGAAATAAAGTTTTCAGTTCAAAATTCGAATAACCTGAAGAAAATCTGAGCGTACAACAGCCGAAACGTAGAGAATATTGCAACAAAAATGAGGACAACATTCCGAACAATGTAAATAATTGCCATATTTCGTCTCAGAAATATGGACAGATATATGAAGGTGAATATGGTAACAAAGATGAGAACAACAGTCGGAACAAAGCAAATAGTGTAAATAATTACAATATCTCATCTCAGAAATACAGATAAATATAGGTTAGATGAATACAATATTCATTATATATACTGTGAATTAAGAAGAAAGAATCAAACATTAATAGTAAGGAGACAGAATATATGGTTGTCAGCAAGTGGAATAGCCTAAGATTCAAACTAGGAATTGAGGATATCAGAATGAAAATAAAGCATTTTAAATATCTGGAAAGTATTTTCGCGAGTGACATTTGAAGGCACATTTGTATAGCAATAGATGCCTTTCAAAAAATAATAAGATATTGAAAAACAATACTTTTTAGAAACAACCGAAATTGTACTGAATTCCTCTGTAATATCATTTCTCTTATATGGCAGCGATTGCTAGACATATTCCTCGCAGATGAATAAGAAAACTTGATGCGGCGGAGATTTGGTAATACTGAAGGATGCTGGGAATGTTGTAGATGGAATATGTAGGCAACGGGAAAATTAAACGGAAAACAAAAACAAAATGGAAACCAAATTGACACTGATAATTTCTCATATAATGAAGTGCTCAATATCAGGGACAGAGCGCATGTTATTTTAAACAGTTACCGAATAGCAGACGCAGGTCGTAAATTTGTAATACGGTTCTATGATTTCACACTGTATGAGAGACCGAAATGTTAATAGAACCATGTGTCTAGATGCATTGCAATGTATTGTGACTAGATTGAAATGGGATTTTATTGAGTATGCGTTGCTTTGATTTAATGTAGATGGCCTCCAATATCTGTAGGTTCTTTTTACTGTGTCTATGCGTGAGTATTATAGTGCTATCGACTAAAATCTGTTTAACATTATATACATGGCTATGTTTTTCTAAGAAATGTTATTTAATTGAACTATGATAAAAAAGGGTGACAGGTAAGTCGACGGGAGAGCGTGTTGGTAACAAAATCAATATATGTAGTAGGTTTATTTTGAGTGTTAGTATTCAGTGACAGTTATCGTCGCATTGTAATGTTTTATGTCAACACAAGATAATGTCATTTTTGAGAGTGGATGTCTTTATGTTAACGTCCCTTGTAACCTCTCTGAAGATGGCTCATGTGAGCTGAAAGCTTAGAACTAGGATAATAAAAAAAATATCCAAATGATGGAAAATCTTTGTCTTTATTTTCACTTGAAATCAAAGCCAAAATACGATGTTTAGACATTGTCTGTTATATTTAACGGTATATGTTTAGAAAATTATCTGTTGCCTCGATACAATATATATATATATATATATATATATATATATACATTTGTTGTAGCGAATATATATATATATATATATATATATATATATATATATATATATTCGCTACAACAAATGTTTCTATCTACAATCCATTCCCGTCCAGTTTTAAAATTCCTATTTCTTTGCCGCTTATGTTGTCTCCTACACCTCTTCCTTCCTCCCCTGTACACTTTCCCATTTGTTAACGCTTTCTTTCCCCTCTGTGCATTTTCTTACTTTTTCCTCTTTGTTAAACCCAGACGCCGTGTCACCGATGTTTGTATATGCCTATATCCATTTACTTCCTACCTAAACATGGAGTCTAATTCTCCTTGGGCCGTCTTTTATTGGTTCTTTCTTCATGTCTCTTTAGTTCTTTTTTTCTCATTTTCCTCTTTTTGATTTTTATTTTCTCTATTCCCTTCTCCCCAATTTTTGTATTCCACCTTCTGATTTCTCATTTTCCTATCCCCTTTACCTCGTACAAAAATAATTTTGCCAATAAAAGGAAGTGAATTTCCATCTCTTTTCAAAAATAACGTTTAATTCCTGATGAGACATTGTTCTTTTAATGTCGAAATAAATGTACACTTTTATAGTAGATTGTAGTTTGGACATGTTCTAAAGTATAATTTACAATATATATATATATATATATATATATATATATATATATATATATATATATATATATATCCACGTTCTTTCCAGGTAGACGAATGAACCACACAAAGATAATGTTTCAATCGAAGAATATTGCGGGCTTGTAAAACAAAAACTAACTTATAAACGTTGCCTGTATTGAAAATCGGTTTTGAAAATCTGAAATTGACCGTATCCAGATATTGACGCCTGTTTCGAGCTCAAAACCCAAATGTAAGACATTGGTTGTATGTTTAAAAAGAGCTAATTCATTTTTTGATACTGATCATTAAATAATATCTTTTTTGATTGGGTAAATAAAATAAAAAATATATGTATGCGACAGTTTGGCTAATTGGCATTTATTTTAATTTTTAACAGAATCAGTATAAATGTGTTAATTTTTTTCGTTATTGAGAATAGTAAAAGAGATTAGAAGAGTTTATAAAAAAAGAAATTCATGAAGATATTTAAGCAGAAAGAAAAAACACTTTAAATAAAACAGGGTAAATATATAATGATGGAGAATTTGAAAATTATAAAAACTGATGCAGAGTTAAAGAAATCAATATTATCTAATACAAAGAAAAATATATTCATTTTGAAAATTGACATCAATGAAAAAGTGAATTATAAAAATAAACTACAGTAAATGGTAATCCGATGGTGCATTTGAGTAGCAAAAAAAAAATATGCTTTAGTGTAATATCAATCCTCCTATGTAGTAGCAAATACTAGGCAATTTGCTCACAGATGAAAAGGAGAAATGAGGCAACAGATATTTAGTTCTACAAACATATGCTGAGAATACCATAGTCAAAACATATGAGTAACGAGGAAGTTTTTAAGGAAAATTGGCACAAGAAACGACAATTCTGAATTCTAAAAAGACTTTCTTGGACAAATAACAAGTTAAGGGCTTGGAGAATTTGAAATTTACAGGTCATACTGAGGCAAGAAAAACAGAAAAAACTGCAAAATAACTTAATCTTCTGTGAGTGATTGGCAAGAGATTGCTGCAAATAGTAATGTGTCCAGCATTGCATAGTGCTACAAAGAAGAAGTTGTGGTGGGCCATGATTGCATGTGTCTTTTATATAAATCCTTTCATGGTTATTGGTTTGGTGAATTGTCCCGTAAGTTCTATGTGTAAAAATTATTTTTTGTATTTCAACTGAATGGTAATTATTTTTTAATATTTTATTGAAAAATATGTTCTCGATTGAAATTTTTTCAATTATAAGTTTTGTCGCTATTATTAAAGCGAAATTTTTGCATTTAAATTATATAAACGCTTAATCCGGACGGTTTTAGAATTTATTCCATGAATTCCTTATTTGGAATATGGGCGTTATTTATTTTTTTTTTTTTTTTGGTCTTAAGTACTAATTTGAATATGTCCTTAGAAATGAACTCTTCCGTGGACATATGCACTAATTTCAATATCTGGCGCAATGCGAAAAAAATTATCGTCTGTAAAATGTTTCGTTTGCGTAAGCTTGTCAAAATAAAATCAGAATAATCTGAGCGCCACAAGCTAACGGACATATTTAGATTTTCTTCCATTTCTTTGGATATACCGAATGAAATCGTAATTTTCTAAGAGGCGAAATTTATTCGCAGCTTAATTTTATTAATTTGAATAGATGGCAGAATTATTGTAAATCGCTATATAGACGTATTACAAATGCCGTCTATATCAATATTTATACATATTAACTGTTTAACTGTGTTAATACGTAATTTATTTCAAGTTAAAATTATTGTTTTCATAACTTGAATGTAATTGGCTCTTTAGACTTTCATCCAATAATATAAAAGTCACTTAAATATTTAAATAATAGGTTGAATATAACCCTTTGTTTACATTTGCGTATTAAATTTACGTAAATATATTATTTTAGAAAAAAAATATCAGTAAAGTTTTTTCTATGTGTGAAATCTTTAATATAATATAGCTGAAGATTAAATATTAAGCTTTTGATAATACTGTATTTTTGATAAGTGAAAGACAATGTAATTGGTTTCCGTTTTAGTCTAATTAACGGAAAAACTATTATTTGCTCTTTTTCATCACTGAAAGGGAGGTAACTTACACCATTTCAGTAAGTCTTTCTTATTAACTAAATGTATATTCATTCTTTCGAAAACATTTATAAAAATATGTTACAATGTTTATCGTACTAGCATAACGGACCTTTTATGCAGACAATCAATTGTATATTATTGTTCTTTTAAGATTAATAAAGTTTTTTTTTTATTGGACTCTCGGAATTTATAATTCTTATTTCGATAACGGTAACCGAAAATTCCTAATACCACACAGAAATTATTTTTTATAATTAATTCTTTACTCTGCTTAAAAGATAATAAATCGTTTTTATTCTGAATAAAAGATTTTTTTTCATATGTTAACAGTTTTTTATATTGCAATTATCCTTTGTGGAACTCTTTTTCTAGTCAACTTTGATATTAAAAATGTTAAATACAATATCAATATCGTAATGTTCTATCACTTTAATACTTGCTCTTTTACTGTCATCCCTCCTTAATAATATATTTTTCTCGTATTCTCTAATACTCAGTAACCCCTCCTTTCGTCTTAGTAGATTTCTTGCCTTGCTTTGAGAGAAATGATTTTTAAAAATGTATTTCTAAGCAACATCAGCATATGACTTTCTATTTTATTGATTAAATTCAAGAAGTTTTAACTTACACGATGTAATTTACGTTTTCACTTTTCCTCTCGTGATTGGTTGGGATCATTATTAAAATTTATTAATCACATGTTTTGGTTCAGGCAAATTGTTTACAAAGGAATTAACTCATCTCATACCGATAACAGTATAATTGGTAATTTAACAGAAAAAGAGTTCCAATTGACTATTTCTTTCATTTTATTATTCATCTCTTCCTTTAAGAATCTATTTCAAACAGTGCTTTGGTATCTACAGTTGAAGGGAAGTAATTCTCATTTACAATAAACAGCAAATGGGTATGGCTTCTGAAAATTGTCGTAAATTCCAAATGTAGGCAAAGCAAATAACCTTTGTGAAATGAAAAACTGCTCAATTTTCTTTTTAAAAGACGAAGTTATTCTTTACCTAATGTATTAGCAGCGTGGCTGTTAATACGCGGACTTTTGTAAGTGATATAAGACAGCCATCTTGCTGCCAACCGTAAAAGAAACGAGTGCTCGGCAAACACTAGGAAAAGTTTGGTTAAAACGAAACTGCTTGACAATGTCATCTTGCCATTTATTAGCAGGCAAGAAAATTGGAATGAAAAAGAAAATATGTATGTGAAATAAATATCAAACTAATTTTATAGTCCGGTTTATACTCCCCCACTGGACTTTTGAAATATAGATTTATACCTGGTATCCTGTTTAGGATTTGGTTTACAGTTCTTTCTCTTTATTCTGCTTCACAGTTAGTAACCCCTTGTGTCTCAGTGGTATCATCGCCTTGCTTGAGAGGAATTGATTTTAAGAAAGTACATTTTTACAAATCTTTCATCTGTTGAATAAAGTATGTGAAACTTTCATTCACTATCCGTGTGAGGAGGATTTTGAGGAATATTTTCGGAACTCCCTATTTCATCTCGACATGGAATAGTGATTAGTATACTAGTCGCTTAGAATGTTAAGCCATTAATGGCACTGGTGGACATTAGTATCCTCCTATATAACGACATATGCCAAATTTGAAATATATACCCTTCCACGTATAATTTAGAACATGTGCAAACTACCAACTACTACAAAATTGTACATTTCGTTTCGACATCGAAAGAACAATGACTCATCAGGTAGTTCATTGCTCTATTGAGCACTGTTTTAAATTAATGTTTTGAATGTTGCAATTATTTTTTCGTTATTATTCATTTGTGTGTGCATATATATATATATATATCAGTGAATTATAGAGATTCTATTCTGATAATACTTACATATTCTACAAATAAAGGTAGAATTGCAATACACTATAGTAGAACTGGGAAATTGAGACATTTGTCCCTAAAGCTCACATCAATAGGCCTTTAAGTTCTAAATTAATGTCACTGTTTCATCATCATCATCATCATCATCATTATCATCATCACTGTCATAATCGAATGATGTTGTAGGGTCAGTGAGCAACTGAGCATCTGACCAGTTAGCTCTACAAATCTGAGTTGGAAGACAGAGAGGTATTCACTCATACATATCACGTCTTGGGCAAGTAAATGTGGTAGAGCACATACCTCTCAAGGCTCTACCTATGTGGCTGTCGATTCCAGTAGAACCCAGTGTATCTCATTGTTAGATGTCCGTTTAACCTACAATGTACAAGAAAAGCCTGGTGGAGGAACTGGTTTAGTCGATGATGACCTGATCATGCAACAAATAGAACTGGTTTACATGGTACCAGTAGCACTCGTAAAGTAGCGTTACATAATCCCTGTTCCACGCTTTAAAGACAAAATAGATACTCTCAAGATTTTTTAATTTATTTGCGATGTTTATTACGTCCTTCCTACGATGCTTACTTATTTGATTTTATCTCCGCAAATTTCGCAATATGTTTACTATGACTAAACAGGTGTGTGTAAGCTGAAGTAATTCTCATTATATAATAGTCAGTCAGTCAGTTAAGTGCCATACGTGTTACATGTTTGGGCGATCATGTCTCAAAAGAGATATGACTGACTGAACTGAAGATTATTCCGCAGTAGGTTGTTATTACTTTCTACGATAGATTAATTGCCAGCCAAGACTATAAAACCCAAATCTGTCTAATTATTTAACTCAGAACTGGAGGGAAGAGACGGATTAATACTTTTCACAAAAGTGTAAATGAATGCAAGGAATTCAACTGGAATTCGAACTCGGCTCCTCGATTTCTCGTTGCGAGTCGATATCAACTGCACCACAACGCACATCCTATATGATAGTAAAATAAGTAAACATCGCTCATTTTTTATATTCATGACCACGAATGCCATAAACCATTAATGTGGATGCATAATAGACTGACGAACGTCATTTTTCGTAGACGCCAGGCGTCTATTTCAAACACGGTTTTCCATTAAAAAATAACGCTTAAAGAAATAAATAATAAGGTTAATGTTACAAAATATGTAGGATGACCCAAAATGGCCAAGTACTGATCAAAACTCTGACATCCTGAACTCTGTGTGTGTGTGTGTGTGTGTGTGTGTGTGTGTGGGAAAAGTGAAAACCTGGCCGTAAAACTTTGACATTGATGAATTGTCTTTTTTATGATATCTAAAACAAAAAACAGTGAATACAAGAACAATATAAATGTAATCAGGAGGACAGTAAATTACCATTGACATTGCATTTTATCTTTTGAAGATCAAAATTATCAGAAAAACAAGCAGCTGCAAGAGTGTTCCATAAGCGAGAAGTGTGACGAAAGAAACTCTTCGCATAGAACTTACAGCTCGCCAATTCAATTATAAAGCAATAAGACCTTGTTTATAATCTAGTACTGCGCTTAAATTCATAAAGTCTACGTACCATAGCGAAGATTTTATGCGAACAATTACCATGAAATTATTTTAGAAAAGATACAAGAAAACAACTTTACGGTGGTGGAAACGTAACTGAACCGTCACGGCAGGTCAGGACCAATAGTAATGCTGATTTTCCTTTGAATTTTATGAATATTCTCTAAATATAAAATAGAAGCACTGGGCTGTATGTGGCAAAAATATTCGAGGCATGGACGTATGATAGACTTATAGATATGTAAGATAAATCCAAGAAAGAAAACTTCTCTGGTACCACAACAACATAGATTTTAATAACATGAAGTTGATCCTTGTCAAGTAACATAAAATCTAGCCTGCAGAGCTATTAATGAGAAGACTCACTAAAAGCGAGTCAGATAAGGTAACCGCTGACTTTAATGTTGCATTCACTTTCTTACAAATAGATTTTGAAAATGGCATGTATTTATTTCTCTTACTCCCAGTTATAGGTAAAATATAAAGGGGAGCCTGTGGAAATTTATGATTACCTACTATTCACTTACGCGCAAATATCCTTGGGAAAAATATTAATCTATCTCTTCCTCCTCCATCTATGGGTTGAGTAACAGGACAGATTGAGTTATATATTGGCAATCGCAGAAAGAAATAGCAACCTTGGTTATCTAGCCTTCTGCGGAAAAAAATCTTCTGGCTAGTCAGTCTTGGGTCGAAAGAGACATGATCGCCTAAGCCTGTATCCCGTTCGGCACTTAACAGAATGACTGACTACAGGAAGGGACATGATATTTTAATTAAAAACTTTAGCTACCTTATCATATATTTTGCATTATTAAGTATAGGAATATATTTATTCTTTTGGGTATAGCAGTTGAATAATCTCTCAAAATACTTGATGCCTCGACTTAAGTAGAAATAGCAATAATAATTATTATTTACTCTAAAATGAAGAAGTCAAATGAATTCAATATTATAACTGATAATTTTCGGTACTTCGACGTGGTGTTATGGTTTGCAAACTTGTCTTGCTAGATCAATTACAACTGAGTCGTGAATTCAATCCTCACTGGGTGCGTCATACTTTCGGTCTTGTACCACACTAAGTAAATTGCTATACTGTGATACTTTAATTCATCCACTGTAAAATAGAAAATAGTTGAAGAACGTCCGCAGTAACGCAATCATTAATACGTCTTCCGAAATCGACTGCCAGTACAATGAGATATATATTTTGGAGTGCATTATGTATTAACCTTGTGCCAGACTAAACTATGCTTAGTAACTAATAATACAGGGTATCTCTAAAGTTTGGTTACATAAAATTTGATTTGAGGTATGAATTTTGTTTACTGGCATAATAACTTCTGTGGGTTATTTAATGCCATAAAGATGGTGTTTTAAGGCAATTTTTTAATGTTCAGTTATAGTGAGAAGATTGATTTAGTCAAATTTTAATGAATTTTTTTTTAAATTTTATTTTAGAAAACTAGAGATGTCTTCTAGTTTTGTATTCAAAAATTTATTGCTGGTAATATTTTTTTCCTTCAAAAAATGAGTTATGGTAATAATTTTTTTTTCTTAAAAATGTATTGTTGATAATATTTTTCCTTCAAAAATGTACATTTTTTACATAGGTCTGTTTTTATGCTTTTATAGTGTTTTGACCCCAGTCTGGGCGTTAACTATTTGCCCATAGCTGGGACCCTAATAGGTGCTACCACTCCGGATTAGAGTGGACCTGGGAACAATAGCAATTAACAGGTGGTTCCATGTTCCTCACAACCTCCCAATCAGAAGCCTTGCTGCTGGATGCAGTTTACTGTCATGCCCAGGACCATGGATGCATAAAAAATCTCTTTAACAATATTTGTTACGTTCACTGATTAAACGTTTTTTGTTTTTTTTTCGAAAGAATTGACTTCATTTTTTTTTTTTAGGTTATGCTAAAGGAGAAAGTGTACGTAATAAAATCACAAATGCAACACACTTGATTGAGCGTATAAAGAGTGAATGTGCCAAAATTGACGGCAATGTAGAGTTATTGCATCGAGTTTACATGGATCTTGCAAAGTGCATTAACCTTGGCATCCTAAATGATGGAAATCATATTGAAGATGTTGATTGTTAATATTCCACTTCAATAAAAGGTTGAAAATTTAATTTCTTGAAAATATGCATTTTTGCTTATGTGTACAGACTTTAGGGACACCTTGTATTTGCAATTCTGCATTTATACTGAGAAAAAGATTGAAGAGTTTCCTAAGGGAAATTACTCTGCCAAATTAAAACCAATGAAAGGGAAATTACTCAATCGGAAATACGGTAAAAATACTTAGAAACGAAAATCGTAACAATCGTCACAAAAATACTGTAAAGAATATACTATAATATGGTATAATAATACTTTTTGTTTAAATGCCATGTTTTTACGCAATGTAGACAATCATGGCTCTCCACAGATTCTTTTTCTGTTTGGGGGGAAAGATGGTAAAATAATTTCCCGTTACTTTTTCCATGGTTTCGACTTCGGAACTGCCATTCTCCCAGGCTGGTTGTCGCCCAAACCTAGAGAGTCTACCCTGCTATTTATCCCAAAGCTGGGGAAAGAAGAAAAGTTTTCCAAGGGCATTAGTACAAAAGCTAATTTAAAAGACTATGCGAGAATTTAAACTCGATTCAACGTATCCATTTCCAACACAAACTAAATTGAGAAAGGCATGAAATCTCGTCTTTCCTACACTGTCTCTTATCGTCAGATATCTTAACAAAATATAGTGCCAATAATGTGTCAAAATCATTGACTTAGGGAAACTAGGTGAGTAAGAACTTCAGTAAACCTTTCCGTCCATAACTATATTACGGTCCACACTTTGTCAACACTAATAATATTTACTACGTCCACCCTACGATGTTTATTATGTCCACACTACGATACTTACTACGTCCTCCGTACGATGCTTACTACGTCAACCCTACGATGCTTATTATGTCCGCACTACGATGTTTATTACGTCCGCACTACGATGCTTACTACGTCCACTCTAAGATCTTAATACGTTCACCCTATAATACTTATTACGTCTACCCTACGATGCTTACTACGTTTACACTACGATGTTTACTACGTCCTCCCTACGTTGCTTACTACGTCCACTCTAGAATGCTTATTACCACCACCCTACGAAGCTTATTATGTCCACACTACGCTGCTTACTACCTCCTGCCTATGAAGCTTAGTACGTTTACTCTACAATGCTTACTACGTCCACCCTATAATGCTTTCTAAGTCTACCCTACGATGCTTAATACGTCCACCCTATAATGCTTACTAAGTTCACACTATGATGCTCACTACATTTACCATTTGATGCTTACTACGTCTATCCTATGTTGCTTATTACGTGCACCCTATAATTCTTACGAGGTCTAATCAACAAGGCTTACTACATCCGCCCTATGTTGCTCACTACGCTCACCCCTATTAACAAAATATAGTGTCAATAGTATGCCAACATGATTGACTTAGAAGAAAGTAGGTGAGTAAGAACTTGAGTAAACCTATAACAATCTTACGGGCTTGCTACGTCTACCCTATAATGCTTACTGCGTTCATCCCATAATGCTTACTAGACCTATTCTATAATGCTTACTACGATCACCCTATAATGTTCACTACGCCCACTCTATATGCTTCCAAGGTTTGCCCTACGATGCTTATTACGTTTATTTTACTATAGTTGAATGCTTTAAGCCACAATAATTGTAAGTCAGTTAAACGTCATACGTGATACACGCTTGGGTAATCATGTCTCGAAAGAGATATGACTGACTTGGCAGAAGATTTTCCCTCAGTAGGTTGCCATTACTTTCTACAGTAGACTGGTTCCCAACCAAGATTATAGTCCTGGTATTTAACCTATATCTAGAGGGAGGGGAGACGGGTTAATACCGTTCCCGGTACTAGTTGCACGTAAATGAATGCAACGAATTCAACTGGAGTTCGAAACTGGCTCTCCAATGTTTTGTTCCGGGGCGATATCCACTGCATCACAACACATATACTAAATGTAGATATCACACTATAGTTGTTATTTTCTTCGTGTTACTGAGAAATGCAGTGTAGCCAACAGTCAAACTGACTTCAATTTTCTTTCTGTCTTTTGCGGTATGTTCGCATTCCTAGCCGGTCTGTCGGTCGATCGATATTTTAACTACCAAACAATTGGCTAGCAACCGGACAGAAATTAACTGACCCTCTGAGGTCAGTTTTGTTACAATTCCTGCCTCTTGTCCCATACGACTGACCATCCAGCAGTTTGTCAACTGACATCACGTCCCAACCTAACTAACCTTGGTTCATTATTTTATTCACCTCGGCCGGTGAAACCAATGAAAATCGCTCAACTATTTCGGTCGGTGAGATAATTATGAACAGAAGATTCATTACTGCTTTAATGTATTCACACCTACGCACGTTTGATCGCTAGTGTGAACATAAACAGATATGCCGAACCTTGCGACAGAAAAATGAAGTAGATTTCTTTTCTATCGCAAATAAATAAGATACTACAGAAGCCTGAATAACACTTTACGAAATGCAGGGAATATATGTTACTGTTAAAAATACTACTGTTCTTGTAGTTTGGAGCTACAGAATCTTCTGATGAAGCATAACTTTCAATATAATTGAGTTAAAACAACTGAGTAAAGCAATTATACACTAGATTATTTAGAGATATATGCATGCTTAAGCTTACAACGCAAAAAGATAAACTAAGATTGTAAAAGAAAAAAGTGTAAACCAACTTGTAAGAGAGTAAAATTTGTAGCAATGCTGTTTGAAGATCGGTTTATTTATATACTAGCAGTATAGCCCGGCGTTGCTCGGATGTAATGAAAGCTTATATATATATATATATATTATCGATGTGCGTGTGTCTGTGTGTCTGTTACCTATAGACTCCAAAACGGCTGAACCGATTTTCTTGAAAATTTACACAGTTGTACTATAAGCGTCTGCGAGTGTTCTTAGCTAAGTTTTGTGTCGAGGAACCTCCGATAAATGTCGAAAATTGATAATCGAAAAAATCGGGTTATAGTAGGAGGGGTGATCCGATTTTAATCAAATTTGATACACTCATAGACAAAGACATAAGAAACGATATTCAGAAATTTCAAAGGTTGCAGTTCTTACAATACAAGGCTATAGAACCCAATCTGTCCTGTTATTTAACCCATAACTGGAGGGAAGAGACGGATTAATACCTTTCCCAGGGGTACTTGTGCGTAAGTGAATGCAAGGAATTCAACTGGAATTCGAACTCGGCTCCCCGATAAGTGAAATAATTAATAAAAAAATGAGTAGAAAGCAGAAAAAGAAAAACAAAGAAATAACCAAAAGAAAAAGAAAGTAAAAAAAAAATGGGGGAATACAAATTTATCTTCTTCTTCATGTGTCGTATCTCTCCAGGACGTAGGCGATCATAGACTTCCACTTGGCTCTGTATCTCGTCGCTCTCAGAATTCATCCTCTTGGGTTTCTCTCCCAAATCCCGCTCTGCCATCCATTTGCTCAGGCCTATCAAGTAGGTTTCGTGCTACTTTCCCCTGTCCCCCTTTCCTTTTCCTTTTATCCGTCCTGTGAGAATTAACTTCTCAAGCCCCATTTCCTCATTACATGTCCCAGAAACCTCATCTGTTTCTTCCTTAAATTAAGTATGAGTTTTTCCCCGTTTCCATTCTGTCTAACACCTCGTTGTTAGTCACGTGATCAGTCCATTGTATCCTCAGCATCCTTTTGTAAAACCACATTTCTGCTATCTCAAGCCTCTCCTTCATCGTTGAGGAGATCGTCCAACACTCACTGCCATACAGAAAGACAGATATTACATAGTAATCCAGCACTCTCTTCTTTGTTACCAATGAGATTTTCCTGTTTTTCAGTACTCGGGTTAGCTTTTCAAATGCGTCCTTGGCCATGCCAATGTGTTTTTGGATCTCAACATCTCACTTTCCATCCCCTGTCAGCACGCTTCCCAGGTATTTAAATTTGTTTACTTGTTTTATTTTAGTTTCTCCGACTTGTTGTTGGCATTTTGGTGTCTTCTTTTAGCTGATGACTATGCATTCAGTTTTCTTGAAGTTTATGCTTATTCCTTTTTTCTCGCTTTCTCTTGGTACCTTCCGTAGGAGGTCATGCATTCTCCTTTCTCTGCCTGCTATCAGCACTGTACCATCTGCGTATCTAACATTGTTGAGATTAAAGCTCGTAAGAAAAAGATACAGACAATAAAGACTTGAGAAAAAGGAAAAGAAACAATAACATTGAACATAAGAAAATAACCGACGATAGAGAACAAGTGTAGAAACCAATAAATCACATGAATAAATCACATGAAACAAAACTAAAACACTAAATCGATAGGAAATAATAAAAGAAGAAAAACAAAAAGAAAGCAAAAAAGGTGGAAATTATTTAGTCAAATATCGCTAAGGTGACAAGAAAAGGAAATGGATGGCAGTAAACAAAAGCAAAGTAGATGTTATTAAGTAAAAGGAGACTTCAGTCAGTTAAATACCATACGTGACACACGCTTTTGGGCGATCATGCCTCGAAGGACACATGACTGACTGGGCAGAAGGTTATCCCGCAGTAGGTTGCCATTGCTTTCTGTGATAGACTGGTTGCCAACCAAGGCTATAGAACCCAATCTGTCCTGTTATTTAACCCATAACTGGAGGGAAGAGACGGATTAATACCTTTCCCAGGCGTACTTGTGCGTAAGTGAATGCAACGAATTCAGCTGGAATTCGAACTCAGCTCCCCGTTTTGTCGTTCCGAGTTGATATCCACTGCAAACAACGCTCATCCAAAAGATTCTTATTCGACTCATAAAATGAGCAAACCGTACACAGAAGGCTAAAGGATGAATGAATACCACTATTAAAATCACACCCTGAACAAGAACACAGCCAATCATACTTGCAGTTCTACTCCAAGCTTTGACTTTGACAACTGCTAAAAGTCTTATTAAGGAGCTGAAAATGAAATAATGGTAATATTTTTTCTTGGGATGTACATTGTAGAGCTATGGATATCTTCTCGGAACGAGAAATCAGGTTCAAATTTCAGCTGGATTCGTTGCATTCACTTATGAGCAAATACCCTTAGTATATCTCTTCTCCCTGTAGCTATGGGTTAAATAGCAGGAAAGATTGCAGAAAGTAACGGCAACCTACTGCCGCAAAATATTCTGCCCAGTCAGTCATGTCTATTTCGAGACGATTTCCTAAGCGTTTATCATGTATAGCACTTAACTGATTCATTCAGGGAATAGACAATTGTAGTTATCCACAAGTTCCATTTCTTTATTATCTCCTTGAAAAACGAAATAGTTTCCCTTTATTTTTTCCATCGTTTTGAATTCACTTCGTCATTTTTGCTAGACTCAAGTCTAGAAAAAGAAATAGATTCATAACATTTCCAAGGGCATTAGTCCAAAGTGATCAGAACGAATTCGTCCAGAACTTGATGTAGGATTATCACTTCTATTTTGTATTCCGATATCCTTTAGGTGGCATGCTAATAATAATAATAATAATAATAACTTGATGATGCAACAGACATGGATCTCACGGTTTCGGATCTTAATTGACGGAAGATGTTAACGTGTTAACGTTTTGTCTAGCTGAATAAAAATGGCCCCAATAAATATCCCTTTCACCAGAAACACTAGGGAAATTTTCACGGCTGTCCTATTTTAATTTTCAGTTGAATCTTAATTCTTATGTAAAAAAGAGCATGGTGTGTTCCACAATAAAATACTCATAAAGATTCCCCTGTCGTATAATATTTGAACTTAACAACATTAAAACATACTGTAATAACAATAATAAAAATGAATGCAGGTATTTAGTTAAAGAACCAAGGGGGTACAAATGAAAATACTAAAATTGATACCTGTTTCCCTGTCACTGAAACAGGCGTTAAATACATAATAGTGTTATTGCTTCTTCTATCTTCTTTCGTTCTTTCTCATTGAAACTAAGTAGCGTCTCTTATATGTCTGGGCCGTATTTCTACACAATCAAAACGGATAGTCCATTATTTATTAAGTATTGGCAGGGCGTAACATACGTGCTAAGGAATTAAAAGAGAGGGACAAGCCGAATTAAATAAGATTATTTCATATTTAATTATGAGTTACCTAACCCTTATCAGTTATCTAACCAGTTCGGCATGTTTCCAAATGACTGATTCATTAGGCAAAATTCTATATGAACGGAAATAGTGTGGGGATACTATGGCCGGGTGTCGGCAGTTTATTTTTCTTATTTAGTTTAAAGGATGGAATAGCCATCGCTACTTCGGAGGTACAGCTAGATACTTGATACTTGGGAATACTCTCAATGCGGGTCCACCTTAGCGAACTAGGTTAATCGACCTTAAGTTATTTCTAACTGGGCCCCATTGGCAAAGTTATGCGCTACTTTATCTTATAGCTAACATTTGAATGTTACGTGAGTGCCAGGTAAAACCTTTTCAGACCTAAGGAATTCGAATAAGGAATTCGAAAAAAATGTCAAAATATAAAGACCTGGAAATTGAATAGAAAAAATGTGGAAATTGAAAACAAGAATCGTGCCAATGATAGTAGATGCACTTGGAATGATAAAAAAATGGAACAAAACAACACATTGAAAGAGTCCCTGGAAACCCCAGCTAAAGAGATATACAAAAAATTGTCTTAAGTACAGCCCACACACCAAGGAGAACTTTGTCTATGTAACTCTAGGGGTGTTAGAGGAGATAGAAAAAAAACATGAAATAGTCATAACAACACACTACGACTTGCTTTAACTCTTTCCGCAGGATTGGTAGGTATGATGAAAAATGACATAATAATAATTGTGTTGACGGTTTTAACATTATGATTAAGTGAGAAATTGCTTATAAGTTTGGAAATCGGCAAGCTGAGACTGTTTGCAGCTCTTTCGTAATGTTTGCCTAAATAAAAACATTAATCGATATTTATAAGTTAGTAAATGGATAACTTTATTTTGTGAACCTTGACAGTTCAAGATTAGTTCGCAGGTGCAGTGTGCTCCTAATATAGCAACTGTTCCAGTGAAACTGAGTTATTAAAAGCAGGCTGTTGCTGTATGGATCAATTAAAGAAGATAAAAGAAAATAGGGTTGGCAGCGATTGAAAGTTTTAAGTTTAGTCGACGTTGAGAATGTATTTGTAGAAGCGGGTATGACATCATTAAAAGCAGAAATGTAAAGCTATGTATACACTATGAGTTATATATATATATATATATATATATATATATTGCCATTGCATACGTTTCAGGTTTTCTTTTCTTCTTTTTCTATATAACTAGTCAATAATAATAAGTCAAGATGATACATTTGATAACGAACTGTTCATTCCAACATCCAGTGTAAAATATATATGGTCATTCCTTGTCATGATAGAGGGTTTACTTGTTCCAGTGATCCAAAGAGCGAAGCTGTCTGGAGTCCCAACTCCTGAAGGGCCACCCATAGCAGTAAAATAGAGAAGGAGGGATCAGACTGAACGCTACTAAACCTGGAGGCATTCAATGGCAAAGATCTAAACGATCTCATCGGCCAAATCGGCAGTATTGGGCAGCGCCAGTCGAGCTGACATAAACAAGGTGAAACTTGAGAGAGCAAGCATCCGATTACCCGATGCAACCAGGTTTGCCAGACCTCTTGAGACTCTAGGGAGGCGCTTCTGGCCAAATGTACGGGCTTCTCCATCGCACATAATCAAATTCAAGTGAATGATCTCATCAAGCTCTCTTTGATTTACAGCCATCTCCGTCTCCATCATTAGAGAGATAAAGGGAAGAATTGGCAAAGAGAATGCATATCCCGATACTTAGATGCGATCGGGTGCCGACGTTGAGGATCAATAATATATCCAATACCTTTCAAGCTAGGTGCCTCAAAATAAAAAGTCAATCTTTTTTTTTACATTGGAATAATTTTTGTTTTAACTTGAAATAGAGAAAAGTGGGTTCATATCTTTCTGAAGGTATCTGCGCGAAAGTGAATGTAACGAACCCAAAAGGAATTTAAACTCAGCTCTCCGATTAAAAATTTTAAGCTATTATCCATTGCATCAACCGCACATCCAAAATTACAGCACCTGATATTTTCAATCGGTAACCCATCTAGGTACTGCGTTGCTTAACTTCGGTGATTGTATGTGAACCAATGTTTCAACATGATATGGCCGTAAAACCTGAAATGAGCCTTTTATTCAATCTACAAGGATCATTTTTTTCTCGTGATACTGACCATGTCTACGGGTATCTCAGCCTGCTTAGTAGATTTGGTCACATAGTTCAATCCTTTTGCCTGGTGGTATCGACCTAAACTCAGTTGAAACAGAATGCACAATAACTGGGCAGTCGTAAATAAGAATCAATTGAGACTGGAGTAGTACGAGGTGCGAAAATTCCCGGTATGACACGGTGAAAACTATATTTATCTGATCATCATTGGTTGCTGTTGTCTTCAAGGTGTTCCCCCATGAGAAACCATTTACTTTTGTGCGTGAAACATTCTTTGAACTTCTCTCTATGTTCCCACTGAACCTAAGATAATACTACACGGCCCAGGGGCTGAACTCAAAGTTATTATATGACTAAATATACGAATCAACATTTTGGTGCTGTAAGTTACTGTCCCGTGGCTATTCGGATCGACGCCCAAGGAAGACTGGAGATAACAACGCCCAGAAATTGTGACAATAACAACAACAATGAGGCCAAGTAGTAAATAATATAAGTTAACTAGAAATACCTATAAAATTCCACCGCTTTACTATCGAAATTTGCTGATGAATCCTTATTCTTAAACTAATGATTGAATATGCTCACAGCGAGTTCGGCGAAAATAAAATAACAAAAGAAATTCCCTATTGCATCGTTAAATATTTGAGTTCAACAACTTTAAGAAAAAATGGCAGTAACCATCATAAATATGAATATTGGTCATTATTCTAAGAAATCAGTCAGTTACGTGTCATACGTGGTACACGCTTGGGCGATCATGTCTCGAAAGAGACATGATTGACTGAGCAGAAGATTTTCCCGCAGTAGGTTGCCATTACTTTCTGTGGTAATCCGGTTGCAAACTAAGGCTATGGAACCCAATCCGTTCTGCTGTTTAGCCCATAGCTGGAGGGAGAAGCGGCGGATTCATACCTTTCCCATGGGTATTTGTGCGTATGTGAATACAACGAATTCCACAGGAATTCGAACTCGGCTCGCTGATCTTTCGTTCCGAGCCGATATCCACTGCACCATAATGCACTTTTTTTACTGAAACAAAGTAGCGTTTTTTATTTGTATTTACCATCTTCATTATTTCTCAGAACTGAATAGTACAATATTTACCTCTTATTAGCAAGAATTAACGGTCGTGCTAAGTAAAGAAGGGACAATCAGAATAATAATAAGATAATAACTCAGAAATTCAGACATATACTGGCATTGTGACAAAGCTAGACTGAACTTAGCAAATATAAATTAAGAACTTTTCGAAGGATGTTTCGTCATGAAGAACTTTAATAATCAGTTTGATTCTCGATTTGTATTGTTCTATTTGTGTTTGCTAAACTCAATAAATATGTCCTGGTGTGGAATTATGTTTATTGGATCTGCGTGAGTGTAGAGGTGTGTCGTATCTCCCTCATTTCATATATATATATTTATATATATAGTCATCCGCAGACAGATCTGTTTCGCTGTATCACAGCTCATCAGTACGGTTAGACAGCCGATTGCTTTTTACTCAGGATTGAAACCCGATCGAATTGGCGTCTGTCGGCGGTTCTATCCCTGAGCTACGGGCACTCGGTAGAAGGTGGCAGACATTTTAGTCTATATAGTTTTTAGTTTATATATATATATATATATGTGTGTGTGTGTGTGTGTGTGTGTGTGTGTGTGTGTGTGTGTGTGTGAACAGAAAAGTTACAGAACAGGTAAGAAAAAGTGCCTTTAATCTAACATGTTTCAGATTAATAAACTTCTTCAGAGACTTTGTTAAAACGATTTACTTTTTTTTTTAATTTAAATTTTAAGAAAATCCAAAGAGGCAATATGTTGATTGAAGTTTGATTTCAGTGGTCAAGGGTTATAAAGCAATAAATATTAAGAAAAACAAATATTAAGAAAAACTTCTGTCTGTTTATAAGCTTTTGTGCAACTTGTAATAAAACATTAAAATGCTTATTTTAAATGTAAGTGTATGTATGCGAAAATAATGCATGTGTAAAGCGAATTTAAACTATAGACGAATTAATAATGTTCATATGTCGGTAACGTTAGCATATGTGTGAATGACAAAACGAAATACATTTCCGTCCAAAATTGTAGCGAAATAATGTATACAAGTATCAAGCGATGGACGATTTTTTTGTGAATTAAATGCACATTTATGTATATTCTGTACTTTGGTTGCATTTTGATATAAAGAAAAGCAAAGAAAAGGTTGTGACTCACAATATTTCCGTGAAAAATTGTTTTTGCATTCTCTTGTCGATATCACGAATTCGTGAAATTGGTAATGCACTCCAAGTCGTCTGTAAGTACAGAAAAGAAAAACCAAAGTAGCTAATGATTATATTCAAGACGAATCAAAAGTGAAAACTCCGGACTTTCTGTCTGGTTCATTAAAATACATATCTATATTTTACAAAGAACAGGTCGATTTCTCATTTCTTGGGGTTTTAATCTTTTTTCTTTTTGTTTATTTCAATCTTTTCTCTTTTTTTTTTCGACTAATCTTGAAATATTTCGTACTACCGACAAGTCGATGTATGAAGAGAGAAGTGTAAAAAAAATCTGTGTTCAGTTTATTTTATTTATGTTGATCAAGTTTTTTTAGTTTTTTGAGACACCGATGTCGAAATGAAACGAACGAGTTTTTCATTGCTCAAAGAAAGTCATGTAGTATTTCAAAATAGAAATTTTCATATTTTAATTATCCATTTATTCTTAGATTTTTCGTCGTTTATTTATTTATTTTTTAATCATTTCACCCCAAGCAAGGCATTCCACTGCCACTATTGCGCAGGAGGTTACATAGGGGAAAGTGATGAGAAACATATAGGAAATGTCAGAAGGAGGGTGATAGACGGGTAAGGATATCGAGGATGAGGGTTGGGTAGATGGGAAAAGTGTTTGAGAGAATGGATGCGAGTTAATGTGTTAGGAAGTGTCTATTGACCTTACATTTAAACGCCTGAAGATTGTAGCTGTCGGGAAGCAAGTATGTGGAAGGGAATTCCACAGGCGGGAAGTGCGAGAAAAGAAGCTGTTGGAGTAGAAATTGTAAAACTGTAAAAGGGTGGGACCTAGTTGCTAATCTAGTATCTCGTGCAAATTCATACCTAGAGGGCACCAGTAATCTAAGTTCTTAGGAGCAGAAGCCGTGAAAATATTTATAGAAGAGGCACAGGGAAGCCACGTCACGCCGGTGAGAGAGTGACTGCAGCCGGTCTGCCAGTCGGTATAGATCACATTACAGATTCTCCGTTGTATTTTCTCAAGAACCCCGAAGAGAATAGCAGGGGGACCCGACCAGATGTAGTAGCGGTATTCAATACACAGGCGGATGGTAGATTTATATATGTGCAGGATAGAATTCAGACGGGAAAAACTTCCGGACCCTGTACAGAGAACCGACATTCATAGCAGCGGATTATATTATAATTTTTCTTATATTATTATGCATTTATAATCATTAATTATTATAATACATCTATGGTTGGTTTTAAGATAAGCCTTAATTTTATTTTTAAAATAAGTGTTATTTAGTAAGTTTAATTTATTAAGCATGTCTCACTAAGAATTATTGAGAACATTCAATACCCTGTGTCTGTTAAGTTAATTATAAACTGGCATGAATAATTCTACTTTATTTTATAACGTGACATTTCTCTTTTTATGGGGCAGTGAAACTGGGAAAGAAATTTTAGGGACTCCTGCATATACTTTTCTGCCTCAGAAAAGTCTCAGATTGTTAGTATTTATCTATAACACGGTTTATAGACGCTCATCCAAAGTGATCTGATCCTTGAAATCGATAACTCCATTGTCCAGTTAGATCAAAGGATCTGAAACTTGCAGCCGATCTCTCCGTGACAAGGTAGATGTGATCCATTCGGCTGATCTTTACAATGAACAGATACATCAAATGAGCTGTTCCTTGTAGACGATACCTTACTGATTCTCTAGACCATAAGAATCAGATCCTTGCAATCGATCTCTCCACAGTCCTAGCTAGACCAACATTATCTGATCCTTGCAATCGATCTCTCCACTGTCCTAGCTAGACCAAAAGAATCTGACCATTGCAACCGATCTCTCCACTGTCATAGCTAGACCAAAAGGATATGATCCTTGAAACCGATCTCTCCACTGTCCTAGCTAGATCAAAATGATCTGAACTTTGCAACCGATTTCGCCACTGACAAGCTAAATCAAGATGATCTAATCCTTGCAACCGATCTCACCACTGACGAGCTAGATCAAAATGGTCTGATCCTTGCAAATGATTTCTCCACTGACCATCTTGATCAAAATGATTTGATCCTTGCAAGCGATCTTTCCACTTACTAGCTGTATTAAAGTGATGTAATCCTTGCCGCCAATCTCTCCACTGATCTAGCTGGAACTGCCAAACGGAAATAATTGCTTGTATTTCTAATTAATTTATTAACCAAGCCAATATCGTTTCATCAGCATCGATCAAACACAGTTTTTTGTCACTCACTCAAGATGACCGGTTTCACTCTACATGAGGCTCTATGATTTGATGATCTATTTGGTCTCAAGTTCAATTCAGACTTCAAGTTGAACCGATATATACAATCAATCGCAGTAAAGTCGGCTCATTCTATGACAACATGACTTTTCTGATACCTTCTACCAAGCTTTATATTTATATTCATCTGATTAGTCCCAAAATAGTGTATAGCACTTCATATTAGAGGTAGGGTTGTACAGCCCTTATATTTCCAGCCTTGATTGAGTTCAGAATCGTTGACGCGGTCTTGTGGAGGAATAATTCTACACTCATTAGCTTTTTTTATCAGACGCAATATCTCAAGGCCATCGTAAATTTTTGCTATTTCTATGGCATATGCTCATATGTGCATATTTCTTTAATTCCATCATTTCAGAAATTTACAACTTGAACTCGCAATACTAAGTCCATGGAGTCGAATTACTCTCATTTGCCCCGTATTCAAAATGTAAAAAGAAAATTAGACAGCTTTTTTCCATGAAGTGCTTTCTGTGGTTACTTTCTGTTGCGACCTCGTCACCAAGTTGTTGTGGTCCTGCTGGGGCAAGAAATAAAGTCACAAAGACGGAAAAGTGTTAAACAAATATATTACAAAGACAGTAGTACAAACATATAACAATGAGTGTTGTGGATACCGGGTGAGAAACCACACAGAATAATAAATAACAAAAACAGATATGGAGATAGAAAATGTAAGTTATATTGAACAAAATATACAAACTGGAACACAGGTTAGTCAATTCAGGAACACTATTAGCAGAAATCAACATATACAATCTTGCAGTATGTCCGGGTAATGTGTCTATGTTCAAACAACTCCAACTAACTCTGCACCAACTTACTGACCAACTAAGCAACTGCTTTTACAAGTCATTAAAACTCCCGATCTTTGTATAGGCAGGATTATATGGACACATCAGGCAAGTCCATTCTTATGTACAAAGAGGCGATCCCCAATAGAGAGAATATTAGCGCGACTGTAAGTCTGGCTGTCAGACTTATCCAATAGAATAGATTCTAGTCTCATTCTTTCCGTCACTCTCTTACTCTCTCTTATCTGCTCTACAAACCAGAACTGCTACTTAGATATAGTTTGGACAAGTTCATGGGTCATGTGTGTAAGTTCCCATAACACTTTTTTGAACACTATGTTCATAATCTTTTCAAGTCAAGTGATAATTGTTATCTGTCCTCCTTAAATTCATAATCTTTACTTTCTAGCACCAACTCTTCCATGACACACTTCATTCTTCATAAACATTTTAACAGTAACTCCCTATTTTGCATGTCACGTGAGTCTTTTATTGAGTAAATATGAGTATCAAAATAAATAACATTTCAAACAATAACTCCAGCACCTTGTCTGGTTTGCTAAGCAGGAGTTCGCTTGTATATGGCCTCTCCTAGAGACTCAGACAACAATTTTCCAAGAAATCTTCCATTGTGGAATGGGCTAACTAGAAGATCCTTTCCCGATCCCTACAATCTTAATTTCTTCAAGTCTAAGGTTAACCATTATCGATTCCTCATATGCTATTTTGAACCTCTTGTCACAACACCTTAAACCAACCTCATTCAGTAAACTCTACCTTGAGCTGCTCTTAGGGCTTGTATTGGTAAACAACCGTAAAACATATTATTTCATTAAACTTTAAATCTTCACTATCATAATAAATATCACTCAAGGAGAGAGAGAGAGAGAGAGAGAGAGAGAGAGAGAGATAGCGAGGCATCGTCGGGTCAGTTCATTAGAGAGACAATAGTAAGGCATCGTCGGGTCAGTTCATTAGAGAGACAATAGTGAGGCATCGTCGGGTCAGTTCATTCTTTTTACTACCAGTTATTAAATTTTACTACCGGTTATGAAAGTTCTTGTCACGTGTTTGCTCTTTAACAGTGCCTTATTAGTTTATATTTTTTGCAATAATTATGTCGTCGAATTGTGAAGAACACACACACACACGCATATTTATATATATATATATATATATATATATATATTATAATAAAGAGCGTTGCGTATTTAATTGTGCATATATATATATATATATATATATATATATATATATATATATATATAAAGTGAACGTTGAAGTTCACACAGACTGTTTCATGCAAGGTACATTCATCAGGCCACGTGTATTGTGTTTTTCCAGTATACCAAGCGACGATAAAATCACCACATAACGAGAAAAAAATATACATAGAAGCAAAAGAATAACCCTGGAAACAAAGAAACTACACGCACAAAGCCACCATTCACAAATAGTAAATACGCGAACAGAACAATGCTTTCTAAGTATAACTAGAAAATTAAAAACAAAGCACAAATCACGTCAAAGATATCATGGAAAATATGGAAAAGAACATCAGCCTATCCAAAACCTGCAGACATTGTTTGAAGGAAAAAATAGCTATTATTACCATGCCAGACCAAAATAAGCTACTAAGTAAACGATCTGAACCTATCTCAAAATGCAGACATAAATAAATTTTTACCACGTTACTTAAAAATCGAAAGCTGAACAGAATAAATAAATATTAATAAAGAAAAAATAAAATAATTTAATCCAAGCAAACAACAAGACAAATTAACAAGTCACGGCCGCAATAACAATCATTAGAATAGATAAAATAAAATTAAAAAATAAATGTATAAAATAAATAACAAATCCAAAAAAAAGGTAAATAAACATCGAAAACCGAAAAGAATAATCAAATATAAATACAAAAATAAAGATTAAGTAAAATAAATTTATCCAAATAAAAAATAAATAAATAAACAAACCTCTCCCACCAAAATAACCGTTAGAAGGATCACCCACAATGCACCACTAACCGGTATATATAAATAGTTGAGGAAAAACCCAACACATGTGGCCTGATGATTGCGCCTAGCATGAAACAGTCTGTCGCCTTGAGTGTTCAATTTTATATTTCCATACGCTCTATCTCTGATATTGAGCACTTTATCCTATGAATATAGCACACCTTTAAACTATATCTATCTATCTATCTATCTATATATATATATATATATATATATATATATATATATATGTAATATAATTTTTCTCCTATCAAGCACGCTCAGGGATGTTGATTATATGTTGTTGTTTTTTTGTGTTTTTTCTTGTGTCTTAATATATACACAATAATAGGTACATCAATATATATGATGTCATTTCATATACAAATCTTTCGCCAGTGTAATGGAGGCAACTAAACTTAGAGACATTATAGACAAAAACAATGGTGTAATATATAGTATGTTTAACATCATAGGGTTCTCTACAGAGTAATTTAGTCACATATTAACTTTGGATTGGTTAACGTAATAATTACATAATCGCACCAAAGTAACCTGTGATGATAGTACATAGGCTCTTTATCGATTAAATCTCCATGAACTCATGGTTTTGGTGAAGAATGTTGGCTTTTACAGTGAAAATAAACGCTAAACGTACGTTTTTTTGGAAGATATATTTTCTTTTGTATGCAAATATCCTTCTTATCCGAGATGGATTTCGTAGCTTGCGAAGTAGTTAATAGGCCCGATTAGCGGAGTGTACCAGCATGTTTCGTTTTCTGGCGAAAGTGTAGAGCAGACTGACATCGAAGCCTTCTTTTTCTGAGTTTATATTGAGGTCGGAAAGTGGTCGGAGAGTTTCATGGTTGTGGTCAGATTGTTCTTTGCTTTTGTACAGGGACTCTGATCTTTTGCTTTGTCTTTCCAAGTATCTGATTACAGAAATGAAGTTAGCTTATAGACTTTCTATTAAGAATGTCACTGCTGGTGTTAATGAGGTAACACTTTTGAGGATATATAGAGCATTTATATTTATTTTATTTATTAAACTTTGCTTAACTACTACAAAATGCTTAAACCTGGAATTTAATTATTTGACAACAAGCTTTTCCTTTTTTTTTTAACTAAAATTTGTTTTAGCAAATATAGGTGGTCTCTCAGTATCAAGTGACTTAAAAACCAAGAAAAACATTTTGAAATTATTAATCGCGATGAACGTATATTCCCTCGGGGAGGCACCGTACCTTGAAAGACTATTAGGTATCAAACTCAAAGCTGACCTCAAGTGGAACTTATGTATATGATTCATTGCTAAATAGGCAAACAAAATAGTCGGCTCCCTGTACCGCTCACTAAGTACCTAACTCCTCTTCCTATCCTCTACCTTTACAAGAGCGAGATCAGGCCGAAAATAGGCCACTTTTGACATATTTGGGACGTCTCACTCCCCAGCCTTGATAAAGTCTAAATCCGTCTCCGAGCCCTTGTGAGTGACGAGTTATTCTCGAACCTCCAAACACTCTTTGACAGGGGGGATGTGGCAAGCCACTCACTGCTTTATCGCTACTTCCACGGAAAGTAATCGGACAAACTATATTCCTTGGTTCTCTTAGTTCAAACTTTCACAGCATATTACTTACATTGTAGCAAGACAGTTATATTCCCTCTGTTTTACATCGGAGAGAAATAAATTTCATTGGAACAACTTTTTTCCGGTGAACCACTGATCGGTGGAACCGACTCTCAAGAGGATGTTTCCCTGATCACAAACATAACCTGTTTATGGCTACAGTGAACCGTTATCTTCCGCTCCTATCCGTACAATTGCACCATAACGTAACCATGGGCGATCATGTCTCGAAAGAGATATGACTGACTGGGCATAATATTTTCCCGCATTAGGCTGCCATTAATTTCTGTGGTAGACTGATTGCCAACCAAGGCTATATAACCCAAACTCTTCTGCTATTTAACACAGGGAGGGAGAAGAGATGGATTAATATCATTTGCGCGTAACTGAATGCAACGAATTCAAACCAAATTCGAACTCGGTTCTCCAATTTCTCGTTCCGAGCCGATATCCACTACACCTCAACTCCCATTCAATTTTGGAAAATATATCTTAAAATGAGATGTCAGTGTTTTTTTGTATAATTTAAACGGCATTTTATTCATCACACCCTGTAACTCTGAAATTCTCACACAAATTTTGACACATTTTTCTTAAGTCAAACAAAGAGAGACGAGATTGCTATGATCCTGATAATAGATTCACAGAGTAAAGATAAAAATTAAAAGAAAATTAAAAACTTTAAATAAAAAGTGTTTAGAAAACTTGTTCAGCTTAAATTTGACATTTAAACTTTTGAATCTTTTTGTTTGACTGCATTGTATACCAAAATGAGTTAGCATATTCACTGAGGCGTTCAACGTTGGGTAGGACTTGTATAATGACATGGGTCAATCCTTTCCTAATCAAAGGTTGTTATGACTCAGAATGCTAAAGTATTTTCTCTCAAAAACTATTTACAAGTAGAAATCCACACCCTAAAAAACTAAAATGTATCGAGTCAATTGAAATTCCTTATATTTTCAAATTTGAGTTGATGATTGCATTACTTTTAATACAAACCTAAGTTTTCCATATTTTACGTATTAACTTGCAGATGCTGTCAAAAAATGTCAGCCATGTTTAAATAATTTTGTAGTTGTGTTCATACAAAATAAAAAATACATTTTCCTATTTATATTCTATATTTCTTGAATATAATTTTTAAAAATATAATCAAGTAAAGAGACAAACGGATTCTCTGCCTCTAGTACGAGAGAATATGAGAACCAAAAATATTATTAGGGAAATCGAAAATCTAGAAGTCACAAGAGAGAAGTGCGTGAGAAGAAACTATTAGCATAGAATTTACCGTTTTATCTAGCCATTTTAACTGCAAAATTATAAGAGATGTCGCAAATCTAGTCAGTTAAGTGCCATACGTGATACACGCATGGGCGATCATGTCTCGAAAAAAAGATGACTAACTAGAGTAAAACTTTTCCGGCAGTAGGTTGCCAATAATTTTTGTAGTAGACTGGTTTCCAAACCTAAGCTATAGAACCCAATCTGTCCTGCTATTTAACCCATAGCTGAAAGGAAAAGCAACGATTCATATATTTCCTAATGAAATTTGTGCGTATTGGAATGCAACGAATTCAACTGAAACTCGAACTCAGCTCTCTGATTTTTCGTTCTGAGCCGATATCCACTCCACCACAACTCACATCTTAATCTATTCAATAAATTAAGTGCCATACGTGATACACGCTTGGGCGATCATGTCTCTTTTGAGATATTTTTCCACAGTAGGTTGCCATTACTTTCTGTGGTAGACTGGTTGTAAACCAAGGCTAGAGAACCCAATCTGTCCTGCTATTAAACCCGTAGTTCGAGTTAAGAGTCGCATTAAGGCCTGTCCCAAAGATATTTGCGCGTAAGTGAATGCAACGAATTTAACTTGAATTCGAACTCGGTTCTCTGATTTTTCGTTCCGAACCGATAGCCACTGCACCACAACACCCATCTGTCTAGTACTGCGTTTAAATTAATAAAGTCTAGGTAGCACAGAAAAACGTTCATTAGTACAATTACCATAAAAATATTTATTACAAAAGCGCAGAAAAATATATCTTACTGCGCTGGGAAAGTGACTGGAGTCAGATGCCACATGAAGAGGAAAAACATTGCAGATTCTTTGTATATTATCAAGAATCTCTAAATATATAGGAGGAACACCAGACCAGATGTGGCAACATTGTTCAATGTGTGGACGAATGGTAAGCTTATAAATGTGTAAGAAAGATTCTGTCTAAAAAATGTTCTAGCAACGAACTTAGCAATTAATTCAATGTAATCTTTCCACTTCATGTCAGCGGAAATCGTAAGCACGAGAAGGTGGAAAGAGTTATTTTCCTGGAGGTTATAATCGTAATAGGCACCTTTTTGCCTATGCTTGTAATGAGTGCAAGAGAATCCTAAAGGATGCTAAGCTGTTGTTTGCTCTGTAAAAATGTGTTAAACAACAGAAAGCCCTCAATCTTTCCTTTAATCAATAAATCTGTGGTCCTCACATATTCAGTGAACACGATCAATCAAGTTCATTGAAAACAACAAGGTATCTTTCAGATGATTATAAAAGCTGTTGTGTTAGAATTAACAAGCCATTTCTTGCCTCGGTTAACAACAGATAATAGGTCATTTTTATCAGCTACCAATTTGATCTTATTATTGAAGCAAATGATTGTGTCTTCAACGTAGATATCGTGTTGAGAACTGAGGATATCAAGAAATGTCGTTGATGAAAATTACGAACAACGTATGTATAAAAATAAAGCCTTGCAAAACATCCGTAGTAATGCAAAATGATGTAGAAGAATAACCGTTCTAGACAAATTTCATTTGTCCGTTTGATAAGAAAGGGTAAATCAGTTCAAAAATTCGTCCAGAAATACCTTAACTAACAAGTTGGGAAAAAGACCAGCATGCCAAATCCTGTCAAATGCTTTTTTGAGATATCTAACTCAAGAGACCGAGCTTCGCAATTCTTATTGAGATGATAAATAATATTACTATTGCATTGTATCGATATAATAAAGATACGTTGTCTTATTTATTTTTTATATTTCCTGAATATTAAACTTAAAATAAAATTATGTTAATAATTGATCCTTTCCGTTGATCCAGCATGATTCATTTGAAAACAATTATAATAAGTACCATTCAACTTTACTTTAAAAGAGTTTATTGGTTCACTACGTTAATTGGAATTTTTGATAATTCTAACACAATATTTCTATTATAAAAGGCTGTGATCTTTCTACATTCACCAGAATAGCCACCTACATACAGATAGGCTTGTCATACATCTCTGTCTAGTGTATGTTTTTAGATATACCGACATATATATATATATATATATATATATATATATATAGTCTTCCCGTCGAAGACAGTGCATCAGAGGTCTTCTTTTAAAGCTAAGAAGTTCTAATCAGATTCCTTCCCCTGATTCTCCCATGCTTGCACGGCCGGCTATTGCCCACAGGAATCACTTCTTCCGGCTTTATCAGAGCCATGCGTCTGATCGTAATAGGCATCTTTTTGCCTCTGCTCGTAATGAGTGCAAGAGAATCCTAAAGGATGCTAAGCTGTTGTTTGCTCTGTAAAAATGTGTTAAACAACAGAAAGCCCTCAATCTTTCCTTTAATCAATAAATCTGTGGTCCTCACATATTCAGTGAACAAGATCAAGTGCTTTGCTCGCAGATTATCCACTAAATCAACATTTGATTTATCTGGGGTATCCGCACTCGACTTCCCACCTAGAACGGACGTTTACATTACTCCCTCACTGGTCTCTAACAATTTCAAAGTTTGACATCCATAAGGTGAGTGGATGTGACAGAATCCTAATCATCGTCCTGAGGAAACCTGTCGCTGAACTCTCCTGAGTCCTCTCCAATCTCTACAACTACTGCCTCCCTGCTTCTTGCTTTCCTGCCAGCTGGAGGTCTTCCTCTGTGGTTCCTATATTTAAGAACTCCGGAGAACCCTAAGACCCCTCTAATTATTTCCCCAGCCTCTTACTGATTTTTGGCAAAGTGTTCGAGGCTATTATCAATGTTAAATTAGTTCAATATTTCACAGCCCACAGCCTCTGCTCCGACAAACAGTATAGTTTCTGCTTCACCAGGTCTACTGCTCATATGCTAACGACCATCATAGGGTATATATACCAGGCTATCGAAACATACGGCGGAGCTCGAGCTGTTGCTAGATATCTCTAAAATATTTGACTGTCTGGTATGCTTACCTTCTGTGCATGCTACAGGGCTATGGTATAACTCCACGCTTGTTTGATCTAATCTAGTCGCTCCTTTCAAATCGTGTAATGAATGTAGTATTGAATGGGCATGCTTCCAGATTTTATCATACGAATGCGTGTGTCCCTCAAGGCTCTATACTATATCGTACGCTTTTTTATCTTCATCAACGATCTCCCTGATAACAGGCATCTACGCTAACAATACCAGCATCTGCCGAGGCTGACAAAGCAAACTTCACTGCTGATCTTAAAAAGACCTCCAATCTGTGGTGGCTCGTAAAGTGTAATGCTTCAAAAACAAAGCTGCTATCATTTAAACACCATAGACAATCTCTACTATCCTGAACAAGCATGGATCAGGCTAATCTCCCCAAAAAGAATACACTGCGTCTCCTCGGTCTAACACTATCAGCCGACCCCAGGTAGAATGACTTCATTAAATCCATAGCTAAATCTACTGCTAGGAAGGTCGGTTCACTTTGTAGCGCCAGGAGGTTTTTCTCGTCTGAATTCGTCTTGCACATATATCAATCTATCATCCGCCCGTGCTTTGAATACTGCTGTCACATCTGGTCGAGTGCAACTGCTATTAATCTCAAGGTTCCTGACAAAATCAAAAGAAGAATCTGCAATGTAATCGATCCAGACCTGGTAGCTCAACTTTAGTCACTTTCTTATCGACGTAATATGGCTTCCCTCTGTCTCTTCTACAAATACTTTCACGGATTCTGCTCCTATGAGTTTAGCTCCATGGTGCCCCCTCTGCATGAATTTTCTCGAACTACTAGACTAGCAACAAATGCGCTTTCATTGTAAAAATGCGCTTTCATTGTAAAAACAATCAAGTGTAACCACAGCTTCTACTCTATCAACTTTTTTTTTCGCACTTCCCTCCTGTAGAACTCCCTTCCGTATACTTGCCTCCCTGACAGCTACAATCTCCAAGAATTTAAATGCAATGTTAATTGCTATCTCTTATCTCCTTTACTCGCATCCTTTCCCTGAAAACTTTTGTATCTTGTCCTCTTTTCCCACTCTACTCTCACGCAGCTCTCTTTACAATGCTCTCATCTTACCCATTCTCCGATACCCCCTGTTATCTGTTCTTCTTTTTCATCACTCTTTTTTTATATAACCCCCTGCGCACCAGTGGTAGTATTTCCTTCCTTGAGATGAAATGATTATATATATATATATATATATATATATATATATATTAGTTATTCATATTTGTTAAACGTGTTACATTTGCTATCACAGTTTTTTTTTCCCTAATTGACTTGATCTCTGAAACGAAACATTGGTATTTGTTTCAACTCCAGACGCCGTTTGTTATGTTGCTATGTGAGTGTGTAGACCCGAGGCCTTTTCAGAACGTTGATCCTACATCTTCGTGTGGCTTTAAGAAATTGCGCTCTTTGGGTGAGTGTTTGTATATCTATCTGCCGCACAGTTCTTTGTCACATTCTTTGGTACAGTCACCGATATCGTACGAACGGTAGATCCCTACCTCTCGTTAGGAAGGCATCACTCAGTTCAACCTTGAACCTGGTTTCTTTGATCGTTTGGGGTGACATTCAATGCAATGTCCATTATGGCATTATATGAGTCGAGTTATATAGAAAGTTTTTATTACGAAACAAGTTTTGTCAGTTCTTGTCTTTCTTTTTACAATCTTGAACTATATAAAACTAACAGATAAAACATTTCTTTAATATTTGATGCAGCAGATTAAAAAGCAATTAAATGTAAATTAGTTGTAGTTTACTACCTTCATATACAGAGCCAGATGCAAGATTGCAATTTTTCGAATTCAAGAAACATTCAAGGTAACACAGTAAAAACAGAGAAACACTTTCTCCGCCTGTGGCCAAAAGCGCACTTAACTCGACTGAAAAACAATCACTGCTCGTTTCTATGGGCCGATGTCTTCCCACAGGCGCCCAGATTTGCTATTAGATTAGTGCATTATTGAGCCATCATCTGTAGAATAGTTGTCAACTAAGATTATAGAACCAAGTCTATCTTGCTGTTTAGTCCATTGCTTAGGCACAAAAACCTGGTACTGCCTAGTAATAGTGATTGTTGCATATGTCATACGACGCTAAAAGTCGACGATTGAGCACGGATAAAAGCTGACGTCCTTCTCAATACTGGTATTCTCGTTTCCTTACACACACACACACACACACACACACACACACACTTCATACATGCACAGAGTTACTCTTAATAGAGCACCATTATGTCACAAGGAGAATTTTTCATATATATATATGCATACATAAAGAATGCGATGGATACATTGTCGTCGAAATAACGCAAACCTGAAAATAAATGCTAACATTTCATTTTAACAGATGTATTTACCAACATTACACAAAAATATCTTGAAATTCTAAGGAATAAATTCATTCAATAAAATTGCCATTGACTTCAACCACGGCCTCCAGACGAATTCAGAATCTCCAGTAATTGTTCTAGGCGGTCTCCTTGTTTAAGTTCATGAATGCTGCCATAACCTTTGCCTTCAGTTCATTTTTGGTGTTAAAAAGGAGTTTTGTTAATCTCTCATCCAACTGCAAGCCGCATATAATAATGAAGGGGGTTGCAGTTAGAGGAACTAGTTGACCAGATGTAAGGTTAATGTGGATGCAAAAGTTTCTGACAGACATGACTTGGTTGCCTTGCTTGTGTGACATGCGGGGTCCATTTTGCCTGACATAGGATCTTCCAGCAGCCAACTTCTTGACCCAAAGCACGACTATCTTTTCATGTTGTATAACTGAACAGCAATCTTTCTTTTATACACATTTCATTTAAAGTTACAGAACTGAAAAATCTCGTTCATAATTTTTGTTAATTAAGTTTAATGTCTGTCAGCTATATGAGAGTCTCTTTCTGACAAGCCTATTGAAAAACGTATCTCGAGTTAGAGTTGAACATTGTGGTTTTAGACAAAACTAACCCTAGCATCAAGTGATGGAACTCACAACACTATAGAATTGTTCTGCTGGATAGTATTTTCAAATGGAGATTGGTAAAGTGTACTTATAAAGTATCCTTTCAACATCTACCAAAAATCTAGCTACAGAATCCAGATGAGAAAAATTATTTAGACTTGCTATTATTTTACAATTAGCAGCAGTAAAAGAAACTGTCCAAGTTTATTTTTTAATATATAATCATTATTTATACTATTTACATACGTATTATTGCTCTCATCTTTGTTGTCAAGTCTTAATTAGGGGTATGCCGATCCGGATAATCAGTAGGAAATTCCAGACTAAATCTCCGGGGTAATACTGTTCTTTTTTTCACTCTCCATATCTAGGAATATTTTGTCTTTATTTTTAGTACTGCACAGTTACTGTTTGCATTGTTTCAACTGAGTTTAAGTACATACCGTAGTACTATAAATAAGAATTGGATGATATATTCTTAGATTTGGGAAGTGGAGCGAAAACAGTCTAATTTCGGAATTCCCTCCAGGTTATTATAGACCTGATGAAAACCGAGGTGCACAACGGCCGAAACGGTGTGATAACATCAAAATGATAGTGATAAAAGTCCACATGTAAATAGTGTAAATAATGATAACTATTTATTCAAGATATTCAGACAAAAAGAATATAATCGATCATCGAGAAATAATTACTTGTTGAAACTTTCCAAGACCACAACAAATTATTAAAAAACTGCAACATTTCCTTAAGAAATAAATATTATATGTCTGGGAATTGTTACAACAGACAATGTTAAAAGGGTGATGTATTAATCTTAAGTGACATTGGAACAACGAAAGATGTCTAAACAATGTATTAGCTGAACATTTGAAAAATTTCGTTAAGAAACATAGAAAAAAGGGTTTAAACTGATATTTAATTTTAATAATTCTCTATGGCTTTAAACCATTGACAATCTCCTCACAGATGAAGCGACAAGGTAGCGAAGGTATGATTCTGCAGAAGGATAATGAGAATGCCATGAATGGAATATAACAGCAAAGAGGAATTTTTAAGAAAGATTGAAACAAGAAGGACACATATTATTACCAAAAAGTTGAAATTTCTGGAACACACAATAAAAAAAGAGAACTTGGAGAGTTTAATATTCACAGAGCATACTAATTAATAGAGAAAAACATCGATTAGTCTACTTAACGAGTTAGTGTAAATGGATGGTTTGATTATTGGATTTTACGGCATGTCAAATCCTATTTGGGTCATTTTATGCAGAAGCCATTTTTATTCATGTATACAGGGTAGTTATTTTGTATAAAAGAGATTGTAGATTCAGTTATGATGCCTCTTTCCAATTTATGAATTTGCCGACGCAGTATTTTCCGATACTATTCTCATTTGAAAGTTGTTATAATGATCGGAAATGAGTTTGGTGATTTTATTCGGGGCATAATGGTGTTGGAGTGCTTCTTCCACTAATGGGTCCATAGGCATTATGAAGATCGAGCTAACAGACTGCTATGTCGCTCCTATTTACTTTTCCTTCTTTTAACAGTTAAAAGACGACCCCTATGTCTTCTATACCTTTTGATATTCCTGGTACTCTGTTTTTCGTACAGAGGTATCGATGTAAACATTATTAAGAAGGAACTCTGTCAAGCGTCAGTTCAGGGTTGCTAAAAAATATTTTACCCTCACTGTTCAAAAGAGAGATGCATCTGAATTGGTTTATACTTCTGGCTTCTTCCTCTTTAGGGATCCAAATACCTTCAGAGTGCCCCCATTGTTCTGTTATTTTCCCTCTTCCTCCAAATAACTTCTATAATATGCGCCGAAGTTTCGTACAGCGTTTATAAACTATGTAAGGCACTTGGTGTAGAGGCCAACCTGGCTGCTTTCATAACTGCATTGATTCTCTCAAGTCGAAAAGGCGTTGATGGTACTTTAGGTTTTATCAGGGACGTATTTTCTCCAGGTTCTAGTTTTCTGTTGAGATCATTCATGGTTTCTTGGGGAAATAGATTTATTTCAGCAGGAGTACTCTCCAAGTGACCACTTCGCTTTTCCCGTAACAGCTTTTTTGTCTATGGCATCCTGCCCTACGTAAAACATTTCATTTCTAAACAAATTTGGTCTATGATCCCTGTAGGGATTGTCTGTCGTCTGGTTTCACGATTTTATTTTGTTTCGCAAGGGATTTTAACTCCGACCTAAATTGTTTAATTTTTATTTCCCTCCTATTTTCTTTGTTGATAAGCTATTCTTTTCTGCTTCTCGTGTCCGACTTTTCCTGCTGCATAACTTGAAAAGGTTTTGAACATTGTCATTAGACGTTTATCCAACAAACCTCTCGATGTTGTTGTAAGGATCTCACCAATGACCACGTCGAATTCGTACTAAGCGTGTTTATCACTGGCTGCGGCTAACTAATTTTCCTTTGAAATGGAGTATCAGGTTCCTCTTGAACCTCTGCTTGGAAGAACTGGTCGCTGTCGTGGGCTTCCCGGCCCCCACCTCATAGGTCTCACCAGGAGAATCTTATTGTACGCTGCTGATGTTTGATTGAAGCTGACACTTCATTTTAGCCTGATGGATCTTTAGCCGGCGCATATTCTTACACATCTTTCCACAGTGGCATGTCAATCTCATTGTCCATAAATCTATATCTTGGTTTGTTCAGTTTCGTCCCCTCCTCTCCGCATCTCCTTATTCGTATGCATTTCTGTAGCGTTTACTGGTATGCGTAAATCGGGTTGCTAGCCCAGGTTTACACTTTTTGTGCTCTCTCCTTATTGTCAATTGGCTTTCCTATTTGTCAACCAGTCTATTCCGGGTTCGTCATCCAGCCTATTCCAGTTGTGCACTAGATAGATTATTTTGAATATACGCTCTTGAATAAGCGCCGGAGAGAGTCGTCAGTGATGTAAATTGAATATATACTTAAGTAATCCTGTCAGAATTTCTAGGATGAAGCGTTATCATTTTACACTGACTATTATTTTCATCTTTTTGTTGCTATCACAACATTTCGACTGTTATGCCCTCCGGTTTCAGTTCCGAATTCCGTTTAGGTTACTTTGATCGATAGATCCCTAAAGAAGGCTGTAGGGCATAGAGGCCGAAACGTTGTCATAACAACAACAAAGATGAAGATAATAGTGCGAATATAAATATTGTATATACATAAGTGTAAAATGCATACTTTTTTTATGATGAAATGCGCAGATATTCGCTTCCTGCATTCTACATTTTGAAAATTATTTATCCATATTTGGTATCCATATCCTTGTGCATTTTAAAAATACTTAATTGTATGTTTTTATTTTTGTATGAATTTGCAAAAAAAAAAAACTACTTTTTTGTAATCATTTCACCCCAATCAAGGAGATAATGTCACTGGGACGCAGGATGTTGTCGTGAGTAAAAAAGAATGAGAAGTATTTAGTGAGGAGAGTTAAAGAAAGCTCAATAAAGGAACAGAATTCTGGAAGACAGAAGATGGCGATTGACGTTGCATTAAAATTTTTGAAGATTGTAGGTGGCAAGGAAACAAGTCATCGGAAGAGAGTTCCACAGGCGAGAAAAGAAATCGTTAGAATAGAAAAGACGATTGCATATAGCTAGTTGAAAATCTCGAAATGACTAATACAATCAACTGTCAAAGTTGCAGCTCATTTCTTATATCTTTCGATTATAATACACGAAAGATTATCCGTGAGTACGAACGGATTTTATTAAAAATAAGCAAACATAATGTCTGCAGTTTATTTAAGTTAATATGCCTAAAAGAAAATTTGCTGCCTAAATACGCAAGTGCTAAAAATTTAGAGATCCGAAGAAGAGTACGCAATGTTATTGGCCCAGACCTGGCATCTCGGCTTCAGTGTCTTTTCGACCACGGTAATGCAGCTTCCCTGTGCCTTTTCTATAAACACTTTTATGGTAATTGTTCTAACTTTCCTGTAAGGTACCAAGACTTTATTAATTTAAGCGATTTCAGTGTCGCACGTTTTGTCCTGTGTTAGAACACTTCCCAGATATATTAAAATTTCTGTACCTGCTTGATTTTAGTTTCCCCGACCAGTAATTATCCTCTTTTTATTGATGACCATGCATTCAGTTTTCTTGTAGTTTATATTTATACACTTTTTACTTCCTCCTTTTACTCCCTTCCAACAACGTGATTCAGCATCTTGCTACATTGATTGGCTCTTAGTAACAGTTTATAGAAGCTCATCTAGTCAACCAATTCACTAATATATATAATTGACTTTTTTAGCAATTTATTTTAGTTTTGTAAATAAACAGCAGCTACTACCGGAGAAAAGATCGGCGCAAAATTGTTTTGCAGATGACATAAACGAGTAACGTGAGTTCATGATAAACTAAGCTTGATAAATAATTATAGATGCTTACTGATGTGCGTTGTGGTGCAGTCGATATCGACTCAGAACGACAAAGTTGAATTCCTTGCATTCACTTACGCACAAATATCTTTGGAAAATGTATTAATCCATCTCTTCCCTCCAGTTATGGGTGAAATAACAGGACAGATTGGGTTTTATAGCCTTGGTGGGCAAGCAGTCTACTGCAGAAAGTAATGGCAACCTGCTCCGGGATAATCTTCTGCCCAGTCAGCCATGTCTCTTTCAAGGCATGATCGCCCAAAGCGTGTATCACGTATGGCGCTTAACTGACTGACTGTAATGGAAGAATTATCGAATTCGTCATGGAGAGCTGTTCGTTAGTGTTACAAGTTCAAGACTCATTTAGTGTTCATTACTGTGCCTTGTACCAGACTGAAGTAATTTCTCTAAATAAATTTCAGTTTTTGTCTTCTGTCTTTCTTTCAATGTTTTACTCTTTCTTTAACCATTTTTCTTCTTCTTTTCTCTACGTCTATAGTTTTCTTTCTTTCTTCTTTCTTTTCTTTTCTTTTAATTTATTTTCTTTTCTTCCCATTTTGCTTTTTTCTTATAACTTGTATTTTTCTTCTTTTTTGCACTCGTTATTACCTTATGTTTTTCTTTCTTTTTAGCTTCCTCTTATTTTTCTTTCTCTCTTTTTTTTTATTTATATTCTTATACTTTTCCTTCGTTAATGTTTTTTTCTGTCTTTCTAATTCTCTTTTCTTTTAGATTCTTACACTTTCGATTTCAATTTTTTTTTATTTTAGTTTCTATGTCCGACTTTCTTTCATTCATTCTTTCTTTCCCTTTCTCTTTCTCTTTTTTTTCTTTTTCTCCCCCTTTCCTTCAACGTCGTATACGTTTTTGTTTTTCGTCTTTTCTTCATTATTTTCCTTCATATACTTGTTTCTTATTTCTTTTAACTTCTATATTTTCTTTTCTTTGTCTTTCTCTTTTCTTTTAACTTCTTCTATATTTGTCTTTCGTCTTTCTAGCTTTTTTCTCTCTTCTTTTCTTCTAACTTTAAATACGTTTTCTTTCTTTGTTGATTTGACGTCTTGTTATTTTCTTACCAACCACGATAGCAGAAAGGAATTCAACGTAACAATGTCAAACATGTAGAGACTGTCGTCGATTTTCCCGAGTTGAAAACAAAGTGCTTATTTCTAAGGAGGCGGGGTCAGCATTTATAACATAATCAGTGTGCAGTTTAAGATGAGGTGCGAGGGCTTTCAAGTGACTCAGGACAATCGCCAACCTCTCCAAATTATGAGCGTCCAGTGGACAAATTCCAACACAACTGGTTTGGTAGTCATGTCGAATGGTCCGCAAAAAAGTGTCTCTGTCACATCTCGCTAAAGTCACATGAGTCATATATTCCGTCGCAAAAAAGTCTTATGCATATACTGCTTGTGCTCTTTGTTAGAATTTAATGAAAAAAGAAAAAAAGAAAAAACGGGAAGAAAAAATCCGAATTAGAATCTGCATATAGGGTGATGGCTACTTTTTTACGATAAAATAAAATATGCTATATTTTTGGTTCAATAGAAAACAGGTAAGATAAATGCAAAGTTTTTACTGGGATAAATCTTTTGGAAACTATCTAATGTATACATCTCAACGTTTGTTTGTGCGTTCACCAAAAACCCAGAATTTTAATTAAATATATGAATTTTATTGGCAATCAGCGCGATCGTATTCTATGTATGTGTGTAAATCATACGTAAATCTTTGGCATCAAATATATGATAGTTTCATGAATAAACAAGACCCAAGAGCCACTCAAGTTAGGGGATACTGTGTGGACTTATATTTGCGTACGGAAGAACAAACGTTAGGAGTATAGAGCTGAAGCAGACTTTAGAATTAATCAGAAACCTAATCTTAACCAGGGAAACGGGATAAACCGCTACTCCTGTTAAAAAAAACAAAACAAAACAGAGAAATATGAACCGAACAAATCGTATCCAATACAATGCTGAAGAATCCGTAGGTACTGAATAACGTTTGTGATATGAGAAGGTAAAAGAAAGTGAGTATTATGAGAATAAAGTAGACTGAGCGTGACTGGCCCTTAACTTGACGAGGTAAGAAATGTAGTGTTCTGAAAAGCATCCATACGGGAGTTTGCCTCACAAAGAAGCATTTCACTAACAAAAGCTCTCTGTGTGAAACTTCCTTCATACAAATTAAATACAGGGTAAATGTGGTTAATTCAACTCCGCAGACTTAGCATGTTGAATCCTAGCTGTTGTTGTCCAAACTGCTGGAACAAAAGAAAGAAGTTCATCTGAACATTTGCCATGGAAATACCGATAGAATAGGTAGGCAACATTCCATCTGCGTGAAAAAAACTGTGAAGCAAAAAATAAGACCAGATTAAGGATTTTGAAGTCTATCAAGGCTGGAAAGAAAGGATTTAACATCAATTTTGGTCTAACATAACTCATGTAAAGATAAAACATGGCAGAAGGAAGGAGTCAAATGAGCTGGTCATCTTTAGCTATGGGTCCCGAAATGAATCAGTATTGCTTAATGAATCATTGTTAACAATGAATTTGCATAACAAAGATGCTTCTTTCAGCTTTTTTTTTTAAATAAATACGTTTTCTTATATATTTCCGGCTCGGTCTTTTATAGTCTTCATGAATAAGCATTTTTTTATGTTTTAATAATTAAATTGCTTAATCATTCAAATAAATCCATTATTACCCTGAAAGTTGAAAAAGTTAAGTTTTAGATCAAGAGTTATAGGTAGATGGAAATAACATTGTACAAAACAAGGAAACAAATTTTGAAAATTTTCCTTGCAAATTTCGAAATATAATAAATATTCTAAATGATAATGTTTTATATGAAATAAAAGACTAAAACATGTTTAATCCTAGCAAACTAATTTACTTGCGCTAATTTCATTAATACTGTTTTATGGTATACACAACTCCCCCAAGGAAATGATTGCGTAGAGCAGCGAAACAACGACAAAAAAAACTAGCCTAAGAAATACAGGATATGAGTGCCAGTTATTCACAAAATAAATGAGTATTAAATGAGTATTTTAGTTTTAAAAGCTATTAACTGTGAAAACTATCACACCTATAAATATAGATTAGATGAGGTTTTTAACAAAAGAAGCTAAACAAGAAATTTAGAAATATTTACATATTAGTAGCATTATATATATATTGAACACTTGGAAGAACGGTAGACTTTGAAAAACAGTAGCTACTCTGGCGTGTACGCATCGCTCTTTCAGTAAAATGAATTAGATCACTCTAGCTATTGGGCGCGTATAATGAGAATATACATGCTAAAAAGTCTGTCTTCTTCCACCGAACACCCATGGCGCAGAGGTAGAATCGCCGACTGACGCCAATTCGGTCGGGTTTCAATCCTGGGTTAAGGAGCAATCGGAGTCTAGCCGTACTGATGAGCTGTGATACAGCAAAACAGATCTCTCTGCGGATGACTGTCTATATATATATATATATATATATATATATATATATATATATATATATATATATATATATATATATATAAAAGGAAGTAAGATTTTTAATGTCCCGACGGGTAAAAATATAGAAAAATCACTTGAAAGTACAATTGGAGTGTTTATGAATATTTCTTTAGAGTAACTTCAGCGATTTCAGATTGAAATTGAGATGGAGAGACGGGATATGTCACACATCTTATTTGAGCTTGAGAATACTTTCTGTTTCATGCAAAGGTATGATTCCAAGATTGCTATCTGTTTAAAATGCAATCTAATTGATTGATTTTGATCACGGGGATCAGACATAGATATTTTGCATCAAAATATGATGATAATATAATTCTGTTGCCAAAGCTGTCATTAGTAAAATGTCTCGGGATGTTACGTGTACATGCATGTGTGTGGTTCTGTGTGTGTGGATAGTCTTTGGGCTGCGTTAAAGTTTGTTCAAACGTGGTTTGCATTTTTGAATAAATATACTTTCTATATTTATTCGTGTTTTGTCTATTGTATTGTCTGGGCAACTATGCCGTGGAAACACTTCAAATTGGGGGACATACTTGTTGCACATAAGTGGTATTTGACTTGTTTTTTGCACTGAGTAGTATCTGCCTGGTATATTAACTTTATCTTTTAAATTTTTAAATTGTTTTGGTAACAAAAACTCTCTTCTATTATATATAAATAACCAACAATGGGCAAACATATAGTTACGGATAGAGAAACAAACAGAAAATATTACATGTTCATTATTAGAGATGAGGTTTAAAAACAATCATTGTGACTATTGGAAAATAATTTCATGGATAATCACTATAGGCATAAAATAGAATAGAAAAAAAAACATCACTTGAGTCTTTTAGTATCCAAGAAAATCAAATTATCCAACAAAACCATCGGAGTAACCTTCTGGGTTCTTCATAGCTTTTCTGGTAACAATAGGAGTTACTCGGCGGTGCTGATCTCCTCTCAAAATTGTTGTACTCAATTACATATATTTTTAATAGTTTCGCTCCATGCAAGGCGGTAAAGACAGTAAGACTCAAGGGATTACTGAGAATGAAAGAAAGCGCGAAAACTTTGGTAAGAAGAAAGGACAATAAAAGAACAGGTTTCAGGGAATAAAAGATGGCGACTGATGTTACATTTAAACTTTTGAAGATCGTAGTTGACAGAGAAGCAAGAAGCCGGAAAAGAGTTCTACAAACGAGAAAAGAAATAATTAGAATAGAACTTACGGTTGCATCTAGCTATTCCAAAAGTGAAAAGATGGGACCTACTTGCCAATCTAGTACTGCGCTTAAATTCATGTGGTCGAGGTACCAAGGAGGAACGTTCATAAGGTGCGAGCAAAAGGAATAGTCCTCAGGTTGACCTACAAGTAGAGATGAATTTATGTCTTTTGTAAAAGATTTTATTACAAGTGCCTACAAACTAACTTAGCTAGAACTTGAACCGATTATGCAGATTCCATTTTACATTCTTTTAACCACTTGGTCAATTACATTTCTCCAATTTACAACCGAGAGCAAGACTGGGTGCAATTTCTGGCATTCGTAAAAAAACGTAGAGATTTAAGAACTTAAGCCGAAATTATTTTTATATATTTGAAAAAGACAAAACGAAAACATTATACATTTTATCCAGCGTTATAGCCATGTACGAATGCAAGGAGATTTGGGTAGTTTCGGGTCTTTAATTCGTACTTGGATTTACGGCTATATCACGTTCAAACACTCATCTCTGTACGATCACCGAAGTTAAGCAACGTTGGGCCTGGTCAGTAACTTGATGGGTGACTGCTTGGAAATCCCAGGTGCAGTAAGCTTGGATGTATGAGTTGTGTAATGGATTACGGTTCAGAATTATTAATCAGAGAACCGAATTCAGTTTCCTGTTTGGTTCGTTATATTCACTTACATGCAAATACCTTTAGGAAATATTTGATTCCACCACTTTTTCCCTAGCTATAGGTTAATTAGTAAGACTTGAATCACTAAGATGTTATCCATAAAAATATTAACAATCAAACTTTTTTTTCGTTTTAAATAACTACCAGTGGGTTAATAAGAAATAGAAATGGAATCAATCAATTTAACTGGTCCTTAAATGGTTCGAGTCCAAGTGAAAACCAAGGTTTCAAATGCTGATTTCCAACGTTGACATAGAGAGTCTCTAAGCTTAAAATAATAACACAACAGAATCTTCCTCATTTCAAGTATCAAATTTAGTTATAACTTTGATAACAGAAACAAGATAATTTGAGCAACTTTCAGAAAAGCAGTCTTCTTGATGAAGAAAATTTGTCTTCTAACTTCTCTTTTCACATCAATTACTTTTAATTCTGTTTTGTCCTGCTCTTTTGTGTCGTGTAAAATCTTGTTTATTTTTAATTGTGAGCTGGTTATTACAAGCATCTAAGGTGAGACAGCAGTGCTTATTAGTGTTATATGTAGAAAATAAATCTCTTTCAATCATAAATAGAATGTCTATGTAGTTTAGGAATCTTAATATTTTCTGTAAAGAAAACTGTTTATTTAGTAAATGTTTGATTTAGTTGCGGCACAAGGCCGAATTGGGGATGGGGAACAAAAACTCAGGTTGGTTTTCTCTATCTTATACCTAGCTAATCCTACTCACAACCCAGTCATACTTTACAATTTCCTCATTCACCATAAGAACTTTATCATCATCAAACAAACCTTCGTCTACCACAATATCTCACACTCAGAGGACCTAAAAAACCCAAATGAGCATAAAAATTTTATTATATACAATATATGGCGTACAAAAATATATAGAAATTTTTACATGTCATGATAGATGGGCGGGGGTATGAATACAATCCCAAAACAAAATTTTTCAACAAAAATACAAAATAAATCCATGATGTTAGTTGGACCCAACCAACCCACAAAATAAGAGGTCGCTGTATTCTATCTGTATGGCAAAATCAAGCAGCGCTCTTTCTACCTGGAGTGGAGAGGAAAAAAATCAAATGGATGGAAAATTATAATCCTGACCCAGACGAGATAAAAACGGGGAGAAAAAAAACTGGGGAAAATGGGAATCTCGACCTGAATCATAACAAAAGACAATGCCGATGCAGTAGATGTTTTAAATTAATGAACTCATAATAATAAAAATACAGTAGATTCTATACTGACGTGACAACTTTAGTGATCTTCTTAAATAAATTCATCATATCTAAACTTTTATACAAATGTCACGCATGGCCTCTAATTCATTCAGAGATGTCGAAATTATCATCCGTATGTATCGTTTTTTTTTTAGGTCAACAATTTTAAAACAAATTAATCCTTCGCATCTCAAAACAATACTTCATCAAACCCTATGAACTGTCTCTACAAAATCACAAACTAAGAGTTTTTTTTTGTTGTTTTTTTTTTAAATAGCAGAAACCACATCAGCTTTGGGCATTTTGTAAAGAAGCAAAAATGAAAGAAATGGGTAGCGCATGTAATTAGAAGAAACAATATTGATATAATCAAGCTGTTGACCTTACACGCAACCTTAAACTAAAGGTTAGAAAATAAACTTTAATCAATATTAGAGATTGTTGATATTTAATTTATTTCCTGAAAAATATTTTTAATAATTTTTTTTAGTAAACTACAACTGAAAATGAGACTGTTCAGTCACTGAATGCCGAATGTGTTTCTTATAGAAACACTTTGTGTTCACAATGTCTATTAACTATACACGCCATAAGTAGAGAGGTAGTTTGATAGGCATGTAGATAAACAGGAAATGAACTTATAATAAATGGCGAATTTAATCCTTTGTTTAACATTTTGTGCTGACAGTATCACTTACTCATTACTGTAAAGGATAGACTCTAAACAACTGTTTATATTTCACCCACATCTGTGACTGCATAGATACAGGAATTATTTCAATACAACAACAAATAAATCCGCTTTTATTTTGCAAATTAAAATAAGTCTGTTTTAAATCTAAGTATCAGAAAAAGATGTGATGCAGTGGACATCGGCTCCGAAAGAAAAATTCCAGTTCAATTTGTTGCATTTACTTACGCGCAAATACCATTAGAAAAGATATTAATCCGTCTCTTCCTTCCAGATATGGGTTAAATAACAGGAGAGATTAGATTCTGTAACTTTGGTTGGCAACCAATATACCGCAGAAAGTAATGGCAACCTACTGCGGAAAAATCATCTGCCCAGTCAGTCATCTCTCTTTCGAGACATGATAGCCCAAGCTTGTATCACGTATGGCACTTACCTGGCTGATCAGAAAGAGGTACCTTCTCATGGGTATCTCAGTGAGGAGGAATAAGTAATGAGCTAGTCTAGTTGATCGTTAATCGTGAGCTCAACCTACACCGGTCAAACTGTGAACATTTTTCAGTCATGGTCAATAGCTGTACTCTCAATGAGGTTGGTGTATCTCGATGTAGTGTAATGGTTAGCAAGCTTGTCTCGCTGGAATCACTTACAATTGAGTAGTGAGTTCGATTCTTACTGGGCGCTCTGTACTTTCGACCTTATGCCACATCTAAGCTACGTTTAGAAAATCACTTCTCAATGAGGTTGTTAGCCTTGAATATCAACTGCGACTCAAATTCACTCCGGATCTCATGTGTAACTCGTAAATACGATTGATCGCTAAAGAAGCTAAGAAAAAGATCAGTTCCTAACCCTCTCTGCTACGCTTTATCTTTATAACAGTCAGATCAGACAAAAGAATGTAGCATTGTTGTCAAATCACTTTCCAGCCTTGAGTTTACGCGGCCTCTTGGGTGTTGAATTGTTATTCACCCTACAAACTTTTTTTTCCACAGATAAAACGTTGCTAGTCTCTCACCACTCTATCGGTATTTTTACGGCAGATGTTCAGATGAACTACATTCCTTACTTCCACGAGTCCAGACCTTCACAGCTAGGACCCACCATGACACGTACACAGGGCTAATTCATCTTCATTCCGTTTGTATTTCATTGTTAACAAAGAAGTTTCACTCATACAGCTTCTTGTTCAGAACTATTACGTTGTGAAGGAGACTTTCGAAAATATGCCTCCTACGATCATTCAAGTCAACCGTTATCTATGATATCTCATAATAACTAAACTTTTATTCGAATGTCAAGTGTGGCATCCAACTCATTCGGAGATGTCGAAATTATCATCCGTATACAATCGCGTTTTGTCTTTAGATCAATGGCTTTAAATACTCTAAAACGAATTAATCCTCCAGATCCTTGAAACAGTTCTTCATCCTGTCCTATAAACTCTCCCTACAAGAGCACAGTCGAAGAGATTTAACAAATAACAGAAACCAGTTAAAGCAACAATAAAAATGCATATCGCATAATACTACCTCCTTCCACTCACATACAACAATCCTATTTAGTAACTTACCTTAAGTGACTCTCGAGACTCGTATTGGGTGCACAATAGTATAAAAATGTTGTGGACTTGCACCAAGCTGAGGTTATTAGACATTAACAAATCAAATACTGTGAGAAAATATACACGTTGTTAACTTTAAGCATGAAAAGAATTTATTCCGGATATGATTTATTTATTTTTACTAAATAATAAAGTATTATAAGCATATTGTGCATTAATACTCAACGACCTTAGGGATAAAGAATAAATTTCAGTGCGCTGACATATTTGAGGCCTAGAATTTTACCTCTTGTTTTCTATTAACTTTATCCCCTCTTGTCTTTACTTTCTTTAATCTCTCCGTCTTTATGCATATATTTTCTTTCTTTCTTTCTTTCTTTCTTTCTTTCGTAAAACTGAATCAATATGCTTGTAGCCTGGTACGGTTATTACCTAAAATTTTTAAACATATAATGTATAATGTTCGAGAAATCGGATAGCCGTGTTCGAATTCCAGTTGAATTCGTTGCATTCACTTACGAACAAATATCCTTGGGAAAGGTATTAACCCGTCGCTTCTACCTCCAACTATGGGTTAAATAGCAGGACAGATTGGGCTCTATAACCTTGGTTGGAAACTAGTCTACCACAGAAAGTAATGGCAACCAACTGCGGGAAAACTTTCTGCCCACTCAGTTTAAGACATGATCGCTCAAGCATGTGTTACGTAGAGCACTTAACTGAATGTTCGATTTATACAATTAATTGGAAAGGATTGAACTAAAAGCATTGACAAAGAAAGAGACTGTGTTCCATATTTGATATGAAATAAAAATGCTTCATCTTCATTAGGCCATGAACTTATATATAAAAGCACAGATATATATATATATATATATATATATATATATATATATATAAACACACGCGCAATCAAGCACCTCCCCCCTGCACATACATATGCGAGCGCGCATATTCGCACAAATACATACACACAGAAGCACGCACGTGCACACACACACACACACACACTTGCATATGACAAAAAAGTTTGAAAGTATGCTAGATTTTTGGGTAAATATGCTCGATATCAGAGATATAGCGTATGGTCGGAAGACTGCATTCAAGCATAAAACAGACGTATTGCATTCAGACCCATCTTAGAGAGAGAGAGAGACAGACAGACAGACAGACAGACAGACAAAAAGAAAGAGAGTGAGAGAGAAAAGGTGTGATTGGTTAATTTTCGCCATTTTATATATTTAATTTCGCACGGGCACGGAATTTTTTTTTTCATTTTGTCGACTGCACATTATGGGTGAGTCTGTTGGGAACCGTCTGTGAGAAAAAGAGCATTATGGCGCAATTCATCCGCCAGAAATTGGGAAACGTCAAGTTGCACTACTTGGCATTCAATTTACTCTATTTTATTCTTGTGCAGTTTTGGTAAATATATGTTAAAATAATATAACAGTATTATTTTTATATTTTTGTAATTTTGACAACAATCGTGCCCTATATATATATATATATATATATATATATATATATATATATATATATATAATGTGTAGATATAAAAGTCAGTAATGCATGCTGAGTGAAATTTTCGCAAATTGATCTATCATCAGAGCGTATTTTATTTAGATACAACAGATTGTGTGTCCGTATAAGTGTGTATCGGTTTCAGTAAATGTGCGTGGGTCCTGTTATTTACCCATCTTTGTCTTGAAATGCAAACAATGATGCATTACTTGCTTAAGATATTCACCCAGTCTCCCACCACCACTAAGGCGAGTTGTGTCACAAGGTCGGTTTTTAAGGTGGGGTACCCGAGCGCGTATACTCGAGTCACTGATCAAATATATTATCCAGTCCCCGTATACGCGACGACTGGGTGTATGCTTGTCTTAAATGGGGATTTATAACGTCTGGTTTATTTTTTTAAATTAATTAAAGTAACTGATGATTATCACCACCAGCAGAGCAATTATTTTAGTTCTATTTGATGAGGTTTGATTCGCCCTAACTTTTATTGATGATTATTAATGACTCCAAATCAATAAAAACTGCCTGCTTTGTGATACAGCTAGTATTTGCAATTTCCCTCCCATCCCGGAAGGAAGCTACATTTGCATCAACACATTGAACAACAATCGGCAGTGAAAGATCGCATGGGACGTAACTCTGATCAGACACACGTAACAAAACAAGACTTTAAATTCTAATATAGATGCATTATTCGATTTGCCTACAGCAAAGCAAAACAATTCGCTGAGATATTTAATAATTTAGAGTGCATTTAAGAATACAAGCGAGCAATGTTAATACAATTTTCAAAATATTTATCGACTATTTTTCTCCGCCATTTTAAAACCTTTTAACTGTACTGAAAATAGTTTTCTTGCTTTTTGTTTCGAAATCATAACACACAGAAAATTTATTCCCAAAGTCTTAATATTTCAAGAAAGCAGCATTTTTAAATTTACTCTATAAATAGGTTAGTTCATCACTGTAGTGGTAAGATAAAACACTTCTGAAAAAGAAATGTATGTATTTAGATAGATAGATAGATAGATAGATAGATAGATAGATAGATAGATAGATAGATAGATATGCACAGTCTGAGATAGATAAGTCATTTGTTCCATACGTGATATCCGCTTAAGTGATCATGTCTCAAAGTCGGCATGACTTACTGGATAGAAGATTTACCAGCAGTAGGTTGACATTATTTTCTGCGGTAGACTGGTTGCCAACCAAAGCTATAGAACCCAATGTGTCCTTCTATTTAACCAGTAGCCGGAGGAAAAAAAGAGATTTGGATTATTAATACCTTTTCCAATGGTATTTGAGCGAAAGAAAAAGGAGACGAAAATATACTACAGTCACAAATAATTATTTACACTAAAGTGTATTTCCGTCTCCCTTTTTCTTTTTCTTTTTTCCCTCTCTCCCATCTTTTTTTCTTTTCAGTCGTTTATATCTGTGGACTTAACTGTCTATTCCTACATTTCTCCCTTATTTTGCGTGAGTGTATATTCTGTTAATTTTTATATAATTAAGTGATTAAGTGTATATATCCAGTCTGGGTCTCGTTTTTTTTTTTTTGTGCGTGTGTCTATTCCTAAATTTTTCTTTGTATTATGTTATATGTGTGATCTGGTGTATCTATTCTCAGTTTATTTCCGGTTTAAATAATACAAGCCTCACTTCTCCTGTTATAAACGTTATTTTTATTTTTAATATTCTGAGTGAATTTATGTATTTTTCAGCAAAAAGAGACAATGTAAAATTACATTGTTGAAATAAATCTTGATTTATAACCGTTTAACTGTGTTGAGATTTCTTCTCAATAATATCCACCGAGCTCTATTTTTTATTAAATTAATAATTTATATTAATTGGATAAAATCTACCATTCTCTCGATTTACAGTGGAATACCTCATTGCACCAAACTGGCTATCCACGTATGAAAATTAAAACTGAAATATGGAAAAAATCCTGATATGGTATAGTAAAAATAGCCAAACCGCCCAACGGTAGTAACGTATGCAGATTGTGTCAGAAGGTAAAAGATTGCTATTATTCTGTTCACATAGAGAAAAATATACTAAATGAAAGATCAGAAATTATGTCCAAATGTAATCATATCCATCAATGCTTATTAGGTTCATACAAACATGGATGAAAGTGTTCTAATATCCTTAAATAACTCCTCACTAATTTTGAAAATTTTTCGATTGTTTTAAAATTCCATTCGCGCATTCATAAAGAATTCTTGTTCGAGTGTTTAAAAAACGGTAACGCTAGTTATTGTAAATTGCCTAAAGATACCGAAAGGTTGAAACCTAGGTCGCAGAAATAACTCATTTCCAAATAAAAATTATTAAAAAGTTTTACAATATATATATATATAATTGCAGTTATATATATATATATATATATATATATATATATATATAGTTGCACTTGTGCATGCCTAAATTCGTATAAATGGCGTTGTTTTGTTGTATTTATATGTATTTCATAAATTCAAGAGTTATATATATTTAACAATGCTAATATTAGACTCCACTCGCCAATAAATTCCTCACTAGGATTAAGATTTTGTTTCTCTGTCTTTCACTTTAATCTCCGCTATGTCATTGATTTGCTTATGGAAAAAAAATTCTTCATTTGCATACTTGTTCTGGAATTTCAGTTTTTATTTGAATTTTTCGAACAGAAAAATTTTGTCGTTACTTCAGTCAGTCAGTTAGTTAAGTGCCATACGTGATACATGCTTAAGCGATTATGTCTAGAAAAAGACATGACTGGCTGGGTAGAAGATTATCCTGCATTAGGTTGCCATTACTTTCTGGTCACCAGCCCAGAATATGAAACTAAACCTGCCATCATTACTTTCTGGTCACCAGCCCAGAATATGAAACTAAACCTGCCATGTTATTTCACCCATAACTAGAGGGAAGAGACAAATTAATACTTTCGCGAGGGTATTTGCGCGGAAGTGAATACAAGGAACCTCAACTGGAACTCGAACTCAGCTCCGCGAGTTCTCGTTCCAAGCAGATATCCACTCTATCACAACGCACATTCATTAGCGTTATTTAAATAAAACAAAATTACTTTGGAACTTATCAGTTGAAATTGGGACCTACAAATCATTCAAGAAAGAAATTCTTGTTGCGAAAATTGTATTTTATGGATAACGCTAATGGCTCCGGATCTTAAATTACTGCGGAAGATCACAACAATGCGAGTGTATAGTAACTCAAACAAATAGTGCGGTGCGGATTTATTTGATTCCGTTTTACGCAGAATATAAGGACTAATTGAAAAATGTGATTTTATTCTTAAGTAGTTGAATGATTTGTACTTTTCTCGTTGTAGTTTGTTCTTTTTACTTACTTTTATTCATTCTGATTTTACTTTTTTTACATCAGTTTTTTTTTATGTTCTTTCTATCATTTTAATATTGTTTACTCTTTCTCAGTCTTTACATCTCTTCTACTCCTTCTTTTATCCTATTTTATTTTTGTTTTCTCCTCCTCACTTCTTTCGTACATATTTAATGTGCATTTATTTTTCTTTGTTTCTTTTGCATTCTCGTCCACTTTTACTTCTTTCCCTTCTAATTTTCTCTCTTTACTTTTTCTGTTTTTTTTTTTTTAATCAAATCGCATAATGAAAGTCATCTTGAACGGGCATGCCTCTACATCCTACCACGAAAACGATGTTGTCTCCCAGGGTTCTATCCTAGGTCCGACGATCTTTCTGATCTCAAATAAGATCTAGCGGGGCGGCCAAAGATAACCTCGCTGCTGTTTGCGAGAAGGAACTCTACTCTGTGATAGACTGCGGTAAGGAATGTTACTGATAACTGATTCATATTTCTCTTCGTTTGTAAATTTGAATGCTTCTAAAACGAAGCTGTTGTCAACCACTACAGGCAGTCCCTCTTACCCACTCCCATCAGCAGGGATAAAGCAATACACTGCGCCTCCTTAATCTCATCCTCTTTTTCGACCTCTGGTGGAACCATTATATTAAATCAATAACTAAATCGAATAATTGAAAGATTGGCTCTGTGTCAGACCAGGAAGTTTTTCCCACCTGAATCCATCTTGCACATATACAATTCAACCATCTGACCGTGCATTGAATAATGCTATCATATCTGGTCGGGCGCCCCTGCCATTCATCTCAGGGTTCTCGACAGGTGCCAAAGGAGACTCTGTAACGTGATCGGTTCCGATCTGGCAGCTCGACTACAGCCATTATCTCACCGAAGAGATGTGGCTTACCTCTATCTCTTCTAGAAATATTTTCATGGCTTCTGCTCCGACGGATTTAAGTTACTGACGCCCCCTTCACAAAAATGTAGTAGAGCAACCAGACTGGCAGCAAGGTCTCACCCTTTTACAATTAAATCAACCAAATGCAACTGGCACTTCTACTCTACTGCTCCTTTTCTCGAACTTCCCGCCTGTGGAAATTCCTTCCGTATACTTGCTTCCCTGACGGCTACAATCTCCAAGAATTTAAAAGCAATGTCAGTTCCCAGCTCTTGTCCACTTAACTCAAGTCATTTCCTTGTCCTTTCCCCATCATTCCGTGTATCTTCTTCTTTTCCTTTCTCACTATACCCTCGCAACTGTCTTCACACAGGAATTCCCGTCCTCATATTCCCCTTTCTTCGACACTCCCTGTAACTGATTCATATTTCTCTTCGCTCTTCTCCTGCATAAACTTTTACTCTCTTATGTAACCCCCTGCGCACCAGTGGCTGTACAGCCTTGCTTGAGCGAAACGATTAAAATTTGTTTCTATCTTTCCTCTATTCTTCTTTGTCACTGTCGTCTCTCTTGTCGCCTTTTCCTTCTTTTTCTTTTTTTATCATGCTTGTTTTCCTTTTTTCTTTTAACCATTTTTTTTCCTTTTTTCTTTTTTTTTCCCTCTATCCCAGTCGTTATTTCTTGTCCTTTTTTCTTTTATCCTAATTTGTTTGTGTCTTCTCTTTACCTATTTTTCTTTCTTTTTTAGTTTCTATTTCTTTCTTTTTACTTGTCTATTTTTCTCATCTTTACGTTTTTTCTTTTTTCTATTTCTTCCTCTTTATTTTTTATCACCCCACTTTCCTATTTCTGTTGTCATTCGCTTTCCTTATCTTCATCATTTTGTGAACCTTTTACTCTTTCATAAATGTTCTTTTTTCTTCCAGTCTTTTCTTTCTCAGTCTTTATCTTCCTTTCTTTTCCATCTACTTTCATTTATTTATTGCTTTTCCCCTCTAATCTATTCTTCTTTACCTTCCTTTTCTCTTCTTTATTCATTTCTTTCTTTTATTTTTCCTCCACCTCTCTCAACTATTTTTTCTTTGTCTTTTTTTTTTCTTCGTGTTTTTCTTTGTCGTGTCCTTTTCGTGATTTGTTATTCTCTTTTCTCTTTCTTTTGTTTTTCTTCTTTTGTTTTCCTGTCTTCTATTTTTTTATACATTATGTTCTGTTGACACATTTTAGTCATGCGCATTTTAGTCTCCATTCTTGAATTACCTTTCTCAATATTTGATTGAAAAGTAAGATTGGCTTTTAAATTTTATTGTTCTTTTGGCTCTTCTCATAATTTCCAGTCTTTCTTTCGATATGGTTGAATAGTTAGAACCCATGTCTCTGTAAATTAATTATGACTGAGTAAATGATTTGATCCGCACTAGATTCTCCATACATTTGGCCTTTCTGCCACATCTAAACTACGGTTAGTTAATCGCTGTAATTGCCTGTCTATTTAAAACAATCGCAATCTGCAACAAACTTTGTCTTGTATCTTTGTCTGTTGCCATTTCATATCGCTTTTTTTTATCGTTTCACCACAAGGCAATACTGCTACGGTACGCAGGGGGTTACATAAGAGTACATTGAAGGGTTACATAGGATGAAATTGAAGAGAAAGAGGGGCCGGTTACAAGGGGTGACAGAAATGAGTAAGAGAAGGAAGGGAATACTAATATGAAGACAGATGCGTGTGAGTAAAGTGAAAAGGGAGAAGAACAAGATATACGGGGTGTTGGGGAAAGGATAAGAGAAGGGTGGGAGTCACGGGAATAAGAGATGGCAGTTAAAGTTGCATTTAAACTCTTTCAGGGAATCAAATATAAGGAAGGGAGTTGCACAGGCGGGAAGTGCTAGAAAAGAAGCTGTTAGAGTAGAAGTAGATGCTGCATTTGGTTGTTTTGACTATAAAAAGATTGGACCTTGTTGCCAGTCTGGTTACTCGTTTAAATACTTGTAGAGGGGGCACCAGGGACTTAGGCTCGTCGGCGCAGAAGCCATGAAAATATTTATAAAAGAAACAGAGAGAAGCTACATCCCTTTGTTGAGAAAGTAGCTGGAGTCAAGCCGCCATGTCGAGATCGATTACATTGCAAATTCTCCTATGGTTACTGTTAAGAACCCCGAGATAAATAGCAGAGGTACCCGACCTGATATGACAACATTATTCAATGCATGGGCGAATGGTAGATTTGTATATGTGTAAGATGAATTCAGGCGAGAAAAACTTCCTGGCTCTACACAATGACAAACTTTCCTAGCGGTAGATTTCGCTATAGATTCAATATAATCGTTCCACATGAGGTCGACTAAGATGGTGAGACCGAGGAATCGCAGTGTATTGCTTCGTGACATCAAACATTTCATAAATTAAGCGTCTTAAGGTGGAGTTACGATTGACAAGTTAATCGTTGATCACTGCTATTAATTTGTCAGTTCGATCCTTCCTGGGTTCTCCTTACCTGTAGCCTTAACTTAATCTTATTAAATTGTAAAATATTGAAATTGTTTCCTACGAACTTAAGTTAATCTTAAGTAATCTTCAATCTGGCTTTGATTGTTATTGTTATTCTTCATGTGTGGTGTCCCTTCGGATCATGGGAAATCATGACTCTCAACAAAGTCTTATCCTTTGCAGTTCTTATCAATATTAATATTTTTACCATCTCTCCCATACTCTCTTCTATCAACCATTTACACAAGCTCATTAGGTAGGTTATTCGTTCCCTTCCTCTGCCCTCCTGCCTTAAGTATGTCCTGTGAGTGTTACATTCTCTAATCCTTCTTTTTTATTACGTGTTCTAAAACAAAAAAAAACTTGTCTTTTTCTGATTTTATGCACAAGTGTCTTTTTATTGTGAATTTTCCTTAAAACTTCTTCGTTCTTCATATGTTCCATCCATGGACTTGTGTCTCGTATTTAATTTTTGAAGAATTTGTCCAGTATTCACTGCCATATAAAAGGATTAATATTATACAGGAGTTCAGTATACTTTCATTATAACGGAATTTTCCTGTTTCTTAATAAATTGCTTAACTTTTAAAAGGCACCTTTATACCTTCGAATTTTGGTGTCACTTTTTCCTCCTCTGTTTATAAACTTCCCAGATTTTAATATTTTAATATTTAAAACACACTTTTGCTATACCAATGCACCTTCGTATTTTGGTATCACATTTTCTATTCCCTGTTAAAACACTTCCTAGATATTTTGTGTCCACCAGTAATAAATTATGATAGGACTTCTATTTCTCTCAGGATCAACTTGCTGTAAAGGTTAAATAAATCCAGTGAGAAGACGCATCTTTGGCCCATTCTATTTTTGTGTACTTACTCAATTTTATGTTTGCATGCAGGTAATTTACAGTTTATATATGTTTTGGATTGTTTCAACATCTTTATTAGATAAATCAAGTTTTCCTGGCAGTTCAAATAGATCCTTCTGATCTACCTTTTTAATGTCAGTCAGTTAAATGCCATACGTGATACACGCTTGGGCGATCATGTCTCGAAAGAGACATGACTGACTGGGCAGAAGATTATCCCGGAGTAGGTTGCCATTTCTTTCTGCGGTAGACTGGTTGCCGACCAAGGCTATAGAACCCAGTCTGTCCTGCTATTTAACCCATAACTGGAAGGAAGAGACAGATTAATACATTTCTCAAGGGTATTTGCGCGTAAGTGAATACAATGGATTCAACTGGAATTACGAACTCGGCTCCCCGGTTTCTCGTTCCAAGCCGATATCTACTGTACCACAACTCGTAAAATTTATCATTTTGCTATCACTCTAATCTCTGTTCTCCCAACGACGTGTGGTTAGGTAAGTTATGTGCTGTTTTCCTCTTGCTTTCATGTCCTGTGAGGGACATATTTTCAAAGCCCTTCTTCATTGTTATGTGCCCTAAAAATACCAAATGATTCTACCTGATTCTAAATATAATTCTTATTTTTGTTTCCATTTTCTATAAAACTTTGTCGTTGCTATTCTCGGTATTATCAGCATTCTTCTGGAGAACCACATTTCTGTTGCCTCAAGTATCTTTATCTGTGCAGACATTTTCTAGCTTTCGTTGCCATATAGGTGTACCGGTATTCTCTTACTTGTTTCCAATAAAAAAATTATTGTTTCTTAATAATATGCTTAACTTCTGGAAAGCATCATTCACTATCCCAATACACCTTTAGATTTTGGTATCATATTTTCCCTCGTCTGTTAAAACACTTCCTAAATTAACATTTAACATTTATAATTAATCTTTGGCCAAATAAGATCAAAATTTATAAATGAGCGTTGTGGAGCAGTGGATATCGGCTTGGATATCAGTCACTTCTCTCTCCAGTTTAAATAACAGGATAGATTGGGTTTAATAGCCTTGGTTGGCAATCAGTCTACCGCAGAAATAGCAACTGATGGCAACATACTGGGGGAAAATCTTCTACCAGTTTCGAGACATGATCGCCCAAACGTGTATCACATATGGCACTTAACTGATTTTACCCAATGTGATTTAATCGTAGGTGACCAAGATTTGTGAGGTTACAGTTGGGGACAAGAAGAACCCAGTTACGTAGCAAAGGAAGAAAAATCCGACCAAGCATTTTATGTACGCAATTGCCCATCTTCAAATTAGGGAAATATTGTAATTTAACAAAAATATAATTTGGCGTGAAGGAAATGAAGAGAAAGAAAATAATAAAAATTAGGTTACGTAAAAAGTTTTTAATAAGGTGATTCGATTCTCACTGATTAAAACACATTTGAGACGTCGTATGACACTCAGCTAAACTTCGTAAATATCCGCAGCTATATGGAGATTAGTGTTGTAAACATTTGTGAAATAGCCGGTATCAATATTTCGTCAGTGTTACAAAGTGTAGAGGCTATCGAATATACTATACTAGCAGTATATCCCGGCGCTGCTCGGGTGTAATGAAAGCTTTAAAACTAATCCATGGTCCTGCAGCCCAGACTCTTTGGACGTTGGCACGAAAGACTAAAAAGCAATAGATGTTTCCAGTTAAAGCGAAACCGTAGACTGAAAGAAAAATGAATGGATGTAAGTCAAATTTTGATTTCCTGGTATCGATATCAAATAAGCTTTTTTCGTCGTAAACTGAATTTTGAAGGCTAAATAAGTCCTCTGAGTAAATGGTATCATGGCTGAGACTAAGAACTACAATTATACCTCCTTAGAGCCAAACCCGAAGCAAAAACTAAAATAAAAGGGCTGAAAAAAATACATACATAGAGGTAGATAAACAGACACACACACAAACATCTTGCCTTTTATATATATATATATATTATTGATTTTCTGCACTATTGTAAGAACTGCAACCTTGAAACTTCTGATTATCCTTTCTAATGTCTTTGTCTATGAGTGTATCAAATTTGATTCAAATCGGACCTCTCCTTCTATAACTCGTTTTTTTCGATTATCGATCTTCGATGTTTATCGGGAGTACCTCGACACAAAACCTAGCTAAGAACACTCGCAGACGCTTATAGTACAACTGTGTAAATTTTCAAGAAAATCGGTTCAGCCGTTTCGGAGTCTATAGGTAACGGACACACACACACACACACACACACACACACACACACACACACACACACACACACACAACGTTCCATTTATAAATAGGATTAGATTAGATTAGATTTTCTCTTTTTATTGATCGCTCCATCTTTCTTACTTTTCTTCTTTTTTCTTTTGTCTTTTCTGTCACTTCCTTTTTTTTTTTCGCATTTTTTATAATGTCTGTCCTCTTACTATTCAACTCAGTCCCTTTACAAAAGCTCGTTAAATCGCTGTTTTCCTCAGCCATTCTTGCATTTAATATATATTGTATGTCTTAAATTCACTAACCACCTTTCCTCATGATTCGTTACTAAAATTTTAGCTGCCTCTTTCTTATTCTAAGTAAAAATTCCCTTTTTGTTTCCATTTTCTTCCAAACTTTCTCGTTGCCTCCATGTTCCATCTGTAGCATTCTCAACATCTTTTTATAGAACCGCATCAAGTAAATTGTCCAGTATTTATTGCCATATGAGGGGACTGATATTACATAACAGTTCAGCAATATTTTCTTTTGTTTCTAACGAAATCTTCCTGTTTCTTAATGCATTGCTTAGCTTTTATGTAGTATGTTTCACTATTCCAATGCACTTTCGGATTTAGGTGTCACGTATTCCGACAGCTGCGTTCGCTGGTTCGGTCACGTCCTGTGACGATCTGATAACCTACCTACTAGTGTCATCTACCAGTTCGACACATCATTTTCAAACTGGCAACGATCTCAGTACAGACCACACAGCCACTGAAAAGACGTCGTTCGCCAGGACGGCCAGCAGATGAATTTGGCACTGAAGGATATTTCACGCTCTGATAAGGCCGTGAGAGACCGTGAAAAAAGGGGAATCTTTTGAGTTCAATACCCTAATAGAATAAAATTTAACCAGTTATAATTAACGTATAGACAAATTTCTATATTTTCATGATTTTGAAGTTTCTAATATGTAACTCATATCTTGGACTCTTCCTCTTTCTAGGGAAGATATATTCTGTCTTTTTACAATTGATAGTTAGTACTCTCTTCTTGCTTTCGTTTACTATGTTATGTAAAATTTCCTGTTGTTTTTTTTTAATGTTTTTGGAATGACTATCGTCCATATTGTAACGTCTACGCATAGTACGTTGTAAAGATTGTACCCGTCAATAATAAATCCTGGTAGAACACCTACCTCAATTAGGATTAAGACTGTGATAATCAATACTATATTCTAGTAGGGATTTTATTTGTATTAATTCTATTGGGATTATTAATGTGCCTCTAAATAATAGATCCTGGTAAGGCGTTTACTCAGTTTCATTGGGATAAAGATTGAACCTATCAATAATAAATCCTGGTAGGATGGCTACTGATATTACTTCCATTGGTTTTAAGATTGTGCTTATCAATAATAAATCCTGGTAGAGCCTCTGCTTCTATTGGTTCTATTGGGATTAAGATTGAAGCAATCAGTAATAAATCCTGGTAGGACGTCTACTTCTATTAGTTGCATTGATTCGCTTTTCTGTAAAGCTTTTTAAAAAACGCACCCTTGTTTTACTCACTTTTCTATTTTAATGTACTTGCTAACTCGGTTTCTTCCTAGTAAATGTTCTGAATTATTGTAAGGTTTTACCCTAATAGATTTTGATACCGTACGTTATCAAAAGCTTTTGTTTACTACAAAGAGATATACTTGATAAATATTCATGACATGTACTTCTTAAAAATAAAATATATTTTTGTAAGTCATTCACATCATATGACGCTACAATCTACGTATCCTATATATATATATATATATATATATATATATATGGCGGTGTCAGTGTTAAATTAAATTCAGTATTAAAATTCTGACAAAGTTTCAAAATTTGATGCATGGAAATGTTGCATGAAAAAGAGAAAAGAATTGATCAAAACGATGATGCATTTTGCCAACTTAAGGCTTCATCAGATGTAAAAACTGATATACATGTAATTGTTCATATAGACAGCAGCCCGACTTTTATACAAGTTTTGTTAAAATCGAGTGACAATGTACTTTTATTTAAGTTTCCTTATGTTTCTATATATCATTTTATCTTTGTTGTTAGTAAATTATGTAAAATATTTTCAAATGCTCTTTATGACTGAGCGCTTTCGGCAATTCTTTTAGCCATTATCAGGGATGATTTTAGCTTTACTTTGAACTGGATATTGATTTTTATGTATGTAGCTAGTGGTACAGAAATGTTTCAAAACACAACCAGTACACAGCGGCGGTGTTCATAATTTATGTTATTTATGACAATTTATATATACACTTATATATGAATGAGAGGATAATGCAAAAGGCTTTATCTAATTAATATAAATTATCCATTAGATAGAAATAAAGAGCTCAATGGATATTATCCAGAGCAAATCTATTGAGAAGAAAATTTAACACATAATCAAACTGTTATAAATCTATAATTTATGTGAAGAAAAGTCATTACAATTGCCTTGTTCAGACCGTTAATGAATTTTTCTTTTTTTATTATTTACTTTTATTGTCATTTTTATTTAGTCATCAGCGGTCTGAATGAAGCAATTGTAAGGATTTTTCTTTACATTTCTGAAATAAATTCTGGATATATAACCGTTTAATTATGTGTTGAGTTTTTTCTCATTATATATATATATATATATATATATATATATATATATATATATGGAGAGACGGCGGGGAAGTAGATGCAGGTTTTTTTAAGGTTCAGAACGACTAATCGGCTATCCGTATTCAAGTTTTCTACCCATAGTTGGAAACCAGTCTAAGAGATTGGCAACTCTGAAATTCAAAACTTTACGTAGCCCTGGAAAATCACATACTATACAGCTATGGAAAAGATTTCACTGTTAAATGTGGCGTTAGCTGTTCTCTCTATGGTGACAAATGCAGTCATTAAGACAATATATATATATATATATATATATATAGAGAGAGAGAGAGAGAGAGAGAGAGAGAGGAAAGGAGATACTGAAAGAGAGACAATAGGTGTGTAAGTTTAGACGCTTATTAGTCATAGTTATTTAAAAATGACAAAGTACCTACTCCTAGGAAAATGAATTGTCACACTTCTATTTATATAATAGGTGCCTCTTATTCTGAATAGACAGGTTGTCATTGGCCTGCGATTTGATGATTAAGACGATTGAAGGGTGGCGAATGAAAATACAATCGGAAATACGCATGTGTCTTATGCTACATAAATAACTGACTAGTATGATCGAGAACAAACACTTTTATTTTGACATGGCTTGCGTGTCTGCCTTGAAAATCAGCATCTAACTAGCAGGTCATAGATGAAGAAATGACAAAATACAGAGCGAAGCAGACAGACGAGAAAAAATCTTGTCACCTACCGCAACGTAATGCTTTTGCAAGCAGGTCTCGCAGAAACGTAATTCGCTAGTGCAATGAGTTCGGTCCTTATTGAACAACTCTTTTGATTTGACCTCATACCAGACTAGGTGAAGCATCACCATGTAAGAGATCAGTAAAGTAGTCATATAGCTTATTATTATTGCATAGTACACGATCCTCACTAGGTGTCCAACATGTGCATAATTGTATTTCTTTGTAATAAGTTAAACTTAAACTTAGTGAATATAAATTAAAGACAGCATTGACAAATAAAAAATGAAAATATCCTGATGACAAAATTGGTTTTAACAGAATGTTAGATAGATAGATAGATAGATAGATATTTGAGCTGACTTTGATAGATTAATAGAGAGAGAGAGAGAGAGAGAGAGAGAGAGCGAGAGAGAGAGAGAGAGATAGTACGTATAATTGTTGGGATGTTACAAATAATGTAGTTTTTATCCGATTTTATTTGTTAATTGGTTTAGCATTTACTTAATTTGTTTATTTAGCTATTTAATTTGTTGTTTGATTTTACATATTTACACACACACACACGCACACACACACACGCACACACACACACACACATATATATATATATATATATATAGTTTGTATTGTCATCCGCTGACAGATCTGTTTCGCCGTATCACAGCTCATCAGTACGGTTAGACTCCGATTGCTTTTTTAACCAGGATTGAAACCCGACCGAAATGGCGTCAGTCGGCGACTCTACCCCTGGGCTATGGGCGTTCGGTGGAAGTAGGCAGACTTTTTAGCGCATATCATTATAATGATATGCGCTAATAATTAGAGCGCTCTCATTCATTTCACTGAATGAGCGATGCGTACATGACAGAGTAGCTACTGTTTTTATATATATATATATATATATATATATATATATATAATTGTATATTTGTGAAGGAAACTATCCTTCATACGAGTTACATTAAAAACGACTGACAAGGTACTGTGGTAAAGGTTTTACTGGGTTTTTTTCTTTTGTACATATAGATGTTTAGTTATGCCTTTAGCTATTATAAAAAAAGAAGACAACAGTAGTATACAATAATATCAATTATGAACACAGTCAACGCGTGCTGACCGTACTTAGAAAATAAACTATTCCTATATCTCTTGATACAAACATAAAACAATGCATGAATTCATTTAAAAGCAAATGTAAAATCATTCTTCATAATGGCGAAAGGTATAGCCGAAAGTGCTCGGACAATTTGAACTATTTCTACTTCATTTATGTCCAGAACAAAAAAACTTGATAAAAAATTTAACCGCAGTACATTGCCAACTGTTGTCCTTATCTCAAACACTGGTCAGAGAGTGATAACCATTCATGGTTAGTGACCATAAATTCATTATATGCCCACTCGCAAGCACATGAACACGTATCTACATATAACCCTACATATTAGCACAATCACCTATACTTACTTATATCCACATATGCGTATGTCCACACTTCCACATATTTACATACTGTCACATATGCTGATCTCTATTGTACTCAAATATTATTGCTAAGTCACTAACAAATTAAATTTTGGTTTGTTCTTGTATTCTTCAGATCAGAGATTGCTTTGTTTTGATTGGTCCATTCAGTCTGCATAACAATGCCTCCTTAATTAAGGGGATTTAGCTTGTCTTTTAAACGTTTAAAACCCTATAACTTGAAATGGAATTCATCACTTGATAAGATACGCATAGAGTCCAAACAAAATGGCTACTTTTGTAGTGATATTATAACATATTTCTGTTATAAATTCTAAATAAAAATAAGATATACGCACACACACACACATACACACATATATATAGAGACATAAATAGAGAAAAGTTAAGATAATATATATATATATATATATATATATATATATATATATGCATGTATATCTAAACAATGTATATATACATATGTTGTTTTTTTTTTAATCATGTCACTCCGAGCAAGGCGGTAATGTCACTGATGTGCAGGGGGCTACATAAGTGTAAAAAAGATTAATTAGAAGAGAGTAAAGAGGAAGACGAACCAGTATGAAGGAGCAATAGAAAGATGAGAATGCAGGTGTGATAACAGTTTCAAAGATGGAGAGAAAGGAAAGGATATACGGAGTGGGGAAAGAACTAGAGTCAAGTGGTTAATAGATGAGTATTGACCTTGCATTTAAATTCCTGGAGGTTGTAGCCGTCAAGAAAGCAAGAATATAGGAGCGAGTTCCATAGGCGGGAAGTGCGAAAGAAGAAGCTGCAGGAATAGAATTGTCGTCTGCATTTGGCTAACCTAACTGTGAATGGGTGGGACCCAGTTGCCATTCTGGTTGCACGAGTAAACACCTGTTGAGGAGGCACCAGTGACTTAAGTTCGTTCGAGCAGAAGCCATGAAAGTATTTATAGAACAGACAAAGGGAGGCCACATTTCGTCGGTGGGGAAGTGGCTGTAGTCGAGCCGCCAAGTCAGTACCTATCGCATTACTGATTCTCCTTTGGAGCCTGTCGAGAACACTGAGATAGAGAGAGAGACCGAGAGAAAGAGAGAGATGGACGAAAATAAAGAAAACTTAGGATAATACAGATATTCTATATATGTACATACATATACATACATACAGATTGTTTACATGTAAATACATATATTTATTATGCATATATACTTTGTTTATATTAATATATATCGTTTATATCAATGCATACTGTTTATATATATATATATATATATATATTGGATAAAGAAATAGGGTTGTTCAAACGAGAGAATTTGTTATAGCATAAAAAGTATGAGAAGCCGTGAACGTTTTCTTTAAAGTGTATATTTATTGTTTTTGTTATTATACATGTTATGATACATTAAGTGTCCATAATGGTATTTGTGAAGCTACACGTGTTTCGAGTCTAAAATTGACTCTCTGCAGGCGAATAAATTTGTGGCTTTACGTATTTACTTCAAAAGAACTCGATACGTAAAACCACAATATATATATAATTAGTTGGTTTTGGGTATAATTAAAAAAGACTAGTACACAGTTTTATTAAAAGCGTTCAATGCAATTATAGTGTAGAAATTCTGAATATTTTTCATTTCGAAATGAGTTATTTCGGCGACCTAGGTTTAAACCTTTCGGTATCTTCAGACGATTTACAATAAGTCATTGTAAATCGACTGAAGATACTGAAAGGTTGAAACCTAGGTCGCAGAAATAGCTCATTTGCAAATGAAAAATATGTATATATATGCTAGACACTCGTTTTCGATGAAGTTCAAGCAGCTCAGTTCTAATTCATCCTGCACATATATAAATCTATAATCCACCCGTGTATTGAATACTGCTGTCACAACTGGTCGGGTGCCCCTGCTATTCACCTCGGAGTTCTTGACAAAATTCAACGGAAAATCTGTAATGTGATCGATACCGACTTGTCAGCACGACTGCAGCCGCTGTCTCACTGGCGTGACGGCTTTATGTGCCTCTTCTATAAATACTTTCACGGCTTCTGCTCCAATGAACTTAGATCACTGAGGTATGAATTTACACGAGCTACTAGATTAGCAACTAGGTCCTACCCTTTTACAGTGAAAGTGATAAAATGTAACCGACAGCTACAATCTCCAAAAATTTAAATATAAGGTCAATAGACATTTCCTATCACACTAACTTGCATCCATTCCCTCAAGCACTTTTTTCATCTACTCTACCCCATCCTCGGTATCCTCATCCGTCTATTACCCTACTCATGACATTTCCTATAACTAACCCCTCTTTCTCATCACATTCCCCTATGTGACCCCTTGCGCAACAGTGGCAGTAGAATGCCTTGCTTAGGGTTAGATTTATACTTATTTTATACGTTTCCTGCGTCTAGTCTTCCAAGAAAGAAAACTGCCAGAAAATTAAAACAAAAACTTCATAGAAAACTGATCAATGAATATATAAAAACGAGTGTGCTCGTATCGTAAAAAAATAATGGAAAAATATTTATATCGATATGTCGTCTAAAATGACGGCAACATATATATTGATGTACCTGCTACTGAGTATCTTACATTCAGATATAAGAAAAAAAGACAAATAATACACCTGAGTATGAAAGGTGGGAAATATAAATACACAACGATTTTTATTATTATGGGGAGAATAATATATATATATATATATATATATATATATATATATATATATTCTTCAGTACTCGACAACATAATTGTTGCAAATAAATGATAAGGCACTGATAAATAGGAAATACGCAGCAGGAGTTTTCATAACTGGTAGTCAAGTTTAATGACTGGCAGTAAAGAGAATGAACGGAGCTGACGTTGCCTCACTATTTTCTCTCTAATAGACTGAACCGTCAATTCTTTGCTGTTTTCTCTCTTTCTCTCTTTCCATGAGCGGGACATGAGTATATATATATATATATATATATATATATATATATATATATACCAATTTAAATGACATGTTGAGTTTTCCTTTATAAATATCATATTGCTCTGGATAACATCCATTGAGTTCTTTATATAGATAATGCTTAATTAATATTCTATACTAAGTTTACAGACTGGACACACACACACACACACACACACACACACACACACACACACACATATATATATATATATATATATATATAAACAAAAATGGGGTTGTTCTAATGAGAGAAATTGGTATAGGTGAAAAAAGTATGAGAAGTCTTGAATGTGTTGTTTAAAGTGTATTATTATTATTATTATTATTATTATTTATCTTTTGTATTATACATTAAGTGTCCATAATTATATTTGTGTCACAACACGTGTTTCGAGTCCAAAGTTGACTCTCTTCGGGCGATGAAATTCTGTCTTTACATATCGAGATCTGATATGTAAAGAGATGTCGATATGTAAAGTCAGAAATTTACGATCCCAGTTCGTTACATTAGTTGTTTTGCTAGACGAGTCTGTTTGTCATAATAACTTGCTAAAGTTTATTCTTAATATCAGTCTGTTCATGACGTAGCTGATATATTTTTTATAAGCGTTTCACCCCGAGCAAGGCATGTCACTGCCACTACTGCGCAGGGGGCTACATAGAGTGGAGAAAGGATGATTAAATATAGGAAATGTCAGAGGGTGGGTGATAGGCGGGTAGGGGTACCGAGAATGGTTAAATATAGGAAATGTCAGAGGGTGGGTGATAGGCGGGTAAGGATACCGGGAATGAGGGTTGGGTAGATGAGAGTGTTCTGAGAATAATTGGGAGTTAGAGTGATAGGAGGTGTCTATTGACCCTAAATTTAAACATCTGGAGATTGTAGCTGTCAGGAAAGCAGACATGTGGAAGGGAGTTCTACATGCGAGAAGCGCGAGAAAATAAGCTATTGGAGTAGAATTTACGGTTACATCTTATCTGTTTAACTGTAAAAGGGTGGGACCTAGTTGCTAATCTAGTATCTCGTGTAAATTCCTGCTTAGGCGGCACCTGTGCTCTAAGTTCATCGGAGCAGAAGACATGAAAGTACTTGTAGAAGAGACACAGGGAAGCCACATCACGCCGGTGAGGGAGTGGTTGCAGCCGGTCTGCCAAGTCAGTATCAACCACGTTACAGATCTTCCTTTGTATTTTGTCAAGAAGCCCAAGGAGAGCAGCAGGGGCACCCGACCAGATATGGCAGCAATATTCAATACACGGGCGGATGGTAGATTTGTATATGTGCAGAATAGATTCAGTTTGGAAAAACTTCCGGGCCCTGCACATTCATAGCGGCAGATTTGGCAATGGATTCGATATAGTCATTCCATTTGAGGTCCGCCGAAATTATAAGGCCAAGGAGGCGTAGTATTTTACTCTCTGGGAGGCTAGCCTGTCCCATGCTAATGGGAGGTAGATGAGATTGTCTATGGTCGTTAGTTGATAACAGCTTCGTTTTAGAAGCATTGAAATTTACTAGCCATTTCCTACCCCAGACCACTACGGATTGAAGATATTTTTCAAGCACGGCAGCGTGGTTCGCTTTGTCGTCCACACCTGGTTTTTGATCGATGCGAGAGTAGATTGTTGTGTCATCGGCATACATGCCAACTTTGGATCTAATGGTGTCGGGGAGATCATTAATGTACATCAGAAAGAGCGTGGGACCTAGGATAGAACCTTGAGGGACGCCCGCGTTCGTATGGTAGTTTTGGGAGGCATGCCCATTTAATACCACCTTCAATGTGCGGTTAGAGAGGAATGACTGGATGAGGTCAAACAGATGTCCAGTTATCCCGTAGCTCCGCAGTTTGCACAAGAGGCCAGCGTGCCATACCCTGTCGAACGCTTTGGAGATATCCAAGGCAACGGTTCGGGCTTCGCCATTCTTGTCAAGTGCCCGGTATATGTACTTGGTAATGGTCGTTAGCATATCAGCAGTAGACCTGGTGAAGCGAAACCCGTACTGTTTGTCAGAGAGAAGCCTGTGGGCCGTGAGATCCTGAATCACCTCGGCGTTGATAATGGCTTCGAAAACTTTGCCAAAGATCGGAAGGAGACTAATAGGACGGTAATTGGCAGGGTCTGAGGGTTCGCCAGAATTCTTAAATATAGGAACTACACAGAAGGACTTCCAACAGGCAGGAAAACAGGAAGCAGATAGGCAGAGATTATAGAGTTTAGAGAGGACAGAGGAGAATTCTGGGGCACATTTCTTCAGTAATATGACTGGGATTTCGTCACCGCCGCTCGCTTTGTGTGGGTCAAGTTGTGCAATTATCTTGGCGACCAGCGAGTGTGTAATGTGGACGTTATTTAGTTGAGCCTTAGTTCTGGGTGGGAAGTTGGGTGTAGGTATTCCTAACGAGTGCAGTGTCGAGTTGGTGGAGAATCTACGGGCAAAGCATTCAGCCTTGTCCGCTGGGGAGGTGATTCACAGATTCCATTTCTTTTATGAGTTTTTGGGGAAAAAATATAAAGTGGTTTTCTGCTGACTTCAGAATGTTCTTTCTCTTCGACTAGCTGCTACCCAGATTTAGAGTGTTTTGTCCTATCCACTTATTTCAGTCATTCGGTTAAGTACCATACGTGATACACGCTTGTGAGATCATGTCTCGAAATAGAGATGACTGACTGGGCAGAAATTTTTTCCGCAGTAGGTTGCCATTACTTTCTGCAGTAGATCAGTTGCAAACCCAATCTGTCCTACTATTTAACCCATAACTACAGGAAGAAGTGGCAGATTAATACATTTCCCAAGGATATTTGCGCCTAAGGAAATGCAACAAACTCGACCTCGACTCTCCTACTTTCGATATCCACTGCACCTAAAATTAGAGATCCGGAGAAGATATAGATTCCTAAGGGAATTCTTCTTTTATGTGCCGTTTCTCTTCAGGATGTAGATGATTTCGGCCGTCCACATCCTCCGCTGTGATTTTTCCCAAACCCTCTCCTGCCATCCATTTGCTTAGGTCTATCAAGTATCCCACGCGCTGTTTTCCATGTCCCACTTTCCATCTATTTGTCCCGTGAGTTTTCTATCAGGTGTCCCAGAAATTTCAACTGACTCTTCTGATGTTCAATAAAAGTTTCGATTTTGTTTCCATTTTCTCTAAACCTTCGTCGTTGCTCACATGTTCAGACCATGGTATCCTCACCACCCTTCATTTCTGTTGCTTCGAGTGTCTCCTTCATCTTGGAGGAGATTGTCTTATAGAAAAATAGATATAACGCAACACTTCAGGACTCTTTTCTTTGTTTCCAACAAAATGCCCTGCCTCTCTATTCTCTGCTTAGCTTTTAGAATGCATCTTTAGTCAAGCTAATAACCGTTCGGATTTCAGTGTCGCACTTTCTGTCCCCTGTCAAAGCACTAACCAAGAGTGAACACTACAGAATCTGCATTCGGATTGAAGATTACATTTCCGCGCCGATAACCACTGTAAAACCGGCATATCTCAAACTATCTAAATGAAGCTAATTAATCATATTCACAAAACCAATCAATGCATCATCAAATTATCATACTTTATTATATAAAATCGACATCATGTGCAGTGAATTCACACTACTGTATACACAAAATATACAATCCCGATTGGGAGATTAGAGGTTTTTAGGAGCATCAAACCATTTGTAAATTACTGTTGCTTCCACATCCACCCTGACCCCGGGTGGTAGCACCTGTTAGGCTCCCAGCTATGAGCAAATAGTTAACCCCCCCCAAAACTGGGGTCAAAGCACCATGGAAGTATAAAAATACATTTTTGTAGTAGAAGTAACGGCAGTACATTTTCAGAGTGAAGAAAGTACCAGCAATACATTTTTGTAAAACAATGTTAGTAAATATTACCAGGAATATCTTTTGCTAAGGAAAAAATATTAACATCAATTACCAACAATATATATTTATTTTAGAAAAAAGTGACACATAAGTAGTTGATATGCCGTTAAGCAAATAACACAAACAAACAAGTGTAGAATTATGCTCTCTAGTGTCTACAAATAGACACGGAAAAATGAAAGATGACCTATATGGAACAACGCCAACCATTATCGAGAATCAATGGGCCTGAATTCTGTCAAGCTATTCCTACCAGTGATAAATTAATATCGAACTCACTTCATAAACAAATTTAGTGGGCAGCACAGGTGTGCTAAACATTGCTCTATCATAGATATATAATATATTTTATAACATAGTAAGGTTTCGATTTGCATAATCAACCGTAGAATTAGCAAAGGACTTGTTTATTATATAAAATCTAATATCAATTTTCATGACTCGAATTTTGCCTTGACCTTTGGCGAAAGAAAACTTGGTCATTCTCCACACTTTCCATTAAACTCTTGGAACAAACCATCATTTATAATGATAAAGTTTAGGACTTCAGTAACTGAAATGGCTTTTGTTCTGTACAATAATCGACAAGTAAAGTGGTAGATGAGAGTTGTTTTAACGTGTATCCCAAATTTGCCTGCTCATGGCTTTTTCCAAGATTCTATCAATCAGATCTCACTTTACTGCCATCAGTACATTAATAGATTAAGGCGTCGGTTTGTGAATTGTCTCCTCAGTGATGACGAAGAGAAATGAAGTTCTATCAAAGGATGCTGAGAATACCGGGAACCGAAAATGTGAACAACAATAAGAATTTACAGAAAATGGAAACAAAACTGTCATAGTTTAAATATCTGGGGTACATAATGAGAAAAGAAACTTGGAAAATTTGATACTCACAGGACAAACTGAAATCAATAGGGATAGCGGAAACTAACTTATATCCTACTCTTCTTCTTCTTCATGTGCCGTCTCCCTTCAGGACGTAGGCAATCATGGACTTCCACTTGGCTCTGTCTCTTGTCGCTCTCAGTAATTATTCACTTGGTATCTCTTCCAAGCCCCGCTCGGTCAAGCATTTGCTCAGACCTAACAAGTACGTCTCGCACTGCTTTCCTCTGTCTCTTCTTTTATTTATCCGACCTGTGAGTATAAAGTTCTCCAGGTCCTCCTTCCTCATTACGTGTTTATTATTATCAGTTTTTTTCACGTTTGCATCATTTCCAACACCTCATCGTTGCACACGTGCTCTGCCCATGGTATACTCAGAATTCTTCTGTAAAACCATATTTCTGCTGCCTCAAGCCTTTCCTTCATCTTTGATGAGATCGTCCAGCTTTCACTTCTATACAGAAGGACATATATCACGTAGCAATCCAGCAATCTTTTCTTTGTTTCTAATGAGAGTTTTCTGTCTTTCAGTATTCTGGTTAGCTTCTGAAATGCGTCTTTGGCCATGCCAATGTGTCTTTGGATCTCCGTGTTGCATTTTCAATCCTCTGTCAAAACACTTCCCAAATCAGTGGACTTTATTAAATCGATGGCAAAATAAGCTTTAGAAGAGGTAAAAAAAAAAGATAAAATTTATTAAGAGCTACAAAAGTAAAACAATTGAGGAGAGCCATGATCATCTACGTCCTGAAGGGCATGGCACATAAAACTATCGATGTGCTACACAAATATCTGGACAACATTAGACATTTTATGTTATTTTGTATGGTATTGGTTACCAAGATGGTCTTCGTAATCTTTGCGATTGAATTGTGGGTTTGATCTGCACTAGGTAACCTGGCTTTGTGCCTGCACTAATCTAAACTTAGTAAATATTGGTATATGAGTCAAAAGGTAGAAACAAAACTATACAAAAGTCAGTTACTTATTTTCTAGGGAATGCATTCGAGAAATGCACGATATACGGTTCTTCTCGCCGTGTCTCTTCAGATCATGAACATTAACGATTGTCCACAACTAACTCTAGTTTATAGCTCTAAGTAATTTTAATCCTCCTGCTACTTCTGGGATGGCCCATGTCGGTCTCTGATGCCTGAATCCTCTCACTGGGAAAATGCGAAAAAGATAAACAATTTTTGTTACCAATTTCATGTGCGCGTGGAATTCCCGCTTTAAACGTTACCATATGTAAAAATCATTTCGACTGAACGAGTGGGATATATTGATAGAAAAACATCTATTTTATGCCTGCTTAGTACAATATCTACACCTAAGCGCGCGCGCGAGCACACACACACACACACACACACACACACACACACACACACACACACACACACACGGACAGGATAGACAATCAACGTAATATAGATTTATTTAATTTTAAGCACAAACACACATACAAATTTGTGCTTAATATATTACAATATCTATTCCGAATACAACTATTTCGTTTTGTCATTTTTTCAGAGTCACTTAAATACTTTCTCTGTAGTAATTTCCTGAATTTTTAAAGAAAAATGTGATCAAGTTGAGATAAAATGGTGGCAAACTTGGCTTCAGGTGTAAAAAAGAGAAAAAAATAACGTAACAAAAATGTTTTGCGCAAGACATTTTTTTCATTTCTCTTCCGCTTTCTTTGAAATTTGCGAAGACACACTAATTGCTACTTATATCTGCTATTTTACAGATCGCTAGTGTTTAACCTTTTGAAGACAAAGACAAAATGAAAAGCTAATAAAAGAAAACTGCCGAAAGAAAGTAACAACAACAAGAAAGAAAGAAAGAAGGAAGGAAAGAAAGAAAGAAAGAAAGAAAGAAAGAAAAGGCAAAGTATGAAGAAAGCAATAAGAAAGAAGATATAAGTTAAAGAAAAATAGGTTACATAAAGAGAGAATTAATAAAATTGTAATGAAAAAAAAAAAACAACAAAATAAAAGAGTGGCGGCCGAACCAAAGATGGCAAAAAGGTGATTTAATAAAAAAAGACAAAAACGAAGAAATAAATAAAACAAAAGAATCAGAATTTTAAAAAAAAAAGAAAGAATGGCAATAGAAATGAAAAAAATAAAAATTAGTGTAAAAAAAAGAAAGAAAAGAAAGAAAGACAAACAGAAAAGAGTAAAGAAAGAGTTATATACTTTTGTTTCAACCACAAATAAACTCTGTCGGATATTTAATGTCGAAAAGGTTTTTAAAAGATTTATGGCTTATAAACAATCTTTTCGGTCGCGTGATTCAATCATTTTCCTGTTAAGCATTTAGAATGGAGTTATTTATAATTTGTGGTATAGACCAACCTTCTTCAATAAGCTTGGATAGTCTCTACTTTTATCTTCTTGAGGTAGTTCTCTAGACTCAGTCAGTCAGTCAGTCAGTAAAGTGCCATACGTGATACTCGCTTGCGTGATGATCTCTCTTTCGATCCATGACAGACTAAGCAGAAAATTTTCCCGCTGTCGTTTGTCATTTCTTTCTGCGATAGACTGCTTGCCAACCAAGGCTATAGAATCCAATCTTTTCTGCTATTCAACCCATAGCTAAAGGGAGAAAAGATGGATTAATACATTTTCCAAGGGAAATACACGTAAGTGAATGCAACGAATTCAACTGGAATTCGAACGCAGTTCTCCGATTTCTCATTCCGAGCCGATGTCCACTGCACCTCAACACGTGTATATAAGAGTATCCTTAATCATATGTACAATGTATATTATTATTAGTAATATTAGCCAATAATTTCCGATTACAGAAATTGAAAACATCATATTGAATTAATTGCTAAGTTTTCCGCTAGAAAAGTTGGTTCCCGGATTAGACATATTTTCTCGCCAGAATCTATTTCGCACATTTACAAATTTATTATTTGTTCATGCATTGAATATTGTCATATCTGAAATGGTAATTCTTCTGGGGTGGAGAAACGGTGGATTAATATCTTTCCCAAGGGTATTTGCGCGTAAGTGAATGCAACGAATTCAACTGGAATTCGAACTCAGCTCTCCGATTTCTCATCCCTGTCAGATATTCATCGAGATTGATTATATCTTAAATTCCCTGACACGGTAAAGTAAGGAAAGGTTACTACAATCGGCCAGAATATGTTACAGTATATGCCTCATGTCATACTATGCATTCAAGAATATTTATTTTTAACAAAAATGAGTAAATAATATATCTCCTTCGTTTATGTGCCATGTTCCTCCGTGACATGCTATCATGACACTCCACATCTTCCAGACTTTTATAGTTCTCAATAAATATTGTCTTTTTGTTATCTCTTCCAAACCCTGTTCTATCATCCATTTACTCAAACTCATCAACTATGTTTCGCGTTGCTTTCCCCTTTTGCTCTCCATCCACCCTGTGTGTATCACATTTTCCAAACCCTCCTGCCTCGTTATGAACCCAGAAATCTCAACTGCCACTTATTGATGTTAAGTATAAGTCGCCTTTTTGTTTCTATTCTCTCCAAAACCGCGTTGTTGCTCCAATGTATCCTCAGCATCATTCAGTCAGTTAGGTGCCATACGCGATACACGCTTTTGGGCGATCATGTCTCGAAAGAGACATGACTGATGGGCAGAAGGTTATCCCGCAGTAGGTTGCCATTGCTTTCTGTAGTAGACTGGTTGCCAAGCAAGGCTATAGAACTCAATCTCTCCTATTATTTAACCCATAACTGGAAGGAAGAGACGGATTAATACCTTTCCCAAGGGTACTTGTGCGTAAGTGAATGCAAGGAATTCAACTAGAATTCAGCATCATTACTTGGTGAAAAAAGGCAGGAAGTTGTGAAGAACTTTTATGACGCCGTTCTTTTAGGACATGGTACATAAAAGATATACCATATGTGAGTTTAGGTGCAGTAAATATAGGCTCGGAACGAGAAATCGGGGATCCGATTTCGAATTTCAGTTGAATCCGTTGCATTCACTTACGCGCAAATATCCTTGGGAGATGTATTAATCCGTTACTTCTCCTTCCAGTTATAGGTTAAATAACAAGACAGATTGGATTCTATAGTCTTGGTTAGCCACCAGTCTCCTGCAGAAAGTAATGGCAGCCTACTGCGGGAAACCTTCTGCCTAGTCAGTCATGTATCTTTCAATCGCCCAAGAGTGTATCATGTATGGCATTTAATTGACTGACGTCAAAGAAGATGAAGAAAAGGCGAACACTTCCAATTTTTTTCCTTTTTATATCTGGTATATTGGCAAACACTATAGCTCCCATTGATTTTCCTCCAAGTTGCCCTTGTCATTTGCTAAAGTTAGGAAATACGGAACAGATAACTCCGTATCATCTGCAGCTACCTATTGAATGCGTTCACAGAAGCAAATTTTCAGGGCAAGTAATGCTGAACAATATCATCAAAGATGAAGGAAAAACTTGAAGCAACTGAAATGTGGTTCTATAGAAGGATGCTGCGAATATCATGGATCGAGCATGTGAGCAATGATGAGGAACAAAAAGGAAATTAATACTGAGCATCAGAAAGAGACAGCTGAAGTTCCTGGGACATGCAATGAGGACAGAAGGCTTGGAGAATCTGATACTAACAGACCAGATAGAGGGAAAAATAGACAGGGGGAAAGCAACGGATAACATATTTGATGGACCTAATCAGGCGAATGATGGAACGAGGATTGCATGGTGTAACAGGAGAAGGCGTGCTAAGAGCCATCAAGGATAGAGAGACGTAGAAAGTCATGACCGCCTACGTCCTGAAGGGACAGGGCACATAGAAGAAGAAGAAACTTTCGTTATTTAGCTGATAGTCTTCCTCGTCCCATTTATTTGTTTTTTGGGGGTTTTAATCGTACTCAGCTAAGCTTGATAAATATCAACAAGGAAAACAATGCATATGTTATTGATTAGAAAACAAGAAAAGTATATAAAAAAGAAGACAGTACGAAGAAAAATGTTAATATTAAAAGAGAGAAATGAATTTTTCTGTAACGAGAAACGTACGAGAAGAGATAAGAAGAAATCAATGAATTCACTCGATTTTTATTGCTTAGTGACGGCATTGGGTCTCCTTTTTAGACAGATAAGCCTCATCTTGAAATTACTTCCTATCATTTGCCAGAAGACAAACACTAAACGGCTTAATAAAGTAAAATCACAAGTGACTAAGGAATAAACTGCTATTCGTGTTGGATGCACGCGTAGCGTAGCGTTTGTTGGCGGGAAAATGGGGGGATTAGCGTGTCAAGTTATAGTTCCAGCTGATGATGTTTTGTACGCTTTTACACAAAGACCCTTAAAAATGTATGAATCTATCTCCTCTCTCTCTCTCTCTCTCTCTCTCTCTCTCTCTCTCTCTCTCTCTCTCTCTCTCAGCTGTTGGCTAAATAGAAGTGGAGAATGAGATCTCTTTCCTTGTTTGACAATCTAGAACAACGACTCAGAACCAGATAGACGTGGGATACCAACTAAAAAATATAATAACTAAACCAATAACAGCAACACAATGTGGTGTGACTGTGAACCTATTCATCGCATGAAGTATACAGTATGAACATTGATTAGTTACTTAGCTTTGTAACGAATAAATTATTGAGATGAATCAATATATATTGTGCTTTGTACAGCAAACGAGTAAGAAAACAAGTTCGGGTCACTAAGTTTTTTAATGGATTCTTTTCTAGCACTTGTCACCTGTAAAACGTTTCTCTAATTTATTACTTCTTTGCTACATAAATTCTTCAAAAGATTAAATGAACCATCTTACTGAAGAATATGACGTATTCTCGTTATAAATACTATGTATGTTCATTAATATTGAAGAATAATACGCATGCAAATTCTCAGTAACACTAAGTATGCACATTCTCACTGAAGAATACTACACATTCACATACTCAATGAAAAATAATGCGTATGCATATTTTCCCTGAAAAATACTACGTATGCACATTCTTACTGAAGAATACTACGTATGCACATTCCCACTAAAGAATACTACGTATGCACATAATGAAAAACACTGCGTATGCACATTATCCCTGAAGAATACTACATATGCACATTTTTACCGACGAATACTACGTATGCACATTCTCACTGAAGAATGCTGCATATTCATATATTTCCCTGAAGAACACCAAATAGGAACATTCTCACTGACAAAACGTTAGTCAGTCAGTCAAGTGCCATATGTGAAACACGCTTGGGCGATCATGTCTCGAAAGAGACATGATTGACTGGGCAGAAGATTATCTCGCAGTAGGTTGCCATTGCTTTCTGCGGTAGACTGGTTGCCGACCAAGGCTATAGAACGCAATCTGTCCTGTTATTTAACCCATAACTGGAAGGAAGAGACAAATACCCTTTCCCAAGGGTATTTGCGCGTAAGTGAATGCAATGAATTCAACTGGAATTCGAACTCGGCACCCCGATTTCTCGTTCCGAGCCGATATCCACTGGACCACAACGCACATCCTGTTAGAAAAATGTTAGTATTTATCGCTATTTCGGGTTTTTTTTTCTCTCGGATTTCTGTGGTATCTGCTAAAGCAAACAAAATACAAATGTCACCATCAATGCACGTCTATACATGCATTCGGTCCAATATATTTGCAAACTGTGTTTATATATAACAGTCAGTTAAGGAATTCAACTAGAATTCGAACTCGTCACCACAATTTCTGGTTCCGCGTCGATATCTACTGCATCAGAACGCACATCACTTATATATAACACTGAAATTTAAATTATAATCTCGTTAGGTGAATGAAAGGAAACCTTAGATATTATCAGATGCGTAAGTTGAAAACAACGCAGCTATTTTGACTAGTCCAGTTTATAATGATATATAGATAAAAACGTGGGAAAATAAAGTCATGAAACTTTCTTATTCATTCAATGGGGGAGGGCTAAAGTAAGTTAATATCTTGTCCACATGATCGACGCAGCCACAAGACCGCTTTCAAATTTGGTTTACAAAAGATTTCACAAAACTCTCACGCTCATGAAGTTCGGGCAGCCCACACACAAGGAAACTGGTTTCTGAATATAGCAAAGTGTTAGCTCACTAGTAAAATATAATCGAAAATCAACAAGGTATAAAGTTTGAAGGATAGAAATAGGCGAATAAGATGTTTACTATGACTCATTTAGAATAAGATAAGACAATACAAAACTATATATATATATATATATATATATATATATATATATATATATATATATATATACGAAGGAGTATCCAAAATTTTACAGTAGTTTTATGCTTTTTTAAAGGACAATCATTTTTTACCTGTAATTAAACACTAGTTTTCAAAGAGTACCTTCAAAAGTTTTACACGTGCGTAGGTTATATATATATATATATATATATATATATATATATATATATATATAAATCCTGTTGAACGGAACCAATAGATGTCTTTGCATATCTATAAATATCAAACCTATTGTTTCTTATACTTAATTGAAAGTCATTTTTACAACTATGATCTAAAGTTGCCTGAAGACGAGGCAGAAATCTCGAAACCTAGAAATTTCCGTGTCGCAATGTATTTTAATTAAAAAACAAACAAATTTATATATATATATATATATATATATATATATATATATATATATATATATATGTAATTTAATAGAAACGTTAAACATTTTCATTTCTATTTCCAAACTATTTTTCTCCATTGCCAGAACAATTTTCTCTCTCCATCTCTCTCTTTCTCTCCCTCTTTCACTATATATATATATATATATATATAGAGAGAGAGAGAGACAGAGACAGAGACAGAGACAGACAGACAGACAGACAGACAGAAAGAGAGAAAATAAGAGAGAGAGACAGACTGAAAATGAGAGTCAATTATATGATATAATTTTTATTGTTTTACGTTCAATCTCAAAATGTCAAATTATGTCTTTGCCATTGAAATTTGTAATAAGTTTGTAATGTCTATAAAATTCAAATACCCTTTAAACAACCAAACAGCCAAACAATAAAACGTCTTAAGATGTTTCAAGAAATTATATCAAAAGTAAGTCATTTTTCAAAGAATATTTAACTTATTTAAAAAAAAAGTTGATGGTTGTCAGCTACGAGGTTAGAAATTACAAAAGTTTAGCTCACAAAGATTATTATTATCATTATTATTAACTTTTTCGTTCTCACAGCTTTCATTTTCAACCAGATATTTTATATTATGTGTATTTTCAGTCAATTCTTATGACTTCAGATAAAGAGCATTTTTCACAGAATATTTCCAATGTCAAAAAATTTCGACTTCTGAGGAGATAAGAAACTAAGTCTCTTCCCTATTTTTTTCAATGTATAAGTTTGGTATTACAGACTACACAACGCTTCAATGATAAATTTGGGACAATATTGGCCTCGATATACCCAGATCTGGTATCTTTAATCTGAAGGTTTGTGTATTTCTTGATTTTGTCAATTTCTTTTTTTTACCATAATATTCTGCTCTTGTAAAAAGAGCGACACCATTAAGAATGCATTTCTTTGTCAACGGCTATATTGTTTTGGTTGGTGAGGTCAAGGACGCGGTCTGTTTGGATGTTGCAATCTCACAAGATCTTGGCCCTTTTCAGTAACCTCCACTGGTTTGTGATGATTCCATATCTCACCAACTTCAATTTTTGTTATTATTATCATCATTATATTTCGATTTCTGCTATTGTTACACTACAGACCAAGTCTGTGGAGAGACCTAAGGCAGGTAGTATCGGTTTGTTAAGGCTACATTTCATCATTTGTTTTCTAACTTCTATAACATCACTAGCGTTATGTGGACAACAGTCTTCTTAGTGTGTGGGATGAACTTATCACTAATAATGCACGAATATTTTTAAATTTTTTTTAAATCTGAGATTTTCCAGGATTTTTTTCAATGTCTTGTTATGTTCCTTTTTTATCATTCCAAGCATACCTACTATAACTGGTACGATTCTTGTTTTCAATTTTTATATTTTTCCTATTTCGATTTCCAGGTCTTTATAATTCGATAGTCTTTCAAATTCCTTGATTGCTACAGTCAGCTGGACATGCCACATCAATCAGGAGGCAAGTTTTTCTTTTCGGTTTTTGACAGTTATATTGGGTCTATCAAACTTCCTGTCTGTGAAGATGGTGTATTCTCATAGAATTGTAATGTAGTCTATTTCGGTAACGGAAGCTGGGTGATGGTCATACCAGTGTTTAAAACCTTTTCCAACATGTTTGCATATTGTCTAGTGTAAATATTGCTCTACTTTATCGTGACGATTTTTATATTTTTTAGCCGACTTCATGTATATTTATTATTATTATGTCATTGTTCATTATAAATCTATTTCTGCTATGGTCACACTACCTACCAAGTTTGTGAGAAGACCTAGGGCAGGTCGTGGAGTGTTGTTATTGCTCCATTTCATGTTTTTCATATCTCCCTAACATCCCTAGCGTTACATAGACAAAGTTCTCCTTAGTGTGAGCGCTGTACTTAAGAAAACAATTTTTGCATATCTCTAAAGATGGGGTTTCCAGGGATTTGACAGTTTTTCGAATTCCTTGGTTGCAATGTTACAATCCACTGGACAAGCCATATCAATTAATAAGCAAGTCTTTTCTTTTTGGTTTTTGACAATAATGTTCGGCCTATTTGCTTCAATTTTTCTGTCTGTATAAATAGTGTAATCCGATAGAATGATGCCATCTTCTATTTCTGTAATTGGTGCTGGGTGATGTTCATACCAGTGGTTGTCCATAGTTTTCACACTTTCCAGTGTAAATATTGCCCCTCTCTATCGTGACGATTTTTATATTCATCTGGGGCAAGTACAGAACACCCTAAGATTAGATGGTCTATTGTTTCTTGGTATTTATCACAGAACCTTCATTTTGGATCCACATTATTATGTATAATATTTACCTGAAACTTCCTAGTGAAAAGAGTTTGGTCTTGTGCAGCAAGAATAAAACCTTCAGTTTCAGACTTTAATGCAGATGCTCATAACCATTGATGGGTATTAACTTTATCAACATTGGGTTTATTAGCACGTCCTGGATATTGACCATGCAGAGGTTTGTCTTGCCAGCGTTGTTTCATCTGTTCAAGAGCTTTATATTAAGATTTTTTTCATATTTTTACTGCAATAGTTAGTTCTTGGTATCTGTTTAGCTTTTCTACAGAATCTACTAAATGTAAATTGTGTTTGTATTTACTGCCGTCTTTCATTATTGAATATTTTTCTTTCTGTTTTCATGTTGTTTGACTAATTGTATCATCCAGTCCTTTCTTGTTTCTATGTATGTTAGTAAGTCAATAGTTGTCTTGTATGAAAATTCTATCTGAATAAGACCTCTTCCTCCTTCTTTACGGGGTATATATAGGCAGTCTACATCAGTCTTTGGATGATGCATCTTATGCTTAGAAAGGAGTTTTCTTGTCTTAGAATCCATTCGTCTATTTAGAGTCCAGTTCAAGATGTTGAAGCTATATTCAGTGGGATGGCAAGGTTATTAATAGCCATAATTCTGTTCTGAGAATTCAATTCAGTTTTTTAATATCAGTAGTAGCCTTCTATAGTACTCTTTACACACTATGTCTTTCATTTTTTATGCTGAATTGTTTCACTCTCATTTACTCCTAGGTGCTTATAATCTTCTTGCTCTAAGTCTTTTATTGTTACAGCAGGGTCTAATCTAATTGAGGATGTTTGCTGTAATGATCCTCGAAAAACTGTAGCTTTAGCACATTTATTCAAATTGAATTCCATTCCCATGTCTGCATTGAAGCATTTTACAGTTTGCGAAAGACCTTCCAGTTCATTGTCATTCTTAGCATACAACTTTAAGTCATCCATGTAAAAAAGATAGCTTATTTTCTTTTGAACTATTTTATAACCACTTTCTGTTTTGTTAAGTTTACCGGTTAATGCTATTATTGACGTGAAAATTAGTAAGGGAGACAAAGAGTCACCTTGAAATATTCCTCTGTTGATGTTTATTTCACCAAACTTATAGGTTCCACTTACATGATTGAGGTAAAGGGTTGTTTTCCATATCGGCCTACATTTGTTTGATGAAACTGATGATGACGAGTGACACCTTGTACATATTTAAGATCCAGGAATGTGGTACAATATCTAATGCCTTACGATAATCTATCCAGGCAGTACTAAATTTTTTCTTTGCATTGAAGCAGTTTTCAAAGATCATCCTATTACTGGTCTTTACATCCGTAACAGTCACGTTTGCACCCTTTATTATTATTATTATTATTATTATTATTATTATTATTATTCAATATCAAACATATAGAACATTAGCTTTCTGACCAGGAAGTCCTAGTTCGAATCTTACAATGTCAGGAAGTTGACTTCTTGATGTTATCGGGCTGGACGAGGCGATCCCAACGTGCGGCACCTTTGAAAAGTGCCTCAAAACCATGGGTTGACCTAAGCTTTGTGAATAAAATTGGGTAGACTATGGTTGTGCTAGCGCGAACTAACAAGTCATCGTGACCGAAGGTCTGAGCGTTCTGACCGAGAGTTTGATCGTCCTATCACGCCAGATAACGCACTCTCACCCAGACACTGTAACTAAAGTTTACTCAGCATAGCTGCAATATAAAACACAGGTGGGCTCTGTGGGTGTTAAACAAGCACAAGTGTTCCTGAGAAAGCTTCTGCAATGGGGATTAGCTGGCTACCCTTGGAGACGAGCATCCTCGGATACGAGTGGCCAGCCATACATATATATCTTAAGTAAACTCTGTAAATATCAGCTGATATCGATTGGCAACTTTCTATATAAAAGCAATTGAAAGAAGGGGTTCGATAATATTGTTAAATCTTTAGAAACGATTTCAATGTTTCTAAGTTATAACATTTTCATTATTCAATATTTATTTTTTTCAGAACCATCTGAGCTGCAGTGGTGTGTGTGACTGCGTAAAATTGCTTGGATCGGTGTGGTTGTAATGGAAACACTATGAACTTGCAAAACAGGTAACTGGAATGTTTACACTTCTCGTTATAAATCATTAAATGATCAGTTTATTTTCAGTGAAAAACAAACTTTATTTAATCTCATAAAAACTGGTTTATTTCTTACCAAGCAATAATAACATAAATATTCATATATTCATGTATCGAACACAGACACATTTATACACACACATATAAAAATAAATGCATATATGCACACGTATATATATATATATATATATATATATATATATATATATATATATATATATATTACGCTCTCACACCCTGATTGAGCACTCTGGAAGAATGGTTGACTTTGTAAAAGCAGTAGCTACTCTAGCATCTACGCATCGCTCATTCAGTAATGAATTTGAGCACTCTGGCTACTGGCGTATGATACATCATACGCTAAAAGTCTGCCTCATTCTACTGAGCGCCTATAGCTCAGAGGTAGAATCACCGACTGACGCCAACTCGGTTGGGTTTCAATCCTGGGTTAAAAGCAATCAGATGTACTGATGAGCTGTGATACAGCGAAACAGATCTGTCTGCGGATGACTATATATATTCAGATGAAGAGAACCAACAGGTTTAGTTCTCCGGCATTTACTTTTTTTAAAAAGTGCTCAATATAACATAGATCTTAGTGCTCCATATTAACCCTTTAAATATCAAAAAGTATTGTTTTCGAAATTCAAATGCACATTATTTTCACCATAGTTACTTAACATTTCCTGATGACGATATAACTTTTGAAGCATAGACATTTCCGTGTCACAATGTAAATTAAATTAATTTTAAATAAAAAACAAATTTAATAACACACACACGCGCTCACGCGCATCTATTTGTATACACACACACACACACACACACACACACACATATATATATATATTTTAATCAATTCATCCCGAGCAAGCCAGAAATGCCACTGATGAGTAGGGGGGGGGGCTACATAACTGTAAAAAGATTAATTAGAAAAGAGTGAGGAGTACAAACTAGTTAGAAAGAAGCAATAGAAAGCTGAGAATGCAGGTGCGATGACAGATACATAGGTGGAGAGAAAGGGAAGGATATACGGGGGTGGGGAGAGAGCTAGAAGTCCAGTGGTTAATAGATGAGTATTGACATTGCATTTATATGTGTGTGTGTGTGTGTATACAAATACAGCTCCTATTTCCGCCAACAGCTACCTCTCACAGTCATCTACGACCAAAATGGCAAAATAAGTTTATTTTGCCAAATGGCTTGTAAAGATGAGAGGGGTTGGAAAGATTTATTTATTTTTTGAAACTAGCTAAAGTTATGTTTTTTTTTTACTATTTTTTGCTTGATGCTATGGTTCATTTGAAGGAGTGTTTTTGTAATCTTCAAAGAAATTTCTTTGGACTTGTTTTAAAATTCTTTCCGCCTGAATCTATCCTGCAATTATATAAATCCACCATCCGCCCGTGTATTCAGTACTGCTGCCACATCTGGTCGGGTGCCCCTTCTATTCTCCTCGGAGTTCTTGACAAAATACAGCGAAGAATCTGTAATGTGATTGATACCGACTTGGTTGACCGCCTGCAGTATCTCTATCACCGGCGTGACGTGGCTTCCCTGTGCCTCTTCTATAAATACTTTCATGGCTTCTGCGCCGCCGAACTTAAATCACTGGTACCCCCTAGATGTGAATTTGTACGAGATACTAGATTGGAAACTAGGTCCCACCCTTTTACAGTGAAACCGATGAAATGTAACCGCAATTTCTACTCCAACAGCTTCTTTCCTCGCACTTCCCGCCTGTGGAATTCCCTACCGCATGCTTGCTTCCCCGACGGCTACAACCTCCAGGAGTTTAAATGTAAGGTCAACAGACACCTCCTAACACACTAACTTATACCCACTCTCTCCAACTCTCTCCCTATGTACATCCTAAGTCGTCTATCACCCTCCTTCTGATATTTCCTATACCCAATCCCTCTATGTAACCCCCTGCGCTATAGTGGCAGTGGAATGCCTTGCTTAGGGTGACACGATTAAAAAAAAACAACAAATAATATACATGTTTATGACACACTAATTTGACGTGAAGTAATGATTCGCAGATTAGTTTCGCTATACCATTTACAACTGTGTAGTTGATTGAGGATTCACACTGGGTGCTCCATACTTGCGGCTTTGTGGTATATATAAACTACGCTTAGTAAATCATTATGCATATCTATGGCTCACCTATCTGCTAGAATGCCAATCGCATCCCTCTGGTTTGTGTGTGTTGAACAAACATATACAAATATATATGCATGTGTGTGTGTGTGTGTGTGAATATTCTCTAATGGAGTGCATGTGTAGAAGAAATAAAAATGATTAAAAAACAGATCAGAGGAAAATGTGTAGTGGGCCGATGCGTTTCGTCCTCTGAGAGATTTTATCAAGACGACAATGTAGGATTTATTATACTGCACGTGTTTATATATACACAGGCGAAGACCCTGCCGTTCTCCTCAGTGTTCTTGACAAGCTCCAAAGGAGAGTCTGTAATGTGATAGGCACTGATCTGGCGACTCGACTGCAGCCACTTCCCCATCGTCGAAATGTGACCTGTGCGTAGAATTATTTTAATAAAATGCGATGGCTGCAGTCTCGAGAATTTTCCTTCTGAGTAAATTACTTTTCTTTTAATGAGTGTAGCATTTTTTTACATTTGTGTTCTCCTCACGCTTTGACCTACGTTTAAATCATCTCATAAACATTCATGAACTTTCTCAAATTTACAAATCTTGATAAACAAATGACATCCTCGCCTCGATTTTTTTTAAATTAACTGCTGTGTTCCGGGTTTATTATGTACGTTGTGGTGCAGTGGATATCGGCTTGGAACGATAAATCGGAGAGTCGAGTTCGAAGTCCAGTTAAATTGCTTGCATTCACTTACGTGCAAATACCCTTGGGAAATGTATTAATCAGTCTCTTCCCTCCTGTTATGGGTTAAATAACAGAACAGATTGTGTTCTATAGCCTTTGATCGGCAACCAGTCTACCGCAGAAAGTAATGTCAACCTACTGCGGAATAATATTCTGTCCAGTCAGTCATGCCTCTTTCGAGACAGGATTGCCCAAGCATGTATGACGTATGGCACTTAACTGACTGACTGATATGGAGCTTGGTGTAATTTGATGATTTTTTTAAAAAAAGCTCTGAGGAGTGAGGAAATCATAACTGTGCCTTCACGAAACTTCGAAATCGAAGTGTCACGCTTCTCAACATTAATTATATCTACGTGTGTATGTGTGTGTGTGTGTGTGTGTGTGTGTGTGTGTGTGTGTGTGCATTTGTTTGTATGTAAACATTGGGTTGTGTTTAGGCAAACGTATTTGTATTTTATGTTAGCATGTGCGTAGGTTTGTGTGTTATGTGTACTGACCTGAACTTTTTCGTTGACATATCTTCATTTAGAAAAGCAAAGAAATGCTTTTTTCTTTTTTTTACTGTAGATATATACACAGTGCGTAGTCTTCTCTTTAATATAATGTCCGTATTTATTCAACTTATTTATTGCTGTAGTTTCTGTTTTATGTAATCTTTGCTTTACAAACATCTTGTTCACTTTTCGAGAAATACATCCTGAGATTATTTAGAGCCATTCACAAAAGATGCACTGACCTGAAAAGGTCCGAATAGAAATGTCTGCCGTACGAACGTCCACAAAATCAAAAAATGAGCAAGTAAATAATTTTCTATAAAAAGCCGGTAGCTTCTTATGATTAATTAAGCGATAAGAACTACATTTTTATTGCAGGTTAATATTACCAGCCATGTTGCGCGGAACGAATTTGGATAACTGAATGTTACAAAAATAATTATCTAAACGCTGTATATTAAAAGAAAAGTTTTCCTATATTACACTGTCATTAGATTGGCTCACCTTATCGAACACGTGATCCACTAGATTGTAACCCATACAGTAAATATTAAAAAAGGTTTTGTGAGATAGATCATGAGACTGAAATGTAGAACAAAAGGGATAGTTTTAAAATATTTTCAATGTTATTTTGAAGGAATTTTATTGAATTTTCTCTCGATGTAATTGTCAGCAAGTATAAATTTTAGACAATTAAAAAGGAAAATAAAAGAAATAGAAGTCCAAAATTAATACTGGTTGACTACAAACAAAGTTCAAGAATTTTAAATCAGTTCACCCCAAGTAAGGCAATAAACTCACTAAGACGCAAGTATTTATTGAGTGTAAAAGAATTTGCGAAAAATAAAACATTATTAAGGAGAGAGAACAATAACAGAACAGCAGTTAAGAAGACAGAATATTAAGATTGACATTGCATTTTAATTTTTGGAGATCGATGCTGACTAGGAAGCATGAAGCCGGCAGAGATTTCCACTAGAAAAATGAACAATAAAACTTATTTAGTAATTTCAACTGTAAAATAATGAGACTTTTCCCCCAATCTTGTATTTCGCTTAAATTTGTAAAGTTAAGGTACCAAAGAAGAAAAACTATCAGAACAATTACCGAAAGTGACGGAAGGCGAGATTCAGGATTAAGATCAATAACATTGTTGATTCACCTTTGGATTTTATCATAAAACACTAAATACATAGCAGAACTACCATTTCAGATATGACGATATTCAATGCATAAACGAATAATAGATTTATAAATACGTAAGATAGATTCTGGAAAGAAAATACACTACCGGCCATAATTATTAGGCAACCCCAGTTTTTTAAAAGAAATTATGTATTTCATAGTATTTTTTTAGTATTTATTGACAAGTGGATAATTCTAAATGAAAATAGAATGGTCATTTTGTTATTATTACTTTGCAAAATTTTACAAGGCAAGGATGCAAAGATGAACTCGTCCGAATCACCGTAAATCTTCTTCATTCTTTCATTGATGAAACTGCAATATAGGTAATTATTAAATATTTATAAATTTATTTAATGCACGTGTTATTGTGTAGTTTTAACAAAAGAACCATTCTATTTTCATTTACAATTATTCACTTGGCAATAAATACTAAAACATAGTATGAAATGCATCATTTTTTAAAATAACACTGAGGTGACTTGATAATTATGGCCGGGAGTGTAAAACAGGTGCAACCCAAAATGCCAAATACAGGTGGGGGATACCAGAATTAAGCAAGTACAAAAATTTAAATACCTCGGAAGTGTTCGAACAGGAGATAGAAAGTGCGACACAGAGATCCGAAGGCGAATTGGCATGGCAAAGGACGCGTTCCAGAAGCTGAGTAAAGTACTAATACACTGGAAAATTTCACTGGAAACAAAGAAATGAGTGCTGGATGCTACATTATGTCAGTTCTTCAATACGGCAGTGAATACTGGACAATATCATTGAAAATAAGGACAAAACTTGAAGCAGCGAAAATGTGGTTCTACAGAAGGATGCTGCGGATATCGTGGACTGAGCATGCAAGCAACGATGAGGTGTTGGAAAGAATGGCAACAAAAAGGAAATTAATACTGAGCATCAGGAAGAGACAATTGAAGTTCCTGGGACACGCAATGAGAAAGGAGAGTTTGGAGAACCTGATACTGACTGGCCAGATAGAAGGAAAAAGAGACAGAGGAAGGCAGCGGATAACATATTTGCAGGGCCTGATCAGGTGAATGACGGAATGGGGGTTGCGAAGTGTAACAGGAGCAAACATACTAAGAGCTACAAGTAATAGGGAGACGTGGAGAACCATGATCGCCTACGTCCTGAAGGTACAGGGCACATAGAAGAAGAAGTGTATGTCTAACCCAACACATGGAACCAACTTTCCTAGCGGAAAACTTAGCAACGCTTTCAATATATCTTTTCATCTCATGTCATCGGAAATCGTTAGATAATATTACTAGTAATAATACACATTGTACATATGAATAAGGATACTTCTATTGTGACAGATACCACAAAAACATCGCCTCCATGTCATCACACCGTTTCCTTCAAATAATAGCGGTGAACAAACATATTAATTACAGCCTGAACTGCGACAATCACCAACAGCTGGGGCGAATTGACGGACCACAACACGAAGGTTTGAAATTTCGAGCTGCGCCGATAGGAGGACAGCAGCCAATCAAAGTTCGTAATTATGGCGGCAAAGAAGAGCGACCGCGAGGGAAAAAATATAGGCAGTTGCAGAAATGGATTGAATCCGTGCAGACGTCGTCATGGTTTACACAAGAAAATATCTGGCGGAAGGAGAAACCAGAAATATGATGGAACCCGACGATAATAAAGGCCGAAACATGGCAAGATCGGAAAAAACATACACCCTCCACCCATGACAATTAAAATAAATTCATTTTTGATTTCGTCTGCCTAAAATCCTCTATAAAAAAAATCACAGATGGATTCCTGAATAGAATCAAGTGGAAAGGAATGGGAGCACCTGGATAAGATCTTAAGAGATAAATTATAAGTGAAGGAAGATATATTGAAAGAAAAGAGAGAAAAAGAAAATATAGTTTTGAAAAAACAAGAGAAATCGAAAGAAAAGAACTTGTAAACAGTTCCTTCATTCGCGCTCCATCATTTTCCAGCATTCATCCATGTATTAATAAAATATTCAATGCATTTTTCGTTACATGAAGATAATAAGGCTCATCAAACTGATTCGCCATATTTATTCATTCAATATTGGTAGATGTTTCCTGTCATATATTTATATATTCTTTTTTCGTGTGTTGCGATGCCGATGAAGAATTTTAAATATAAATATTTACAGTCAAAGAGAGGTAACCTTGATTTCTCTTCATCTTTAAATCCGTGACACTATATACACATGTTTTGGTGCAATAGATAACGGCTTTGAATGAAAAATACGAGAGCCGTGTTCGAATTCCAGACAAATTCGTTTCATTCATTTACCCACATTTCCTTTCGGAAAGGTATTAACCCATCTCTTCTCTCTCAAGTTATGGGTTGAACAACAGAACAGATTGGATTTTATAGCCTTTGTTGACAACAAGTCTACCTTAACTGACTGAACGACTGACCAAAAATGAATTATGAGTAATTATTATTTTTATTGAATTCATTACCATTTATTTCTTATTTCATAATTATAAGATAAAGCAATCTCCTGAAACTTACTGTTCGATTCTTAACATGTTTTACACGTGAACTATAGTCTTCATCTTTGTTGTTATTATCGCAAAGTTTCGGTCGCTTTTGCCGAATTTCAAGTTGAACTCTTCTTTTAATCTGCAAGGCAGAGTGTTTTAATTCTGTTCACTATATATGAAGGATGTAAACACATTAAAACATATTCAGAACCATGGCCTTCTCGCTCCTTGGAGGAACCCTTCCTAGACTGACCATGTCTTCAGCCGTGTAGCTTTTCGCACCACAACTAGCTAACTGGTGACCCATAGAGTCTCTCCTGATATGTCTCCACTAAGATTTTGCCAGTAGCTGGCGAGGAGAAAAGATAGATTCATACCTTTTCAAAGCGTATTTGCACGTAAGTAAATGTAATGAAGGGAATTCGAACTCGGCTCTTCAATTTCTCAATCGCTATCCCTCACTCCATCTTGTGATATATCGCTTAATTCTTATTCTTAGAAGTGGCTAGTTATGGCCCCCACCCACGTCCACACTGAAAGACTTTAAATTGAATTCAAAATTACGATGCTACCAAATTCACAAGCCCACACTTTATTCCACTAGACACACTGTCCTGATGAAAACTGGAGGATACAATAACCGAAATGTTGTTAAAGTAACAACAAAGAAGGTGATAACAGATTGGATGTAAATAATGTAAATAATGAATTTCCTTCTTTCATAAATTCCTTCTGGTTTTTGTTTGTTATTAGAGATTCCTGAATTACTGCAATGTTATTTCTCAAGTGTTTATCACTAATTTTCCATTACACTATCCTTCAACTAACAAATAAACGAGTGGGTGATATGGGGTTAAGTGTCATGGACGACGCTAAAGAAAAGGGATAGGTAACAGACGACACGGATGTGCGTCGTGGTTCAGTGAATATTGGCTCACAACGAGAAATCGGAAATCCGAGTTCGAATTTCAGTTGAATTCGTTGCATTCACTTACGCGCAAATACCCTTGGGAAAAGTATTAATCTATCTTTTCTCTCCAGTTATGGGTTAAATAACAGGACAGATTGGGTTATATTGCCTTGGTTGGCAACCAGTCTACCGCAGAAAGGGAGGGCAACCTACTGCAGGATAATCTTCTGCCCGGTCAGTCATGTCACTTTCGAGACGTTTATCATGTATGGCACTTAACTGACTGAAAAGACAACAATGATTTTCATACACCAAATAAATCTCAGCAAAAGTGTTGTATCGTGAAATGAAGAGATGCATAGTGAAATTTAGATAAACTACTTTATTACCAGAGTGGTACAACCAAGAGGTATATACAATATTTACAGTCTCTCGCAGTAGTAGTTGTTAGTTCATGAAGTCCGTGATAATGACAACCCCTAAACCGACATTGTCTTTTGTACATCCGGGCGACCTGATATCACATGGTACGAGCCAGGACACATCAAAAAGAAAATCCGGCCATTAATTAACCAAAGATGTATATTTTTTTACCAATATTTAATTTTGACGAAATAAATACTTTCCCCTTCAAATTTAATTCATAGTTTGCAGTTTTTATAACTGGAGCAATTATTTAAAAGAAACAGCAAATAATACATGGATTTTAGTTAGTGTACGTGATAGACGCTTGAGCAAACATGTCTTTTTAGATTCATGACTGACCAGGCAAAAAATTTTTCTACTGTAGGTTACCGTTTCAGTCAAGGCTATAGGATCCAGTCTATCTTGGTAATCAGCTCATTGCTGGAGGAAGAAGAGATGGATTCATACCTTTCTCAAAGGTATTTCCAACGAACCCGAGTAGAATTCGAAATCGGCTCATTCCGAGCCCATTGTTCATTCCAAGATTTTTTATTCTATTTTATTTTATTTTTTACATTTTGTTAATTTCGTTATTGAAAATTTGCCGAAGATAATCTACAGATGTAACAACACTTTAACTGGGATTAACTTTAATATGCCTTTCATAATGACATCCGGTATCTTTTTCATATGAATTTATAACAAGTATTTCTAAGTTATCGTCTGTAACTCAATTCAACAGATATAATGCAATAAAAATAAAATAGGTTAAACGTTCATTGAGTTAGAAAGTTTATAAAACCGTGTTCTGTAGTTGTTTTTTTTATTTTTGTCTTCTGTGTTATACTCGACTAACTTTTAAAAATGATGAAGTCAGTAAAAAAATATGTATTCCTCTTGGACAAATATATGTTTAAAAATTTGATACAAACTCATGGACATTGAATTATTTTTTAAATATATTTTTTAATGTTTTTGATACTTTTTCCTCGACGTATATCTCCACAGACTTATTTAGACCAGCTAAATTTTATCTGAGAGAGTTTTCTCAATTAGAATTGATAAGATTGCGCAGAACTGTCGACAATTCTTTTACACCTTCAACACCAAGTTATGGAAAACTATCAGTATAGCCCGGCGTTGCTCGAGTGTAATGAAAGCTTTAAAACTAATACATGGTCCTGGAGTTCAGACTCTTTGGACGTTGGCAGGAAAGATGAAAAAGCAATAGTTGTTTCCAGTTAAAGCGAAACCGTAGATTGAAAGAAAAATGAATGGATGTAAGTCAAATTTTGATTTCCTGGTAACGATATCAAATAAGTTTTTTTCGTCGTAAACTGAATTTTGAGGGCTAAATATGTCCTCTGAGTAAATGGTATCGTGGCTGAGACTAAGAACTACAATTATACCTATTTAGAGCCAAACCCGAAGCAAAAACTTAATAAAAGTGCTGAAAAAAATACAAACATACAGACAGATAAACAGACACACACACAAACATCCTGCCTTTTATATATATATATATATTATCGATTTTCTGCACTATTGTAAGAACTGCATCCTTGAAACTTCTGAATATCGTTTCTTATGTCTTTGTCTATGAGTGTATCAAATTTGATTAAAATCGGACCACTCCTTCTATAACCCGATTTTTTCGATTATCAATTTTCGATATTTATCGGGGGTATCTCGACACAAACCTAGCTAAGAACACTCGCAGACACTTATAGTACAACTGTGTAAATTTTCAAGAAAATCGGTTTAGCCGTTTCGGAGTCTATGGATAAACACACACACACACAGACACACACACACACACACACACACACACACACACAGAGACAAAGTTCCATTTATAAATAAGTTTAGATTAATATACCAACAAGAAAAAAATTATTACAAGATATTATAATCTTAACTTTTCTATTTTATTTGACAAAATAAAACTTATTGAATGAAAATTTGCTGTCTCGATTCACTCAGTCTCTTTCTCTGTTTGCCTCTCTCTCTTTCCATATATATATATATATATATATATATATATATACTTAATGTGAAAAGATTTTTCTTATAGCAGTGTTGTTTCAGTCATGTCGACTTCTTCAGAGATTTTGTGAAAGCAGAAATACTTCCCGGAAGAGTGGAACCGTCACATTAATGCTATCATGAAATTTCGAAGTCAGCAAGTATTATATATATATATATATATATATATATATATATATATATATATATATTTGTGTGTGTGTGTGTACAATATATTTGTAGAAAATAGAAGTATAATAGCCTCATTCATATGTAAAAAAAAAAAATTAAAAATAATGGAAGCAATAATAATAAAAAGAAAAAGGCAATTCCCAATAACATCGACTATAAATACGGCTACAATGTGCTGACCGTGTTTGAAAAATAAAACATTCCTATAATTATAGACAAATGCATAAATACCCATACATTCAGTTAAATTTTTTTGAAAAAATAACATTTGCTCATATATTAGTGAATAGAATAGCTGAAAGCTCTCGGATATGCAGAACATTTGAACAATTTTTGCAAACGTCATAATAAAAAATATCATATATATGAGATCAAAAAAAAAAATTAATATAAACCACTTAATATCAGTACCTTATCAGTCGTCTTTAATGAACATGTGTGCGTGCCTGTGTGTGTGCGTGCGTCTATGTTTGTGTGTGTGTGTGCGTGTTTGTAAAATGGAGTGGATACGCCGATCATTAATGACTCGCACTAGCTAATTTATTGCACGAGATATTTCTATATAACATAAAATCATATTTCATTCCAATATTTCGTCCATTACTCCTGAGAGTTTGGTGCCCTACGGAGACTATTGTTCCGATACCTCGAGCTTATAAGCACGTCTGCGATGACAAAGAGACTGTTCGACTTCTCTCTAGAGTCAGTGTTTATATCAGTCTCTGGTGCGTGTTTTATCCATGCTTAAAAACGGATGCCCTTGCGAGACTCTGTCATTCTGCATTCGGCAGTCAGAAATAACCCCAAGTCAACCCTGCACCTGGAGTTATTAAACTGGTGGTAAATTACATTTACAGAATATTTTGTCATAATATTACGCATATATCGATTTACATAATTAAGCATATATGCAAATATGAACATATTCATATTATTGCCTTATGTATATACATATACTTGCATATACGTGTTCACATATATAGATAGAGAGAGAGAGAGAGAGAGTGAGAGAGAGAGAAAGAATGAGAGTGAGAGAAAAAAGAAAGAAAAAAGAAAGAAAATTACTAGGTTTGATTGATTTTTTTTTGTTTTGTTTTGTTTGTTTTTGTTCTTTTATTTTTTCACAGATTATCAACTTTTTAAGGTTATTTACAACCAGGAAGTATTTTTAGATCGTAAGAACATTTGGAAATTGCGAAATAATAATGATTTACTAATACAAGTTCTAATGTTTAACCCACACCTGGGGAAGAATAGTTAGATTCATATCTTTTCCAGTGGCATTTGCGCGTAAATTAATATAAACGGAACTCGGTTTTCGATTTCGAATTCTACGCCCTTATCCATTACACCACCCACACATCCAAGCACCTGGTATTCTCAAGCGGTGACACATCTAGATTCTGAACTGGTTCGACGTTGCTTAACTTTTGTGATCGGATGAAAACCAGTTTTTAAACGTTATGTGATTGTAAGCTCACTCCCTGTACTTTGAAAACGATGGTAGTGTCTATTATATTATCATTTATTTTGGTCATGGTTTTTAGTTATGGACGAAAGTTGAAAATTACATAGATAGATAGATAGATAGATAGATAGATAGATAGATAGATAGATTCATGCACATATATGTACGTGGAGATATAACACGTATAAATATTTATATATATTCCTTGTGTGTACATCTAGACATGTTAGCTTAGTATGTGTAATTATTTGCTTCGTTCATTTTGATGCTAGTGGCAAGATGTATGAAATATTCTCAGCCTAAAATTAACAACACAATTTAATTACTCTTCCAACTTTAATGGTTTGACAAAAACCGAAACAAAATATCCACTTCAAATAATTAGATAACAATTTTCCATCAGATTGTCTCTGGGTAATAGATTGAATTTAATTATAAATCGCGTTTCGCATCAAATTTGTCTGATATTCAAGATTTGACTTGTGCTAATGACTCCTTCAAAACTGATAAACAAACCTTGTGAAAACAGTTGGTTGGTTTTTGTATTAAAAAAATAAGTTGATTGCTATGAAGAATTAAATTTCCTCCCATATGGCCAAGCTGTGTAGCTTGTTACAATAATTAATACAATAAAAATAATAAAAAATTAAAAATCACTATGAATAAAAAAAATATTAACAACCATTATATATGGACAAAATTAGAATTAAAATGCAACACACATATCAGTTTTCATTAACAAAGAATGTCCGAATGTAACTATCTATCTCTATCTCTATCTCTCTCCCTCTCTCTCTCTCTCTCTCTATATATATATATATATATACATGATATGATATGTTATATATATATATATATATATATATATATGATATATGATATATTAATGGTTACTAATGGAAGTATATTCCATTGTTATATATTTACTTTAAAATCTGGTCAATACAAAGGTAGAGCATGGTAATCATTATTATTGTAATAAAAATGGCATACTGCAACTTGATAGCGACATTGCCTAATGATGGTGTTTAAATACCGAAACTTTATAGCTATCAAGTTGCAGTATGCAATAATAATAATAATAATAATAATAATAATAATAACCATATATATATATATATATATATATATATATATAACAGGATAAGCAACTTATAGAAAACCTTTACATTAAAATTCTGTCGGAATCAGAAACAAATTTGATCAAAATTCACACATAGATAGATAGATAGATAGATAGATAGATAGATAGATAGATTTAAACCCTGGAATCTCTAAACCTTTAGTGTTTGAGCTAAGAAATATCTTAAAAGGTGCACAATGGTGAAAACCTACAATGTCCCGGTGCTGGCTGTCTTGTGATATGACTTTGAGACATGGGTTGGTTATCGCTCTTGTAATACTGAGACGATATGGGTAGATCCCGTCAACACTTTTTAAGAACCATCCATACCCCAAACGCTAGAGACTGTGGTTTTCGAACAGGCCAATTCAATTAGTATCTAAGCGTATATTTATCGCCACAGGCGCTGCTGAGCAGATCATGTTATTTGCCTTAACGACAGTAGAATACACAACAATAATTCTCTAAGAAGAATTACTCTACGGCACTTGACCCAATCATAAAACAACGAAGCGTTTCAAGGACCGTTTAAAAGAGACTTTTGAAGTTTGCCATGTAAAAGATTCTGAATGGGGAAACTAACAATTGTGATTGATATAAGTAGAGGCGTACAATTCACGAAGACACTAAGAACATGCAACGCATTGGGAAAATATTAAGAATGTAGTAAGGAAAGTTAAACTCACTGATTAAGCAATCTAGCAATTTACATTCTATGAATGTGGTAGAGTTCGTCTCTCGTATGCAGATCTTATTGTCCACAAGAACAATAATAGTAATATTGGTAGACTATTGATTTATGATCATTACTGCGCTGGAATAGACTAAAAATGGTGGTGGATTCTCATAAAAATCTGTAGAAACTTGGTCATAGTTGTTCAATGAGTCGACAGCAATTGCGTATATACATATGAAAAAAATGTTTATAATATTTTGTATTTATGATGAAAACGTGCATAATATTCATAATAGAAACAATCATCGCTTAAAGCATTAAATTGCCTATCACTATGCATCGTTAAATTGTGTTTGTGATGTTTTTGTATACAAACGCTCTATCTGTTATATTGTACGCTTTCCGATAACTGCATCATTTTTTCAACAATATACTTATATTATTTTATATATTTAAATGTGAAACAATTACATCACGGATACAGCAATAAGGCATTGATATTGTACAACTATTATGTATGTAATTAAATTCTATTTTGGAAATTTTCCGGAACCTACGGTTCAGCCTTTCGACATCTTCAGGCGATTACTAATAACAGATTTTCCAGCGTTTTTAAACGTACGAACAGGAATTTTTACGAACGCGCGACTGGAATTTTTAATCAAACGAATGTTTTCAAAATTAGTAAGGAGTTATTAAAGTATCTTAAAACATTTTCAGCCCTGTTTATTTGATCCTAATACGTATTTATATATCATTCCTATAAATTGGGGACTTCCCCTATGTTGTTAGTGGTTGTAGGTTCGTATCATGCCTAATGACACACATTTTCCTAACAAAATTTCTCGTAAATAATCAGAAATAGAAATATTCTCTCATTGCGATTGAGCTCTCCCTTTGGAGAAGAAAATTTTTTAAAAACAGTTTCCATTTCTGCTATATGCGTTACTCTTCAGAAATGAATTGAGTTCTTTCTGTGACTGGCGTGTGTATACACTGCTTCTATACAACACGTTAAAATTTCCCTTCTCTGATTCCATGCACCTTAGGGAGTAGCGACTCTGACTGACACCAAATCGGTCGAGTTTCGATCCCGGCCAGAAGCAAGTGGATGTGTTTAGCCACACTGATGAGCTGTGACACTGCGAAACAGGCTTGTATGTGGATGCCTTATATATATATATATATATATATATATATATATATATATATATATATATATACTGTTTATTTAAAAACAATATCTACTCAAATACGAATATTGATTAAAAAATGTTTCAACTAATTAATTAACTGTGTCGGTTGTTAATTCCATTTTGCTAATCTTTGGAGCTTTCTGTAACATTGTCTATTTACATTTATTTCGATTACGATACATTTCTGAGCAGTTATAGTTATTTGCGAGAAATATAAAGTTGTGTATAACTGGCTTGATTTAACGTCGATTAGACTTTTGACAGACCATATCAATTGGTGGTTTTCCCTATGTTGCTATGGGTCACAGGTTCGAATCCTGCCGAATGACATATTTTCGTAACAAAATTTCTCGTAAATAACCAGACCAGTAGAAATATATGTATATAAATAAACATAGCGTTTGGTTAAAAAACAGAATATCTACTCAAATACGAATAACGATTAAAAGAAATGTTCAATAACGTCCGCATTACACCCTCGCTGGTCTCCAAGATAATTGCACAACTTGACCCACACAAAGTGAGCGGCGAGGACGGAAATCCCAATCACAGTACTGAAGAAATGTGCCCCAGAACTCTCCTCTGTCCTTCTCTAAACTCTATAACCTCTGCCTATCTGCTTCCTGTTTTCCTGCCTGTTGGAAGTCCTCCTGTGTAGTTCCTATATTTAAGAATTCTGGCAAACACTCAGACCTCGCCAATTACTGTCCTATTAGTCTCCTTCCGATCTTTGGCAAAGTTTTCGAAGCCATTATCAACGCCGAGGTGATTCAGCATCTCACGGCCCACAGGCTTCTCTCTGACAAACAGTACGAGTTTCGCTTCACCAGGTCTACTGCTGATATGCTAACGACCATTACCGAGTACATATACCGGGCACTTGACAAGAATGGCGAAGCCCGAACCGCACTAAAGAGCTCTAATACATAGAAACAGGCCTGTCTGTGAATAGTTTATTTATGCTCTCCCTTGCGATAGAGCTCTGTAGAGAGGAGAAAATTTCATAAACAGCAGCTGTTTACGACTTTACGCTGTTTTCTCTAGTTACCGTGTAGAACGCCTGTTCGAAGCGGTTATCGGAATAGAACACTCTCGCTGTTATCGTTGTTTACATTTCATAAAATACATTATACGTTATAAAATGACCTGGTAGTTGAATATTTGACTGCTGTCAAATCAGTCGGGTTTTGATCTCGGCTTAAAGCAAGACGGTTAATCTAGCCACACTGAAGAACTGTGATACAAGCCTGTCTGCAGCAGCATAGTCTGTAGGAAAAGGCCTCAAACTAAATAAAAACAAAGTTTTCTCGGCAAGATGTTTATTCTATCATGAAGAGGATAGATCAAAGCATTTTTTAATTATTTTTACAAATTTTTTAAATTGTTTTAACAGGTTCTAACAGATTCATTTAGTGGTAGAAAATTTTTTTTCTCTCGTCAGTACAAGCGATAAATTGACGCTAGATTTTATTACGTCATAACGTAATATTACGCGAAGGCATTTTTTGACTGTGAAAGACACATTAATTTGGAAATTCTTGCAAAAATCAAATAATCGCCTGATTTTGATGAAAATTTCAGGACTTATGAATAATTATGAATAATTGACTGAAATCAGTTTTGAAATAATTATTTTTTGAAAATATTGGTAAAAACATTTTTTTTAATATGTTACCCCCCACCACCAATTAATTTCCAGAAATGTCGAAAAATGCGACTAGGTCTCAACATATAGATAGTTTTAATTAAATTCAGGAGTCATTGGGGAATACAAATCAACTATCTTTTTTCTTCAAAACCTGTCACTTTTTAGACAATCTACTCCGAATGAGGAAAACAATCCTTTTTTGTAAAATAAAACATTTTAATTTTATGCATCTTGATTTCCCGTTTTTTGTTTGTACGGGTGGCCATACGTGATCCTTATCATTAAAAGGTCACATGATTCAAGGGTTGTCCTCCCTTACAAAAAAAAAATCCGTATATAAACCTTTTTATACCAAATTCGTCTTCCATACTTTTGGCCAGCTGCTGTAAATCATTCACTATCGCCTCCTGATAAGGTGTTGACAGCTGTGATAACAAGGCTACCGTAATTGAGGAATGCTTTTTGAAACATTTTTCAAACAGTAAGCAAGTAATTCTTGTTTCAAGTCAACCTAAAGTAAGTTTAAATTGGTAATTTGAAGAAAATAATGTGTCAGTGAGGTAAAATTTTTGAAAACCGAGCATTGGCTTCTGTTTACAATCGATGAAAAATGGCGAAAATTTTCAAATTTTTAAATTTTTTTTAGGAATTTAGAAAACGTTTGATTCCGATCAATATAATATCGGTTTAAAATACACAAGGGTATTTGGCTTACTGAAATTAGTAAAATTAATCCGTTGGCTTTCAATTAAAGTTAATTTGAAAGCTTGAAGATAACTTATTTTTTAAAAATTTTAAAATTTAAATTTAAATTTAAGTATAGAAAAATGAGTGGAGGTGTCTATATATATATATATATATATATATATATATATATATATATTTACCCGCAGACAGATCTGTTTCGCTGTATCACAGCTCATCAGTACGGTTAGACAGCCGATTGCTTTTTACTCAGGATTAAAACCCAACCGAATAGGCGTCAGTCGGCGATTCTACCTCTGAGCTACGGGCGCTCGATAGAAGGAGGCAGAACAATTCCAGTCGAACACTCTGCATTCACTTACGCACTGGTACCCTTGGGAAAGGTATTAATCCATCCCTTTATGGGTGAAATAACTGAGGTCTGCTGTTCATGCGATCCGTGGCGAACTTCTGCACCAATTCTTTATTATCAGCAGTTCCAAAGTGTGAATGGTGCCACACAAGCCTTCACCATTCAAAACAATTCTCTGTGTTGCAGTCTGAGTTAGACACTCATACGTCGAAATCGACAGAAGAGTCCATAATATATATATATATATATATATATATATATATATATATATATATGATGAGCTGTGATACAGCGAAACAGGCTTGTATGTGGATGGCTTATATATATATATATATATATATATATATATATATATATATATATATATTAATTCACCTCAAGCAAGTCAGTAACGCTATGAATACACATGTGGCTGCTGGGTACTGAAGAAAACAGGAACATTGCTAAGAAGCTAATATAAAAGAATAGTAAACAGGAAGACGAATTTAGTGCAGTGGATATCGGCTCGGAACGAGAAATCGGAGAGCCGAGGTAGAATTCATTGCAATAACTTATGTGCAAATACACTCTTTTCCCTACCGCTATGGATTAAATAGCAGGACAGATTAAGTTCTATACCCTTGTTTGGCAACTAGTCTGCTGCATAAAGTAATGGAAAATATTCTGCGTAGTCTTTCGAGGCATGATTGTCCAAGCGTGTATAACATATGGCGTTTAACTGAATCAAGAGGAATATAAGACAAACGAGAAATGTGAGAAAAGAAATTGTTCGCATAAAATTTACGGTTATATCTAGCCAACTCTATAGTATATTGATGAGACATATTGTGCAATTCTTATCTGCCATATAATGCTACTTTTTATACGGAGTTGCCATCGAGATTGATACACTTGTGCCATCAGTGCACGAGGATATTTATACCTGCCTTGTGGCATCTAGCGCCTGGAGCAACCCTTGGTATATAGATATATTTCCAAGATAAATATCGATTGTAGGAAACTCAAGCACACAGACAAACACACAGCTATATATATATATATATATATATATACACCAGTGTGTGTGTGTGTGTGTGTGTGTGTGTGTGTGTGTGTGTGTGTGTGTGTGTATGTGTGTGAATGACAGGATAAAGAGCAAATAGGAAACGTTTATCAATCTTTCAGTTTTAATAAAGCTTCGTCATATAATTAGAAATGATGGAAAAGATTATCGGATTTTTACTTTTTGTGTTCTTTGATTTTCATTGATTAAGCATTCTTCACGTTTATTGTCTTCTTAAGCAGCGTTCGTATAATTTATAGCGTTCTCAACTCAAGCGGAGATGTATAACTGAAAAAAGGTAAATATTACTTTAGTGGGTCATTATTCAAGTTTGTCTATTACGTAGTCAGATGATAATGTCTATTTGTCTATTTGTAAGTGTGTGTGTGTGTGTGTGTGTGTGTTAGTGTTAGGTATAAATAATGAAGCTTTAATAAATGTTAAACATATTAGCTTGATGAATGTTTCCTACCAAATAACCTCAAACGGAGATTCGAATCTCACGATGGCCGATTTGTCAGGAAGGTTTTTTCTTGACGTCATCGGTCTGGTGGGGAAAGTTCCTAGCATGCTGCACCTTTGGAAAGTGCCTGAAAACCACAGCGTTGTGGGTGAAATTGTGTAGACGGAATTATTTTGGTTAGTTGATGATGGTGCTAACACGAAGTTACAAATCATTGTGACCGAGTGTTTGAGCGTGCTGGCTTTGTTGAGACTGGTGATCACGACATAATGTACTTTTTCCGACCGTAACTAAGGCTTGTTGCAGTACAAACCATTATATGACCTCATGACATATCATAATATAAATGGCATTTGCGGAAAAAATCTTATTACAGTTTTTCTTAAGTTGTAATTCAGTAATAGTTCACTGGATTTCTCAAGTGATCTCTCTCAACGAATAGTGAATTAAACACCGGTAAACCTACGATTACCGAACTTAAGCAACGTTGAGCCGAGACAGAACCTCGATGGGTGACCGCTTGGGGGCACCAGGAGCTTTAAGCATGGATGCGTGTGTGGTGTAATGGATAATGACTCGGAATTGTTAAGAGGCGAGTTCGAATTCCCGGTGAAAGTGTTATATTTACTCATGTGCAAATACCATCGGGAAAGATACTAATTCATCTATTCTACCCCAGCAATGAGTTAATTAGTAAGACTTTTATCACTAAAATTATTGTTATCTCAAAAAAAATTATTACAATCTTACAATACATAATAATCCGAAACCAGCATAGACAAACTTGAAATATGATACATATATACACATAAATCATAAACACATACGCTGCTTGACAAAACAGAGAGACGTGAAGTCGGATAAACCAATGAAGAACATTTGTCATAAATTTAAATATACGAGTATTTTCTTTTTATCATCCATATTTCATTCTTTGCTTAAGCTTTAACAAAAGCGAAACATGTTCGATTTATAAACGTCTTTTATTCGTTCCTTATCCTGTCATTCTGTCAGATTTCAATCCATATTTCATTTTATCTACATTTGATCCTAATTCATCAAATATATATATATATATATATCCGCTCGGAACAACAAATCGAGGAGCCGAGTTCGAATTCCAGTTAAATTCGTTGCATTCACTCACTCGGTAGAAGGAGGCAGATCAATTCTAGTCAAACACTCTGCATTCACTTACGCACTGGCACCCTTGGGAAAGGTATCAAGCCAATTCTTCCCTCCAGTTATGGGTTAAATAATAGGACAGATTGGGTTCTTTAGCCTTGGCTGGCAACAAGTCTACCGCAGAAAGCAATGGCAACCTACTGCAGGATAATCTTCTGCCAAGTCAGTCATGTCTCTTTCGAGACATGATCGCCCAAAGCGTGTGTCACGTATGGCACTTAAATGACTGATATAAATACAAATCCATTATATATATATATATATATATATATATGAAGCAAATAAATCGTAGATATTTTTAGAAAAAGATAGAATTGGTCTTTACTGAAAACGCAAAACAAAGAATGAACTCGCACGGAAACTTAGATTAAGGAACATGTTCAATATCGATTTCATTTTATATATATATATATATATATATATATATATATATAGTCATCCGCAAACCATTTCATGTTTGTACTGTCTAATAATTGTAATAATATTTGTAGCTTTGCAGAAATTCAATTCTTGTTTAATATGAATGTCAAAATGATCATCTCAAATAAGTAAGCAGTGCTGACGATGACGCCAATTTGACATATATCCTAAATTAGAAGTGAGATTGTATTTAGTAATATACTCGTACATGTTTAGTTTCTGCCAAGGTTGACTAAAGAATTGCGATTTGCTGGTATTAACTGGGAACACACACACACACACACACACACACACACACACACACACACACACACACAAACACACACACACATAAACAGAATTGAATTTCTGCATGGTTACAAATCTTATTAAATTGCTAATAAAGACAGTACAGATATGAAATGGTTCAGTTTAACGCTTTGGCTGCAATTTCCGTTTGTCTTCTGCATAAACAGATATCGATAGATTCTCTCTCGGCTCCACTTATCACGCCCCAAAGAATTGAAACAGGGCAAATTACTGAGAGTCCTTGTACGGTTGTCATACGAAATCAATTTGATTCTTAGTCCAGATTTGATTATATTTCCCCTCTGTCATGTCACTGACTCGATCGTATAATTTCTAGAAGCGTGAAATGTGAAAGCATTTAAATTCTGAAAAAACTGTATGCATAATGACACTTCTGGAACAGCAAAGATAACAAAATACATAACCAAACGGTTGTCATAGATTAATAGCATATAAGCTGGTACCGTTGTTCTGAGGCCTAAATTTACTCAGCATTAAACTGGGTCAAACAAAGCCAAATTTAGTAAATGTCTTTACACGGTTGCATGATAACATTCTACGAGAGGGGATGAGAAGGGGCCAAGGTCTCCCTCAGAATTTTGGCTGGCTCCTAGGTTGACCCCCTCATTTTTATAAGCTTCAAAAACTTTATGAAACCAATTTTCATAAGATTTGATCTTCAGCACTTTTCTCTCTTCATTTTCTTTATCATTTCGCTTTTTAGATATACAGAGACCAGTTTGAAAGAAAAACAAACAAAATTAAACAACCAGATGAATAGAAGCAAACCTGTTGTTAGGGAAGGAAAGAGACTTAATAGTCATGTTTTCTTAATTGAAGAAAGACGTTAATTAGTGTAGTATGAAAATAAAGACGCTGCTTGAGTTTGCCTCCTCCTCCTCCTCCTCAGAAAAATCTCGGCCTCTAAGTGCCCTCCACTTTCAGAGTTCCACAATTGCTACTATGTGCTAGTACAGCTCTCATACCTCCGTGATAAGTATACTAGATCAATTGATCAATTCCTGCTTGGTTCCAAAATATTGTAACTGTTCAAGTGAAACTAGTTTTATATTAGTTCTGCAATTTCAAAAGATGAAACAAAATTGATAAAATTTTAAGCATAATGATTTCGCGGGGGAATGATCCAGCATGAGTTGAAATGATAAATGTACTTACCAAAGAAACTATCATTTTGTGATCCATGCGTATAGGTTGGCACGAAAGATTATTTCGCCCAAAAACGTCTGACGAGTTATGGTTACCGACCTTATAACAAAGCCCATTGGAGTCAGTTTAATTCATCCAGGGTACTCCACTAAGAAATACTAGATCCATACAGGGAGAGATTTACTAAATCATAACTGATAAAATATCTTACCAGTCAGATTTCCTACTGTTATGTACTAAATTCAATATCAATTGAATAACAGTTGCAACCTAGTACAAGTATACGCTACAGCTGAATTAAAACTACACTTGGTGACCCTATTACTAATGAACAGTTGAGGTTTAGTTATGTAAACCTTTACAATGCTTCCTTACTCGGGTGCAAGTTAATGAAGTATACAAGGTAACCAAAAACATCCTTGCCATTTTTTATTTATTAGTCATCAGGTATACAACAAATTTGACGTAACGTTAATACTCAAAAGAATCCTCATTAGCATTCAGAACGTTTTGCCAGCTCTGCATTGACATGACAGTAAAGATCAGGTGGCCTGGACGCAAAGAAGGCTGTGAGGTGAGTGCCTGCTGCAACTCTACCTCATTTGCGAAGGATTTCCCACGAAATTTTAGGGGATGAATGAGGTGGTAATTTGTTGTCGCAAGGTCCAGGGGGTAAGCTGGATGGCACAGTATCTTCCAGCCAAGTAGCTATATATTATCCCTGGGTACCCATTTCACATGATGCCTGGCACTGTTATGAAGGAACGGTATAACCTTGAGATCAACTAATGCTGGCTCTTTCTGCTTCAGTGCCTCTTGCACATCCTTTCAACTGCTGCAAATGCAGCCCCGCAGTGATGGCTTGGATCATTGGTAGCAGCATATAATGCACCTCTTACGAACTAGTCCACCATATACAGTGTATGATTTTGCCTGGTTGTAGAAACGGTCTTGTGGTATGAGACATAAGGTCCTTTTAAACTAACGACATTTTAATAACTATTTAACTTGTCATCTGTCATTGCAATTCAGAGTAAGATTTGGTAGAGCGCAATCTTTAAATTTATTTTCGTTTATCAAGTTTAGGACTATGCAATCAAATATCTTTTTAGTTTGCTACAAAGGATGCGTCTACTTTAGTGTAAGAGTCATCGTGGTGGTTTTGTGAGTCATCACTAGTATTTTCTTCATTAAGTGTTCCGTTAAAATGATCATGAACTAAAGTCTTCATGACTGCGAATTTTCTTTAACGTGAGTACGAATATTTATACAGATACAATGTGATTGTGTCTGAAAAACGTTGTGTAGAATTCTAGCTTTGTTATTTGGCAAGATGGTTGTGGCATCAGTCAGTCTTGAGAAACGTTGGATCTGCACCCAAACAGTTATGCCTCAGCTGTTGACGACAGTAAAGCATCTATTCTGGCTGTACATGCTTACACGGGAGTGACAGCCTCTACTACAACGAATGCATGTGAAAACACTTACCGCTGATGTCGCATAGTAAGTTTTTGTTGTTGTTGTTGTTATCATTTTGCCCCAATCAAGTCAGAACTGCCACTGGTGCGCAGGGGGATACAGAAAAGATAAGTAATGAGAAAGAGGAACAAATTACATCGGAGTCAGAGAATGAGTAAGAAAAGAATGAGAATACAGGTGTGAAGAAGGCTGCATGAGAGTGAAATGGAAAGGAAGAAAAACATGATACTGCTGTCTTTCTTCTCCCCGGTGGCAAGCCCTCGTTTTACCTCTCCGCTCTAGCCCTCGGTGTAAATTGCATATCCAGCGTGAGTGATATTTTGGTTACGTTTTCTCACTTCTCGAGATTCAAGTCCATTGCCCTCATGTCTCTTTTGCAGACGTCTTCGAAGCGAAGTTGAGGTTGCCCTTTTGCCGGTGATTAGTTCCGCGTACAGAAGGACCTTCGCAATCCTGCCATCCGGCATACTGTGTACATGTCCAAGTCAGCGGAACCGATGTTGTTGGAGAAGGGCGTTGAGGCTGGGTAAATAGGCAGGGGTGGAAGTTGATGACCCGATCGGACAAACTGATAACCAGAATGCGTCACTGACAGGGAAGATGAAAGGCAATGAGGCGTCTCACCTGCCTAGAGTAAAGGCTGTAAGTCTCGCTGCCGTAGAGCATCACACTGATGACGCATGCTCTATAGACTACAATTTTCATGTTCGTAGAAAGAGGTCAGCCGCCAAATGTGGTGGAAGCTAATCAGACCCGTTTGTTGACCTTAATGTCTAGGGAGATGGTGTCTGAAACTGTTATGTGAATTCATTGGCAAGATCAGTGAGTCAAGTGCCAGCGTGATACACGCTTCGTCGATCATGTCGATTTCGGGATATGACTGACAAGGCATAAATTTTTCCCACTGTCGGTTGCTATTACTTTTCTTGATCGACTTGTTGCCAACCAAAACTAGAAAGCCTAATCTGTTCTGATATTTAACTCATAGATGGAGGGAGAAAAGATGGATTCATACCTTCCCAGGGGTATTTGTTTTTAAGTAAACGCAACAAATTCAACTGGAATTCGAACTCGGCTCACCGATTTCTCATTCCTAGCCGATATCCATTGCACCACAATGCAAGATACGCGGCCAAAAAAGAAATCCTGTGTTAGTTTCAGCATCAATGATACTTTGTTTTTGCAAAATACTGCCAGTATAAATAAATATGGCAAAAACATAATATATAAACTGTATATATCTGACTAATGGTAGGTATGTACATTACAAAACAGAAAAGAATATACGTGACGCGTTTTGTCCTTCAAAAGACTTCTAAATAATGTTGTTATTGATAAAATTAAATAGAAATGTAGAGGGAGTGGGTGAAAACATAACAACAATAAATACAAGAGAAATGTAAGGAAGCCAGATGAAGTTGGCTATGCTTTACGTCGAGAAACATCGAACGGCTGAAATTTAAAATTTAAATCTAAGGTTTAGCGTCTCTACATCTGTGTTCCTGTCGATGTATAAATATAAGCGACGATTTTTCCGGGTTTTTTCTTCCTCTACCTTCATATATCGATTTTGTTTTTCGATTTCTCATTCAGTTGACTTAAAATGAATGCTAAGATAATAATGACGTACTTTAGCCAAAATACAACCCTGTTCTTCTATTACGTTTGAAGCAAATAAAAACCAAACCTTTATCATTTTCTTAAAAAATTCACTCGTCTTACCAGAATAAATGCAGTGCGTCGTACTTCTGTAACTATTTACTTTGTGCTTTTTAGTTACATAATTTATAAGCGATGACCTGAAAATATTAGGTATTTGTATCAACTTCGCTTAAAATAGTTACACGTTTGTTTCATTATTTATTTAGTGTCAATTGGACATTCATCTTCTTGAACAAACACTTTAATTAAAAAATATGTCATATTGAACATTTGAGGTTATTTTGTCGGATTTTCTGCAAGTTCTTAAGCCTTTATATATCCTGTGATTTTAAAATAGAAGGGCTTTTCTATTTCTAGATTAATTGCGACTTCTGCTATGAACAGTGTCTCTTCAGAATATTGATCATGACTCTCCACAATTTCCTGTCCTCTGCAGCTCTTCATAACTTTTGTGTCTTTGAAATCACTTCAAAACCCTGTTTCGATTCACGCTCGACCAGGTAGATTATACATTGTTTTCATATGACTCACTTACCTTCACTCTGTCATGTGACTATCAGATTTTCTGAGTCATCTTTTCTCATTATGTACCCCAAGAATTTCTGCTGTCTCTTCCTGATGTTAAGTATATGTGTGCTTTTTGTTGACATTCTGTCGAGGACATCGTCGTGGCTCACATGTTTGGTCCATGATAATTCTAGCGGTTTTCCTGTTTGTATCAAATTTTTCAAGTCTTCTTTCTTCATTACGCATCCCAGAAGTTTTAGGTGTCTGTTAATAATGTTAAGCATAATTGTCCTTTTTTGCCATTGTCCTTAGAACTTCGTCGCTGTTCATATGTTCATTCCAATGTCAGTGGTCATTCTACGGCGGGGCGGGGTGAAGGACCGAGCCCCACACACACACACACACACACACACACACACACACACACACACACACACGAATTTCAGCTAGCCCCTCGGTTGGCCCCCTCACTTTTATAAGGTTCAAAAATTTATGAAACTGATCAGTCTCTGATTTTGATAAGATTTTATCTTCAGCACATTTCCCCTGCGTTTTCTTTTTTATTTAGCTTTTTAAAGACACATACAGAGATCAACTTGAAAAAATAAAAAATAAAATAAAACAATCAGATAGATAGAAATAGATATTTGATTTTGTTTTGAAATTAACCTTTCTTGTGTTCTAACAGCTTGAGAATGGAAAAGAGGATAAAATAGATTAGAACTTCACTATTATGAATGCAAAGTTATCCCTTTTACTTCAGTGAAGTTATATAATTATACTCAAACTCATTCCTGTATTGTGTATACTATAGTAGTTTAGTATGATAATGAAAGCTCTGCTTGAGTTTGCTCACCTACTTCTCAGAAAAATTTCGGCCCCACTTTCAGAGTTCCAGAATTGTCATTGTCCATGGTGTTCTCAGCATCCGTCTTCACATGGCTTCAAGTTTCTTCTTCATATGTGAGGTAACCGTCCAGCATTCATTGCCACACAGGAAGACTGAAACTACATAACAGGTCAGTACTTTGTTTCTAATGATATTTTTCTGCTTTTTAATTCTTTACTCAGCTTTTAGAAGATATTCTCTATCCAAATACACATTAGAATTTCTGTGTTGCAATTTTTATACGTTTAATACAATTCCTACATATCTACCGCTGATGTCGTATAGTAAGTTGTTGTTGTTGTTATCATTTTGCCCCAGTCAAGGCAGAATTGCCACTGGTGCGCAGGGGGATACAGAAAAATTGCTACTCCTGCTTTCACGTATCTCCAATTTGTAATTTTCATTTTAGGCGGTTCCTTTTGCTAGTAACCAAGCATTCAGCCTTCTTGCAACTGATGTTTAGTCTTTACTTCTCGCTTTCCCTCGCTGTCATCTGTTGGTGTTCTTATAGTTTCATTTCTGCGTCTGCTGTTAACACTGTGGCATATGCATAATTTATGTTCTGTTGTTGAGATGTTCATATTTTCTTCCAGATCTAAGGTGATACTTTTTAGTTTTTGTAGAAGCAGGTGTAATCATTATCTTGAAATTTCATATCTATTCTTTACTAGTCAGTGTTTTCTACTTGGTGTTAATATCTACGCTGGAATGTGTTTCTTCTTTCAATCGCCAAATGGATCAGTGTATAAATAGACTGTTTTATTTTCAACTTCCCTTTTATTTCCTTAGTGAAAATCATTTATCTGGATTTTAGTGAAATTGATAGCTTTACTAAAACTTTATCATTTTATCAAACTATAAAAAAGAATGAATTCGAAATAGACGCTGCTTAAACACGATTCGTAAACTATATTAATAGTTTTAATTTCAATATAAAAAGAACAGTTATAATCCGATGATGTATAGGATTTAAGGATCTTTTAATCCTGATTTTAAAATTTTCTGATGATAGATGCACCGTTTAAATTTCATAATCGTTATATCTGATATGGTATAAAAATATCTTGATAATGCTTTAACTAAAGTATTTGTACAAAAATAAACGGAAAATAATTATTGATATTAACGTTTCAGGATATTGAAAGCGATGTTCGATAATTGACCTCGGAAGACAAGATCGATTACTCCTGTATCAAAGCCAAGAGTATGTTTGTATAAAACATCTTTCAGCCAAATTCTTCTTTCATGACTTATATTTGCATTGATCTGGCTCAATAATTTATTTTAAGTAGTATAATTTGACTTACTTTACAATGAAATGATATTTATGATAGATAGATAGATAGATAGATAGATAAATTTGGAAAACGTTTTCGTCTGATGCGTTTCATTCATAGGATTTCATCGGACTATAATGATGTTTTTTTAATGCTATGACACATGCAAACGAAAGATTGGGAACGTTAAGAATTTTAAATTTAAATTTAAATTTTGTTTAAATGTATATTTTGGGTGTACATTTTTTTACTTTATTTACTTTTCTATTCAGTTTTCCTTCATTTTCATTAAATACTTAATTATTGCGATATAAAAAAGATCTTTAAAGTAAGATAAAATATTGTAAGAACCTGAAGTCAAATTTACTGTGGGTGATCTAGCAATCAAAGCACTTTCTATACGTTTTCTTCTTAGAAAATTGCTTTCTCTTTTAGTTACAGTAGCATTTTAAAATTAAATTTATAATTATACTCATCAATTAATGCATTGTCTGTTGCGTTGTAAAAATTTCTTTGTTGCTCATATAAACTTTTACTTAAATTCTTTGAGCTTTCTCGTAGGAATTATTTGTTACAATTATTGTAGGTGATAGATTAAATTCTATAGTATATTTGACTTTGTTTTGCTAGATATATGAACAAAGTGTCATCAGTTTATGAGAAGTATGTTGATTGTTTAGGTATAATATTATGAAAAGGACCCGATTAAAGAAACTCTAAGCAAATACGTGCGAAAACCCCGCTTAAAGGGGACCCATTGTTAATCGAAATTTATGTTTATAAAAATTGTTGAATGTGAAATAGTTTATTGCCCGATTTTTATGATTTTAACCACTGGTTTCTAAAGGATTATTTTTGATTGTGTTAGCTGCTTTTTAAAGTTATTTCAGCATTTGTTAACAGGAACGGTATATGCATAACGAAAATAAGAGAACAAACAGAACAAAAGGCACGCTCAGCAACAGTATGCATAAAATCCAACGACGAGACACTGATATTAGAGAGAAAGAAAAATACTTCAGATATGGAACGAATACATCGGAAAACTCTTCCACGGCGAAAGAGAACCGGCAAGACACAGAAATATCAAAGGAACAAAAATATTAAAATATGAATTCAACCAAACTGCAGAGAAGCGAAACATCAGGAATAGAGGAATTGTAATGGCGATGTTTTCAGTCTTACATGATTTCGGCATTGGAAAAAATTGACATAATAATTGAAATATATAACAGTGATGATTTACCGTAATACCATAATACCGTAGCCCTGCCTAAGTTTCTAGGCGCAACCTAATGTTGGCGACATTGTAAAATCAGCCTAATGATCCATAATAACAAAACTTAACATCCGAATTCAGATGAATATAGTGAGCAGCAGAATTAGACAGGAAACAGGAAGAGAACAATGCGGTTTTGTCAAAAATACTAGAACAAGAAATCAATATTTCTTCCAATAATGATATAAGAAAGAACACTACAAATGCAGAAGGATGTATACCTAAGATTACACAAAAGCGTTTGACAAAGTATGTCACAAAGAACTATTGGAATTGCATGGTAATCTTGACTTATTTGGGAAGGGTACTAAACAATACAAGCAACATACTGATATAATTCAATAAATGTACAAAAATAGAAAGAGTTGTAAGAAAAGAATGTGTCGCTTCCCCGAACTTATTCAACCTAAACAGTGAAGCGATTCTGGGTGAATTAGAACTACAAGAATTCATTACTGGCGGCCACAATCTTGACAATATAAGATATGCAGATGACAAATTGCTGATAACAGACACAGAAAGGAAACTATAATAACTCCTACAGAATGTAGTGAATAAAGGCGAAAAGAAAGAACTAAACATCAATTACAAGAAGACAAAAGGCATGGTTGTGAGCAAAAGGAACAGCCCAACATAAAAATACAATTTAGAGATATCAAAACCATACAAATGCAGCAATTTAAAAATCTGGGAAGTGTTTTCACAGAAAACAGAAAGGTCGACATTGAAATCCGAGGGTGCATTCGAATAACGAATGGCTTATTCCAAAATCTAAGCAAAGTATTAAGAAACAGAATATGACTATTTACGATCTGGCACGTCGTTTGAGCACTATGGAGAAGTGGTAAACTTTGAAAACAGTAGATACTCACGCGTTTACTCATCGTTCGTTCAGTAATGAATTTGAACACTCTTGGTTATTGACGTGTATTTACATTGTATATAACATGGTAAAGTCCGCCTTTCTCTATTGAGCACCCATAGCTCAACGGCATAATCGCCGACTGGTGTCAATTCGCTTGGGTTTCAATCCTGGCAAGAAGCAATTTGGTGTCTAACAGTATTGATGATCTATGATGCAGTGAAAATAGACTGTTTGCGGATGACTATATTTAATGGATACTCGTATTTGAGTAGATACACGTTGTTTTTTTATTTTGTTTTTAGTACTTGAACAGTAAATTTAATTTAAATATCTACTGGCCTGAAATTCGAGAAATCTTATTAGGAAAATATGCATCCTTCTTCAAGATTCGAACTTATGACTCGTATAGGACTAGAAGATTTCTCAAATATTCAGGACTATAAACCTAGGAGAAGCCGTCAATTAATCTGGCGTGTCTTAACCACTCGAAGAAATTTACAGACAAAGTCGAATAAGCCATATAAATACACAAATTTCTAATTTGTTCATAATATTCATAAGTGCTCTGGTTTGTATCATATTATAAACAAAAAAAAACGTAAACAAAGTTACCAAATGTCACAGAAAGTTATGAAATTAAATTGGGATTAACCGGCATATTTTTTATTTATTTCTTTAAACATCATTTTTAATGGATACTTGTATTTGAGTAGATACTCTTTTTTCTTCTTTTTTTATAATAGTCTTATTTATGAATGGAACTTTGTCTGTGTGTGTGTATGTGTGTCTCTGTGTGTGTGTGTGCGTGTGTGTGTCTGTCTGTCCGTTACCTATAGACACCGAAGCGGCTGAATCAATTTTCTTTAAAATTTACACAGTTGTACTATAAGCGACTGCGAGTGTTCTTCGCTAGGTTATGTGTTGAAATACCCCCGATAAATATCGAAAATCGATAATCGAAAGAATCGAGTTATAGAAGGAGTGGTCTGATTTTAATCAAATTTGACACACTCATAGACAAAGACATAAGAAACGATATTCAGAAGTTTCAAAGTTTCAGTCCTTACAATAAAGCGGAAAGTCGATAATATATATATATATATATATATATATATATATATATATATATATATATACATAAGGCAGAATGTTTGTGTGTGTGTCTGTTTATCTGTCTGTATGTCTGTATTTTTTCAGCCCTTTTATTTTAGTTTTTTTCTTTGGGTTTGGCTTTAAATAGATATAATTGTAGTTCTTATCCTCAGACATGATACCCTTTACTCAGAGGACTTATTTAGCCTTCAAAATTCAGTTTACGACGAAAAAAACTTATTTGATATCGATACCAGGAAATCAAAATTTGTCTTACATCCATTCATTTTTCTTTCAGTCTACGGTTTCCATTTAACTTTGAAACAACTATTGCTTTTTAGTCTTTCGTGCCAACGTCTAAAGAGTTTGAGCTCCATGACCATGGATTAGTTTTAAAGCTTTTATTCTACACGAGCGATGCCGGGATATACTGTTAGTATTTATATATATATATATATCTACCGGTATTAATATTCAGGAAATCTTGTTAAGAAAATATGCACCCTTCTGCAAAATTCGAACCTGCAACTCTATAGACTTAGGAGAATACTTCTTTCCGTGGTATATATAAAAGAAGAAGAGACAAAGTAATATAAATACTGTTCTACAAATGTATACTGAGTATACCATGGATTGAGCATGTTAGTAAATAAAAATGTTTTAGAGAAAATGGCAATAAAACAACATTTATACATAATGATTGAAGATGGCTTAAAAAGCTTGATACTCACAGGACAGATTAAAATTAAGTGATACAGATGAAAATAACGCTTAACATACCAAGCATACGTTTAGGAGAGATAACAAAAAGATAAAATTTGTTAAAAGCTAGAAAGGGCAGGAAATAGTGGAAAGCCATGATCACCAAAGTGCTGAATACTCACTAGAGCCGAACAGGAACGCTAATGCAAAGGGATTTAATATCTAAGCCAGCCATGTGTTTGTCAGCCATTTTTATTCCCTTAGTTTTTCAAACGGGTTGCCTGAATTTTTAATATGTAATGGGATCTTTGTTCCGAATAAAACGATTAAAGGTTTATGCTATGGGTTTTGTCATTTTGTAGCGTGTGCTACCAATGCCTGATATAATGGGGCACATTTGAATGCCTGCTGTGTGGGTTTTAGATAGACCATAAAGTTTGAGTATTCTACGTTGATATTATATCAGTTTATGTCATGATTTATTTTCATTATTAACTACTTTTGTATTCATACTCTTGTTTTTTCTGTTTCAGTCATTATTTTGCGTTCATTTAATTTTTTATATGAGCCGGTATCGTTTAGTAATAAATTAATTTTAATATTGCATGTTTTCCTATTCATAAAAACAATCCTACCTCCCTTGTCCGAAGAGATAATATGCATTTCCTTATTTTTACTAGGTTTCTTAGTACATTTAAGTGTCTCAGTGTAAAGATCTTTCATTGTTCGTTTCTAGAGAGGTAGTAATTATTCTTTGTATAAAATCTTTGGTGTAATCTGAGTGGTTTTGACTGTGATTTTTAACTATTGTGTCGAATAGATCTCTTTTGAACACCGGTAGCGAATTTTAAACGAACGCTAAGGGCTTTGACTTCGGTATTGGACAGCTTTATATTCGATGCATTTTCTATTAGCTCTAATTATCCAATGTATTTTCCTTTGATGTTAGTAGACAGTGTATAAAGCCTACATTTTAATTTGTTGATTTGCTTATATATTTTAGCGTTTCTTTTAAATAAACCATTTCCGATCTTCATTTAAGGGGTGTAGTTCTGCATATTTAGCTTTTTAAAAAAGTAAATTTCTTGCAGGTCTTCAGTAGATAAACTTTAAAAATCATATGTGTAGCTTGGAAATAAGGGATGGAATGTTCTTAACATTTACTGCGTACACCGAGAGATATCTTTTTTTTTTTCGATACGTTTCCGTGAGAAATCTTTTCAGTTTTTAAACGAATTCGCCGATATTAACTTTTTTTTTAAAGTTTTTTAATATTTGGTACAAATCCATATCGACAGTATAAGAAAACGATAATATCACTTTTTCTATATTAAGAAAATTTTTAAGGAAAAATTTGAGATAAAGGGGAAAACTGTTCGTGTGATGCACTTCATTCTTGAGGACTAAAGTGATGTTTACGATGACGAGACAACATTTGCGCAAGAAGGAGTTAAACAGCTGTGAACTTTAAATCTAAAAAAAATACATTCTTTTAATTGTAGATTTTGGACATGTATAACATCGGATGTGCGTTTTGGTGCAGAGCATATCGGCTCGGAAAGAGAAATCGGAGAGCCGAGTTCGAATTCCAGTTGAATTCATTGCTTTCACTTACGCGCAAATACCCTTGGGAAAGATCCGTCTCTTCACTCCACTCCAGTTATGGGTTAAATAATAGAACAGATTCGTTCTATAACCTTGGTCAGCAACCAATCTACCGCAGAAAGCAGTGGCAACCTACTGCGGGATAATCTTCTGCCCAGTCAGTCATGTCTCTAAAGAGACATGATCGCCTAAGCGTGTATCGCGTATGGTACTTAACTGACTGATAACATCAAAAATAAATATACATTCTCAGTGTCCGTGTACTTAATGAGCATGTGTTGAACTACATTAGTCTGATGAAGTCCCTAAAATTGTTCTTGGTACATAAATATGTATACGTTGTTTTTTATAGATAGATAGCTAGATAGATAGAAAGATAATGAACAGATTTGAATGTAAAAACACGCAATTCTGGAGAACTGGTTCAAATTTGAAACGTAAAAAAACGATTCTGGAGAACATGCTTACTTTTAAAATGAAAAAAAAGAAAACAGACAAAAATTTAAAAAAAATCAACACAAAAATTTCAGGTAGAGATAATTAATTTCGCTAATGACAAACCATGACATAATGTTTGCAGTGTTTCGTCATTAACAATCTTTCTAAATCAAACAATAATATTCGTTCTATTATTAAAAGAAAATATGTTTTATTAATCTTATCTGTAAGTGAATTTTTGTAATTGCAACGCTAGCAAATTCAATATATAAAATTATGTAAAACGCGGAATAAAATACTTATTTCCAGAAATTAGCCAACGATTTAAATACAGAAGCCCTTATGCTAAGACGCCTCACCCCCATCAAAATACACCCCTATTTAACATAACCACATATTCTAGCGTTCTGTCCATTTTTAAAAGAGTCTACCGAACCCTTCTTTTAAATGTCCACGTCGAGTTCTCTTTAATTCCATCGACAGTCTGAAATTATTTCTTTTCAAAGCCAGAACGCAGTCAAGCAAATCTGCACAGCGGTGAGACTGACAAACCTGATTAGTACGTTTTGCAAAGAGAAATTCTTAAGCACGAGGAGAGGTAAATTAGAACCGATTATTTTGATTGCAACGATCTTACAATCGTCTTCAATATCTTATCAATATCAACTGACCAACCCCACAAAATAGAGAATTTGCTTACGCATGCACGTTAAGAATTTCTCTGATAGGTTTTTCAATGCGTAAGAAAGTCATACAAAATGGCCTCCTAATATTTTTAAGCTGAGTTTGAGACAACCATGTGATCACTGTCGATAATGAAGATAAAAATTAGCCTTTCAGAATCCTGCCATAAGAGCCACTCATTCAGTTAAGTGCTATATGTGATACACGTTCGGGCGACCATATCTCGAAAAAGACATGACTGACTGGTCAGATAATTTTCCTGCAGTAGGTTGCCATTACTTTCTGTGATAGACTGGTTGCAACCAAGATTATAGAACTCAATCTGTCCTGCTATTTAACCCATAGCTGGAGGGAGAAGCAACAAAATTAATACCGTTCCCAAGGATATTTTAGCGTAAGTGAATGCGGTCTTACTTTAGCAGTAACATCAATAGATCTCGCATTTACCAACACAAAAAAAACAACACGACCTTATTCCACTGGTCAATAAAAGATTGCCCCCAAAATTGCTTAAGACCATCTCGGCTTAGATGTGGCACAAGACCTAAAGTATAGGGCTACTCAGTGAGGACTGAGTTCACTACTCAGCTTGAACAGGTTCTAGCGAGATAAGCTTGCTTACCATTGCACCACGTCAAGATGCCCTCGTTGTTCTCAAAAGTGTGACGAGAACAAACATTATCACTGGTTTCCTACTTTCATATTTCTTACCTTGTTTCAGAAAAAGAGGTCGTTTGTCACGTATTAACAATCAACACATCCATAATTGTCAACAAAGAGCTTCAGGTAGAATAAAGCTTGCAATTATTGGGAGTAGCGTTTTTCTCTCCATCCGCTAATGAAAACAGCGAAAACAAAACACAATAAAAATACATGTCTCTGATGTCTTGCACCAGCACTGACAAAAATCAAGAAAACTGTCATGACACTCACAAAAACAGTTATAAGATGCAACTCAGAAATAATTATTGTGTCAAGGCTTACGCATCAGAGAGAGCTTTGATTTTTGCAAGTACTAAAATGAAGTACCAAATAAATTACAGATCGTAACTCCTCCCTTCGACCGATTACGGTAGAGCGCTCTGCAACGTGCAATACATTCTCCTTCTTTTATGTGACGTACTCCGTCAGAACATAAGCGATCGTGGCCCTGCCACATCTTCCTGTCTTTTGTTGCTCTTAGTACATTTTGTTTTGCTATTTCTCCAAAACCCTGCTCTGCTTAAGCCTTCAGGTATGTCAAGGGTTGTTTTCCCTTGTCCTACGAGGCAATAAAAATTAGATTTGTAGACATATATCTTTTCAGGGAGGTTCTAGGGCTGAAATGCTTGTGGCTGTAGGGAACTTGACGCACCATGTTCCATATATAATCATCGAGATATATAGTAGCAGAGGGTGCCAATGGCGTACAGTGAAGATTTTTTTACTGAATGTGTTTGTTTTTAAGGGCGTATAAAAAAGGACAAATTTAGAGCAGAATTTACGTAGAAAACATTCGATTCTAGACTTTATGTGGTTCAGATTACAGTGATTGAAGTATGTTCCGTTTAGCTAATGAAATATGAAGTAAATGACGATGAGTCGATTCTGTGTACATAGTTTTGGTGGATCCTTGACGGATTCCATCTTGTTCGGTAATGAAGTAACTGAAGAATGACGAGTCTGAACCTGTGCTATCAAAATAGCAATAATAGCAGCAGACTAGCAAACTGTCGTTTCCATCTTGTTCTGTAATGGAGGAACTGAGAAATATTACTCGTCTGAATCTTTGTTATTGTTGTGGAATAGCTTTCGCACTGAAGGTTATAATCGTGCTATGTCAGTTGCTAATCAACTTAACGTACCCAAAATCTTAGGAACTTGGTAATCTTCCACTGAAAGCTGACTCCTTATTACTCGGCTAACTGCCGACTAATATCAACTGCCTAGTAGTTCTACTGAACTCCAACAGAACTCCTATGAACTTCCCGTTAGCTCTTATTATTATAGGAGAGAGAGACCATTATCTGAGAATAGGTGTGTTTCCTTAAATAGCGATATAGTAGCAAGAGACTAGTAAGGTTTCTGTGGTGGAAAATGATTTGTAGTGTGGAAAATAATTCATCCCCAATCCGCGTAGATAACTATGTCGTCGAGTAGTGAAGAATATATATATATATATATATATATATATATATATATATATATATCCATTCTGTCAGGTTCAGATGTTTGGATTATTTTTATGTCATAATGTAAGATATCCAATAGTAGATACATCAATATATATGTTGTTATTTTAAACGCCATATCAATATAAATATTTTTCTATCATTTTTGACGGCACGGGCCCCCTTACATAATAAAGCTGAAGAAAATTACACAAACGCACAGACAGATAGCGATAGAGAGATTTTCAGCGTCGCCTCCCCTTCATGAGGATGTGTAATTGCATCAAAGTAAACATCACTTTAGTCTAATGAGGTCCTAAAGCACGAAACACATCACACGAAAACGTTTACTAATTTGTCATAGTTTTTCCCTAAAATTGTTCTTAATATATAAAAATTTATCTGTCATTTTTTTAATAGATAAATAGATAGATGATAAACAGATTTATCTCGGTAGGTGGATAGATAGGTAGTTGAAAAATATAGTTACAGAAATTAACACATCATGATGTCTAACAGTCTCGAGCACTGAGTGTGCATCAGGCCATGTGATCATCAGATGTTCACTTGAAGCGTGTAACTGGCAGCCACCTTAAAGTTTTGCTTTCTTTGTCCTCATTTTTCATAGCTAGAAATGTTCTATCCCAGATAATGAGCTCCTTTTCCAATTTTTACCCCACTCACCAAATCCTTGTAGGCAACAATTCTTTTTTAAGCAAGTTTTTTTAAAAAGGGTATACATTCTATGACTATTGACTTTATCGATCGTCTTTTTCAAACATTATATAATTACCCCATAACAATACTAAAATACACTATAAATTCAATAGCAAGCCAGACTAAATTAAATTAAAGATAATTACATTCAACAAAAGCAAGCATCCATTACTAAAAATACTTATACTCTCTAACCCAGTTTTCTTTGAATTATCATAAAAGAAAGACTTATTGGTATGTGACCTATACAGATTTTCTTCAGTAAAAACAAAAACACTAAAGAGTAAAAAATCACAAATATGCCTTTGTGAAACATTGAAGTCGGTATGACAGAAAAACAATGTTCAGCTAAGTAACAAACTTCTCCACATTAATTCTATATACAGATATCTTTATAATCATTTAATCCCAAGCAAAGCAGGACCGCCGCTGGTGCACAGGCGGGATACAGCCTAAGAAAAAACAAGGTACAGGGTATGTCGAAGAAAGGATAAGAGAAGGATGGGAATCAAGGAGATAGAAGATAGCAACTGACGTTGCATTTAAACTTTCGGAGATTGCAGTCATCAGGGAAGCAAGAAAGCAGAAGAGATTTCCTCAAACAAAAAGTGCGAGGAAGAGTAGAAGAGGCGGTTACGTTTAACTATTTCGATGTTAAAAGGGTAGGACCTTGATGCAAATCTACTTGCACGCGTAAATACAAGTGTTCGAGCACCAGCGAAAAAGCTCGTAAGAGCAGTAGGCATAAAAGTACTTGTAGATAGAAAAGACAGAGGGAAGTCACTTCAAGTCTGTAAGAAAGTGACGAAAGGCGAGCTGCTAAATCAGGATTGATTATATTGCAGATCCTTCTTTGATTTTTGTCGAGAATCTCAGAATAATAGAAGAAGCACCCAATCAGATTTGTCAACAGTACTCAATGCACGGACTAATAGTAGATTCATAAATACGCAAAATGGATTCTGACAATAAAAGTTTTCTAGCTCGACTTAGAGACTGAATCTTTCTAGCAGCAGATGCAGATATGAATTCACTGTAGTCGTTCTATTTGAGATCGGTTGAGAGAGCGAAGCCAAGGAGGGAGCGCAGTGTGTTGCTTTCTAGTAGAGTTGTATCATCCATTCTGATTGTAGGTAGGAAAGTTTCTTAATGGTGGTTAAAGGAGAGCAGTTTCGTTTTGGAAGCATTAACAATTACGAGCCATTTCTTTACCCCAGTCCATTACAGATCGGAGGACCTTTTCTAGACCAGTTGCAAGGTTTACTTGGTCAGCCTTGGCAAAGTTACTATTGAGACGTAAATGGCGGTATCTTCTACATACATGCCTACTTTGGAACTAAATACACCAGGAAGATCATTTATACAGACCAGAATATGGCCTAAGACCTAGTATAAAGCATTGAAGAACGCCTGTGTTCGTATGAAAGGATGTGGGAATTTCACTGCTCAAAACGACATTCATTTCACGATTTGGTAGGAATAATTGGATTAAACCAAACATTTGTCTAGAAATACCATATAAACATGTGTGTGCGTGTGTAACAGCGAAGAAATATCAAAGAAAGTATATTTTTAAGAAAAAACATACCTCTCGCTAATATAACTATGATTCAGTGATGGGCAATGATAGATAGATAGATAGATAGATAGATAGATAGATAGATAGATAGATAGATAGATAGATAGATAGATTATCTGATACTTTTCAATTCAGATTACTATCAATGAATCAGTCAATGGTACGAAGTGTTTCATTTGGCACTTCTTGGAGATAGCAATTTTGTAATCAAGTTCCAAGCAAAAATAAACCATTGGCATGGTTCCAGCCTGCCTGCACCGAAGTAGTCAATCAAGGCCAAAAGACATCAAAGTTGACTGTACCGCCATTCTCAAACCGACATTGAAAAATACCTCTTTTCTATTCTTTAACAAGACAAAATTCTACTTTCGAATGCTTCTGGGCCGAACTAAAAGCAGATGACTTTATACCGTTATTCTACGTCTGCCTGGTCCAATTGTTCGTTCGTGGGGTTTAGTTGGATAATTGCTCTGAGTCACGCACGAAGCAAGTGGCGTGACATCTTCTGCAAAAAAAAATTTCTTTCTCTTTGGCAGCGCTTCAAACAAACCTTGAAGCGTTCGTCAGTTTCTTCGCATCTCACAAAGAATTGGTTCGTCATTTCTTTTTTTTATTATGTCACCCCAAGCAACGTGGAACCTCCACTAATGCGCCAGGGATTACAGTGACAGAAATAACTGGATATAGAAGAAGTTATTGAAGAGAGGATAAAAGATTAACAGAATTCAAGAAGACATAAGATCGCAATTGACGTTGCATTTTAATTCTTTGAGGATTGTAGATATCAAGGAAGCTAGTAAAGGAAGGGAGTTCCACAGGAGAAAAAATCGAGAAAAGAAACTATTTAAGTAGAAGTGGCAATTACATTTAATTATTTCAACAGTAAAAGTATGGGACCTAGATGCCAATCTAGTAGTACGCTTAAATTCACTTGAACGTGGCACCAAGGGAAAAGTTCATCAGAGCGGTTGCCGTGAAAATATTTGTAGAAAAAACAGAAGGAATCCGCGTCACATCGGTGAGAGAGTGAAGATGCCAAGTCAGGACAGATTTGATTGTAAATCCTTCTTTGGATTTAGTCGAGAACCTCGAGAAATGAATAGCAGGAGCACCCGACCAGATATGGCAACAGTATTCAATGAACGGACGAATTGTAAGTTTATAAATGTGAAAAATGGATTCTGACGAAGAAACTTTCTGGACTAACACAAAGAACCAACCTTCCTAGCAGTAGATGCCGGTATAAATCCGATATAATCATTCCACTTCAGGGCAGTTGAAGAAGTGAGGCTAAGGAGGTGCAGTGTATTGCTCTCTAAGATTTTTGCATCAGTCATACTAATGGTTATGAAAAGTGTCGCTATTCTGGTTAAGGAGAGCAGTTTTGTCTTGAAGGCAAAATTTATAAGCTATTCCACTGATTAGAGGTTCATTTCAAGAACAGCAGTCAGGTTTACTTAGACAGCCTTGGCAGATTTTCTATTGAGACAGGAGTAAATGATGGTGTCATCTGCATAGATGCCTACTTGGGAACTGGTGACATCAGGAAAATCATTGATGAAAACCAGAAACAGTGTAAGACTTAGAATAGAGCCTTGAGAGACACCTGCGCTCGTGTGAAAGGATCTGGAAACTTACCTGTTCAAAACTAATTTCATTTCACGATTTGATAGGAATGATTGGATTATATCAAATAATCATCCAAAAATACTGTAGTCCTGGAACTTGACCAGAAGTCCAGCGGGCCAAACCCTTTCAAACGCTTTCGAGATATTCAGAGCAACAGCTCGAGCATCGCCATTATTAGCTTGGTATACATTTTCAGTGATGGTTGCTACATTATCAACGTTAGACCTGGCGAAGCGGAAGTCATATTGTTTGTTAGAGAATAGGTCTTGAGAGATGAGATGCTTAACTAATCAGCATTGATACTTTGCCAAAAATTGGTAAAAGGCTAATAGGTCTATAGTTAGAGGGGTCAGAGTGGTCACCAGAGTTCTTAAAAACATGAACTATACATGAAGATTTCCAATAAGCAGTAAAGCGCAAAGAAGTGAGGTAATAGTTGTAAAGTTTGGTGATTTGACTCTAAATAAAATCCCTCTTCACAAATATACATCAATGTAACCTGAAAAGATTTGTTTAACACTTGGTAACTCAAACCTGAGATCATTTAGGTTTCTTCCGTCTCGCGAAAGACTTCGACTAAAATATATTTCATATCTACTAACTTCATTGAACATAGAGGAAAGCAAACTTGAATCGTGTGAGTACACGTAAGTTTACACATATCACTCATCCTCAAACCCGAAAAGTTTTCAGTTTGTATTATAAATCTAGTTTTCTGATAATAATGTGTTTTCATCACCAAATTGGAACTTGAGAGATGACACAAAATTTTATTAAAAAGTTACTAGCAGCTTATATTACGTGGACTGACTCTTCAAACAGTGACATTCCTGGATGACTATAGTAAACTTACGGATTGAAAACTGAACCCGTGACACATTTTCCTGTTTTTGGGTGATAAGTTGATGTTGAAAATAATGATGAACAGTATTTGAAGAAAGGAGATTACTTTTCTTTTCATGATGATCAACAAAGTGATATCGTCAGAATCAAGCAAGTTAAGAAAACAAATACTTAGGAACATTTGTGAAGGAATAGTGACACGAAAATCTGAAGGCAAATTAGGGTAGTTCACTATTTCAATATATTTGAAATGTACACTTGGAAGAGATATTTCCAAAACTGAAGAAATTATCAAGAAGAGCTAAATATTGTTATAAAAGAAAAAAGGGTGAACTGCTATGTAATGTCAATCCTTCTATATATTAGAGAATACTGATCATTTTCCTCAAAGATTAAAAGGAGAATTGATACAAGAGATATGTTACTTTGCAGAAGGATGCTGAGAATATCATCCACAAAGTATGTAAGGAAGAAGAAAGATTTTTAAAATTTTTCACTTAAGTTATAGAATAAAAATGACTGAATTTCCCGTCATCCATTGTTAATAGGACAATACCCTTAACTATGAAAGGCGTTCTTTTGAATATGTTACAAATAGCGGAAACAAGACAAAAATGGCAATGGTTGTAGCCAATGAATTTCCACTAACATCGAGAACAGAATTGGGGTGATTTAAATTCTGTGGGCGTGGAATCCTGTCAGTAATCGATTGGCTTTCACTAATATTTGATATAACACCAAAAACTGCACGAGAACCGTTAGTTCGCTGAACGATTTCTTTTTGTTGTTTCCCCAGGTATGTAAGTCACCACTTGCAGAGGGCGTGTAGTTGACCGGCTCTTTGACAACTGCTTCTTCCAACTCACCCTAAATCTCGCTTTCCCCAAATAATGACGCTTACTATGTCATCCGCACCGAAAATACATAGAGTAAATGACACCTGCAGTAAACTTTCATTGACTGAGTCTGTTGATGCAGCATTGGGTTTCCTACTAAGAAACTGCCAGTAAACAATTAGATTCTAGAAGCAACACGCAACGCAGCAAATAGAAGCTTAATAACCGGAAGGAATTCAGTCAACGAAGTGCTTAGATAATCATGGTAGGTGTCTACGTAAGAAATTCGATTAGGAAGATACCATGCAGCTTGTTAAAGTGTTTAGGTTTTTACGACAATGCGTTAATCGATAGCTGTTTTCACTGCCAGCTGGCTTATGAAGGACTAAGGTGACAACACTAAATTGATAATTACTAGTGTGTTGTTTCCAACTTCTAATTATTCCATTTCAGATTGTAAGAGTAATTAATAGGAATAAATATTAAGTAGATGTCTTCCTCAGTAAATCGTGACAGCAGTCACAGATTGGAAATCAGATTGAAGCTAGATTTGCTATAATGACAATTCGACTAATTCATAGTCATTAAGCATCAGTAAATTGTTGTTATGAGAGGCAAAGGGACATTTTATAATCATAGTAACATGAAAAGTCCATCTATTACGCACGGCCGATCGTGACAATTTCACTTTTTGTCGCCAAAATTGTCTCTCATGGTTTAATCTTAAGATTTTATAAGTAAATCTGTAATGATTTTTCGGCTTGTCGAAAACTGGAATTGAATATGGCGGTTTAAATTATTTTAAAATGGCTTTAAATCACTACCGGATGTTAAAGGTGTAACCTTTGTTTATTGGCATTTTTCGCAATATTTTAACAAAAGGTACTAAAATACATGTATAACTATCTATGATTTTGTATACAATGAACAATTTTTGCCCTCCTTTACTCCCATTAAACGAAATACGTAAGAATGCTGGAAAAAAACAAAAAAACAAAAAAATAATCACATTTTCATTGTCTGTAATATTCAAAGGAACAAAACATGTTTAAAAGAAGGTTGATAATACATATATATATATATATATATATATATATATATATATAAGAAAGTGAAAGAAGAGATAGATTAAAAACCTACTCTTTGGTGCATGAATTTTTCCAAAATTGCTCAATACTTGATTATTGTAACTTTGTTATTATAATGGTTTATAAAAGTATTACATCACTACACAAAAAATATCATGTTTAAAAACATCGTTGTTCTTCTTCGGATGATATTTTAAAACAAATGTTGAAAATGATTTATGTTAGAAAATAAAAAACGAATCCATAGTTATTTAAAAGTTAAGGATGGGTGGTAATCGGAGGAAGTTGAACAATCTGATTATGTGTGTAACCGTATTACTCAATCAAAAGTGAGAATTAGGTTGAACTATAAAGTTGAACATTTAGGTCGTGTGACGGTGAGTTGTTGGATCATGTAATGAGAAAATGACACCGTTTGTTGAAGATAGATATTATGAACACATATTATTCAGATGTGTAGAAAGTGTTTTTTTAAAAACAGGTCAGATTTTGGGTTTTTAGTGTTTGTCTTTATACTACTGAATTTGTTATAAGGGCTAAATTGTTTAAATTAAAATTTAAATTAAGTTACTAAGATATATTGGAGGTAAGAAAAAGAAATATGCAAAAAATCTGTATGGAATTTTAGAGCATATAAATTGTGTGTGTGTGTGCGTGCGTACAAATTGCGATGGGTAAATTGTCGTCATTTATTTTTGTACATTTCAGACATACTCATTTTTTGTTTTTTGTTTTTTAATTTTATACTAGTGTCAGTTGGGCACGTCTGTGATAAAAACATGTACTATGATGCAATTCACCCCAACAGACATTTTGAAAGGGCTTATTGTACGGCTTGGCATTCGTGATGGAAACTCCAATATGAACATTCCAGAGTGTTGATGAAAGTGCAGAAGATGCTGTGTCTCCAAAAGATGTGTCGAGAGCGATGAAAAATACCCAATCAAAATTATGGTGTTTGGAGAGTGCTGGGACGTTGTTCCGTCATTCATCTTGCCAAAGGATCTCAAACTCAACACGGAGGCCTACATCAACTGACTTGAGGAGGTAGTGCTGATGGAAGGCCTTATGTCTGGCAACAGGACTCCGCACCATGCCACACAAACAGGCAAACTAATGACATTTTGACTTTTTGTAAAATAATTGATTTCCTGTATCATAATTCAATGAATTCATGTTAAAAACTAATGAAGAAGAGTTTATTCAGTTTTTTTTAATATCACCCTCAATACCAAACTCGTGTGTAAGTATAATTCTATGACTTCCTGGAATCTTCTAGAACATGTACATGTAGAGCCTTCTAAAACTTTCGGGAAACCTCTAGAATTTTCTGGATTTTCTAGAATTTGAAGAAAACTTGTAAAATTTTGTTCATCTATAATTTTTGTATGTTATCCTATAGTTATAAACTGTTAAAATGCATTAAACTATATAACTACTATCCAATTGATAGCAAATTCAAAAATATAGTTTCTACAAGTTTGTAATTTTTCTTGTTGTAAGGTTCTGTGTTATGCTATCGCTATAAGCTGCTAAATGCTTAAATAAATTATCCCATAACACCATAAGCAAATTAAAAAGTAAAGCTTGTGAAATATGTTCCTTATTTTACCCTTATTGGGTATATGGTAAAATGGGATTTTCGGTTTGGTTGGTGTGACCTTTTTAAAAACTAAACCAATAAATTCATTTTTCAATACTTTTGAACAAAAGTTCATCAATTTGTGACACAGAAACATTGAGATAGAGAGAGAGTGACGGTAAACAATCCGTGGTAACAAAACTTCCCTTGGTAAATAATTCAAGTGAATCCGAGTAATATAATATTAACGATTATAAAATAATATCATAAAATATTAAAAATATTAAAAAGGATCCACAAAAAGATCTCAGTGTATTTAAAATTTATATATAATTTTATATAAATAAAAATGAAAACAATATCATAATATCATAAAATTTATATATAATTTATATAAATAAAAATTTAAATTTAAATAATATCATAAAGTTTCTGGTCTTAAAGGGAAAAAGTCATATAAAAATAAAACCCGAATATTAACCTTATGACATTAATACCAGTTCACACTCCACCCACTTCTATTGAACAGGTGAAGAGGCTCATCCCTTGTTCCCTATTTAGGATGAGGTTTCCGGCTTTCTCTTTTCCAATTCTTTAACTCCTTTTTTTTTTCAATTGGAATAGATAGACTAAACTATCGCCCGGTTCACACTCCACCCACGTCTACTGAACAGGTGAAGAGACTCACCCCTTGTTCCCTGTTTAGGATATGGTTTCCGGCTTTCTCTTTTCCAATCTTTTCACTCTTACGTAGCCTCCTGCACATCAGTGGCGTTACCGCTTTGCTCGGGGTGATATGATAAAAAAAATGGGGTTTTAGGAAGAATTAAAAATTAATTTAAAAAGTGGGGGCTAAGTATAAGACACAGTTATAAAGAAGTAATGAATAAATGGAAGCGGATTTAGGGAAAGCATTGAGAGGGGAGAGTTTATAAATGTTAAAAGGTAAGTGTTAAGGATAGATAGATAGATAGATAGATAGATAGATAGATAGATAGATAGATAGATAGATAGATAGATGCACATGTAAAATGTTTTTCTGGTGTTAATAAAACAGTGTTCAATGTAATGTAACGGGGCTATTAAATATATTAATGAATATATGTATTATCCTAAGTCTATAGCAAGACTCGGAGTTTCATGCCCTATGCAATCATCAGGTGCATATTATGAACTGACTGTTCTGGGATTTTAATTTCTGATTTTTGCGTTGTTCATTGTAGTTATATATTGTAATGCAGGGATTCTATTTTTTAATTGTATAAGTTAATTTTAAACCAAACCTTAAACCTGAAATTGGAAAGTATTTACTAAGTGTTAATTTCCAATAAATCAAATATTCATGTAAAAGACAAGCCTATAAATTAAGGAACAAAAGCTGAAAATGAAAAAAATTAGTTTAATGAGAAAGCTTGAAATAAAAACATAACATAGGATGCTTATGAACACAGACTCACATAGTCATAGTGATAGATAGTATGAACATTACTCTGTTGTATAGATAATAGATATTTTAAATACGTAAGCGATAATGAGCCATAAATAATGAATTGCATGTTATTTCGTGCGTGACACCTTCATGTTGTATAGATGTCACGATAAAAACGAAAAATTACGTGTGCAAAAAGTATAAAGAAACTGAATAACAAAAACAATAAAAAATAAATAAGCAATATAAAAAATTTCCCTGATATTGATAATGCCCAGAAAGATTGAAATTAAAAGTGTTTTTATAATATTTCTTGTGATTCAGATATACGTTTTATTTTGCACAAATAAAAAAAAGTTACACTGTGGGCGGAGATAAGAATAGGGAACCGTATTGTTGAAAACATGTAAAACATCTATACTAAAATGTACAATATTAGGGCTGGATACATGCAGAATTGATTATCAACAATGTTCGTAAAGTCATTGAATAATGTGAACAGACAATTGTGAACAAAATTGAGCAAATATCGCAGTTTGATCAAAAGAAATATAAAACACTAGCTATATAAAAAATAAATTGGTTTTAAACTACTCTCTATCCCACCAAAAATTTAAATGGTAATAAGCATGAATAGTGTATTTACATCAAGAAAATATTTTAAGACGGGTTTCTCAGTGTTCACGACAGGCTCCAAAAGAGAACTGTAATGTGATTGGTCCCGACTTGGCAGCTCGACTCCAGCCACTTTCTCGTCAGCGAGATATAGCTTCCCTCTGTCTCTTCTATAAATATTTTCATGGCTTCTGCTCTGACGAACTTAGGTCACTGGTGCCCTCTCCACGAGAATTTACTCGTGCAACCTGACTGGCAACAAGGTTCCATCCTTTTACAGTTAGATCACACAAATGCAGGTAACACTTCTACTCTCAGCTTCTTTTCTCGCGCCTCCCGCCTGTGGAACTCCCTTTCATATAGTTGTTTTCCTGATAGCAACAAACTCCAGGAATTTAAATGCAAAGTCAATTTCCATCTCTTATCCACTTAACTCCAGTCTTTCTGCATCACCCCGTGTATCTTATTCTTTTCCTTTCTTTCTCCCTTCACAATTGTCTTCACTCCTCTGTTTACATCCTTCTCTCGCCCTTTCTCTTTCAGCCCGTGTAGTTGGTTCGTTTTTCTCTTCACTCTCCTCCTGCCTAACATTTTAACTCTCTTATGTAGTTTCTCCTGCACATCAGTGGTGGTACTGCCTTGCTTGGGGTGAAATGATTAATTTTTGTTTAAATATGCAGAATATTAAGAACATTGATTAAATACTGAAAGTTATTTAAGTAGCTGTCACAAATAAGCATGGAAGTTGGGTAAAATTGTTTTCTAAACTATTTTTAAATAAATGCCAAGCTATATGAAATGGAATGAAGTGGTGTCCTTCATAAAAATTGTTGTGACGTAGCTCGATCACGTGACCGGGTTCACTTATATATAGAAAGAGTGGGTCGGCTGAGGGAGTTAGTTAGTGTGAGTTGAGGGCTACTGTTGACCTGCGTGTTACTTGCTAACTCAACCACCCATATTGTTGCGATCTACTACGGACTATTATATTGAATCTACCGAATAAGATATTATTTTATCATCTTTGAAAATCTCAATAGAAACGAAGAAAAGAGTGCTAGACTGCTACGTGATGTTAGTTCTTCAATACGACAGTGAATGCTGGACAATATCATCGAAAATGAGGACAAAACTGGAGGCGGCCGAAATGTGGTTCTACAGAAGGATGCTACGGATATCGTGGACTGAGCATGCAAGCAACGAGAAGGTGTTGGAAAGAATGGCAACAAAAGGAAATTGATGCTGAGCATCAGGAAGAGACAATTGAAGTTCCTGGGACATACAGTGAGGAAAGAGAGCCTGGAGAACCTGATACTGACTGGTCAGATAGAAGGAAGGAGAGACAGAGGAAGGCAGCGGATAACATATTTGCAGGGTCTGATCAGGTGGATGCCAGGAGCAACAGGCTCAAACATACTAAGAGCCACAAGGGATAGGGAGACGTGGAGAACCATGATCGCCTACGTCCTGAAGGGACAGGGCACATAGAAGAAGAAGAAGAATTGTTTACCACCGATACAACAAAAATAAAAAAAATCAGCAAAAATGATAACAGGAATAAAGAGTGATGTATTGGTTTAGTTAAATCTTAGTTCTCAAATGCCGAGAATTATTGTCAATTCTTCAGCAAGACAAAGTTATAAGAATGAAGGTATAAACTTAAAAATCCATTCGTACTAGGCAGTGTTTCTTCGCGTCCTACAAATCTGACTTGTCAAAAACAGATTTCAAATTAAGTGACGCCCTTCCTCTGTAGATATTAACAGCTTTAAAAGAGATGTATATGTGAATGAAAGAAATTCAATCAAAGAAGTTATCCCGGAAGTAATAAAATTATTGCAAGTAATATTAAAAACGAAACAGTAAAAACGTTCGCACCAATGATTTGGACTCAATCTTCAGGTCAGGTCATCTCTTTCTCTTTCTTTCTCTCTCTCTCTCTCTCTCTCTCTCTCTATATATATATATATATATATATAAGTGTATCACTTCCCTATAATCTATTTCCTAATGTAGTTGGCTAATCTCTGTCGTAAATGCCTGCTCGGTCCCATTTGGGATTCTTCAACATCCGCAGAACCAGTTTGTGAATTATATTATATGTTAACTAACATTAGTGGTCGATGCTTAGAGTTTCCGGAAGAGAAGCGCTTAATCTGGTAAGATCTGTTCTTAATCTGGTGAGATCTGTTCTTAATCAAACCCAACACACTTCAAATATTCGGTCACGCTGACTTGTAACTATTTTTTAATCATTTTGCTCCAAGCAAAACGGAAATGTCACGAGTACGTAAGGGGTTACAGAGCGTGAAAGTGAAAAAAAAAAACAACTGAGTATTGGGAGGATTGAGGAAAGAATAAAAGATGAACAGGCTTCACGAAGATAGATGGCGATTGACGTTGCATTTAAATTGTTGAAGATTGTAGTTGTCAGGGAAGCAAGTAAACGAAAAGGAGTTCAACAGGCGGGGAGTGAGTGAAAAGAAACTTTAGAGCAGAAGTAACGATTATATTTAATTATTTCAACAGCAAAAGGATGGGGCCTAGATGCCAATCTCGTAGCATGATTAAATTCATTTAGCCAGGACACCAAGGAAGAAAGTTCGTCAGAGCAGTTGCCGTAAAAATATTCGTAGAAAGGAGAGAATCCACTGGTATGTCACAGAGACCCAACTTTTCTGGCAATAGATACAGCTGTTGATTCTATGTAGTCGTTCCATTTCAAGTAGATTGAAAACGTGAGGACAAGAAGGCAGTGTGAATTGATATCCAGTAATCCGGCTTTAACCATTCTGTTCACACTTAGAAAATGTTTTCTGTGATAGTTAATGAAGTGTACTTTTTTGTTTTTAACCCAATATATTTTTGGCAGCAGTCAATAGAAATAAGTCTGTCGCTTCATATTTTTTCTTCATATATGTACAAATTATTCAGCATTTATTACTATTTAGAAGATTTGTTATAACGTATCAATTCAAACTTATTTTCTTTGTTTTTTTTTTATAGTTTCCTTTGTCTTAATTGTTTGCTTTTTCCTGACAACTTTATGCCTTAATCATTTTCAGTTTCTCTTCAGTGTGTGTCTGTGTGCGCCTGCGCGTTAAATCAGTTTTTCTTTTATGTGACAGGCAAGTAATATTTTATATTTTTTATAATTTTTTTTCAATATAATTTTTGGAAGCTCTGTATGTGAGAAGCTGTCAGTAGGGCTTATTTCTAACCTATTTTCACTTAATACGTTAGCCATTTTTGAGATGTAAATAAATATTCCTTAGCTGACATATTTATTTCTTAAGTTAAGATCGCATTCATAAGGATTAATTCGTCTACAAATATTTATGCAAATTGACACAGTACATACAAATATATATATATATATATATATATATATATATATATATATATATATAAGAAGATAATAAGGATTTAATCTGGCTGGAAAAAGAAAAACTTATTAAGAAAAAAATTGATCTGTCATAGCAGGAACAAAATATCAAACATGGAAGCTGTATTTAATGCCCAAATTATCAGCAATGATGCAATGATTTAAAGTTTCCTTGCAATAGATGCATCTATAGACTCAATGTAGTCCCTCCACCTAAAATTAGTTGAAAGTGTGATGCCAAGAAGACACTATGAGTTGATAGGTTTTCTGTGATGATTAATGAAGTGTACTTTTTTTGGTTTTAATCCAATATATTTTTGGCAGCAGTCAATAAAAATAAGTCTGCCGCTTCATATTTTTTTCTTCGTATATGTACAAATTTTTCAGCATTTATTACTATATAGAAAATTTGTTATAACGTATCAATTCAAAGCTACTTTCTTTGGTTTTATTAATTTTCTTTTTGTCTTAATCCTTTACGTTTTTTCTGAAAAATTATTAATTTGCATCTTTTTATTTTAGTGATAAAAATGGATTGGATTCAAGAAGATAGAAGATGGCAAATAAAGTTGCATCTGAATTTACTGACGGTTACATTTAACTAATTCAACAGTAAAAGGGTGGGACCTGGAAACCAATTTAGTAGCATGCGTAAATTGATTTAGTCGGAGCACTGGGGAAAGAGGCTCGTCAGAAAAGTTCTCATGAAAATATTTGTAGAAATACAGAAAGAAGCCATGTCACGTCGGTGAGAAAGTAATTGAAATCGAGATGCCAAGTCAGGATGGATTTCATTGCAGGTCAATCTTTGGATTTTGTCGAGAACCTCGAGATGAATAGCAGGAGAACCAGACCAGAATATGTCAATAGTATTCAATGCACGGACGAATGATAAATGTACAAGATGGAATCTGACGAGAAAAACTTTTTGGCCTGATTCAGTGACCTAACTTTTCTTTGCAGCAGATGCAGCTATTGATTCGATGAAATCGTTCCACTTCAAATCAGTTAAAAACGTGAGGCCAAGAAGGCGTAGTGTGTTGCTCTACAAAGTCTAGCATCAGCTATGCTGATGGAAGGTAGAAAAATTTCTCTATGGTGGTTAAATGAATAGAGTTTTGTTTTGGTGACATTAAAATTTACAAGCCATTTCCTGCCCCAGTTATCCCCAGATTGGTGATGCTTTTCAAAAGCAGCAGCCAGGTTTACTTTGGGAACGACGGATTTGCTATTGAGACAGAAGTAAATGATACAGAAAGGCCTACTTGGGAACTGATCACGTCAGAAAGATCATTGATGAAGCTCAGAAACAACATAAGAGGCAGGATAGAGCCTTGGGGACACCCGCGTTTGTCTGAAAGTATCTAGAAGCGAGACCGTTCAAAACGGTCTTCATTTCACGGTTTGATGCTTCTAGCATCTACTTGACAAATTGTTTGATAGTCAAAATTCTAACGTTCTAACCAATTGACTTTCATAGAACCGCATTACTAATTTACGACGTGCGTCTGGTATTCGTTGCATAACAATGTCTATGTCAACACAAGAGAAAATCATCTTTGATGGTGGATATCTTTATGTTAATGTCCCTACAAACACTCCGAAGATGGCTGATATAAGCCGAAAGCTTAGAAATATACAGTTGATGATTGCATAACGTATGAAACTCCAAGTCGTGCCATAGATGTAGGATAATGTATATATATATATATATATATATATATATATATATATATATATATATATATATATGATACAGCTCTGTTCATACCTTGAGCACTATTTTATTAACACCTCCTTAATAATACTATACATATGTACACTGTTCTCATATATATATATATATATATATATATATATATATATATTTATTGATTTACGTCACTATATATATAATCCAAAAAGAAATACTCCCCTCCTGATCTTTAAAAGATATGTCGTTTACGAAAACAGTCTTCTTTTTGAGTGCTCACATTCTTACTTATTTATATTTATGCATTATCTTCCGTCGAAATATTAATATACAGAGATGCCTATTACCTCGGGATCGCTTTTATTGTTGGTATTTCCTTCTTTCACTAACAAAAGTTGGTAATGTTTGAACATCGTAAAATAAGTTGTCTTAAAATGACATTTATTAGTTCACATCGTGATCACTGTATACAGTTTTGAGTCTTACTTGTTTATTTGTAAAATTATAAAATTATGTGAACCAAATACAATGGGATATTTATTATTTACTTTTTATAAACATGTATTACCGGACATTTTATAAAAAAATAAATTTGGAAAGAATTTCTTTAATAAAAAATTTAGTTTAAAAATGACAAAATTATTAAAATATGTAAGAGGAAAAGATGGTCTCAACCTATATTATGGAATCTATCGGGTTCAAACATATTTCTAAAAGTATAAATAAAAAAAATATTTTCAAAATTTATTTCTTTATAAAATGCTAAAAAAGATTAATACAAACATAACATTCGTCACTCAGCCGACAGATGTTATATTCAGCAACCCTACTCCAGAGGTGCGTAGGCGAAATTTTTTGTAATCATTCAGTCCATTCGTCAGGAGGTATCAGAAATTGTCCACCAATTTTCTCATTTTTATTATTTTCATATTAAGTTCAAAACATTAATTTATGTGCTTTTTTTTTATGTTAACTTGATTTTTTCTTTGTGTATATGTGCGTACGCGTGTGTATTTGTGCATGTGTATGTGTGCGTGTATACGCATGTACATGTTTGTATATGCACCTGTGTAGGATGTCGTGGTTATTTCTTCCTATCATTATTTTCTAGTGTCTTTATACTCTCTCACTATATCTCTTTTTTCTTTTTTTCTCTTTTATACTCTCTCACTGTTCCTCTTCTTTTTTCTCTCTCTTTTATACTCTCTCACAATCCCTTTTCTTTCTTTTTTCTCTCTCTTATACTCTCTCACTATTTCTGTTTCTTTCATTTTTTTTCTCTTTCATTTTGGAGTACCAAAGATAATGGACGAATTATATTTCCGGTGTCATAGACAGGACATATTTTTAGGGTAATTTTTATTGAAAATTCTGAGCTTTTCTGACTTTTAGAAAATACAGATGTATTCCGTTTTTTATTTATTTTTTTGTTTAAATATTTCATTTTAGTTGGTTATATATTTTTATAATCTTGCAAATATAAAATTACTGGAATTTTCTTTGCATGACACTGACACTTTTTTAAATCCTCACAGTATTTAGTATTCTTGAAGTTATTCCGAACATGTTTTGTCAAAATTTACAAACTCTACGTTTTGTTTAATTTCGCAAATCAATCGATAAACTTTGCTTGGAAAAAATATCTAGTAAAACCAACTGTAATTTGGACTGCCTGTTTGTATTTCTCAAATTTTGGTTTCAATCAGTTAATGTATGGCTATTTTAGGACGGACTAAGTCACATAATTTTTGTATGTAGATTCTTGTAAATAAGCAATATAATAAATAAATATGTAATGCAGTGGAAGTAGACATGGAACGACAAATCGGGGAGCCGAATTCGAATTCCAATTGAATTCCTTGCATTCACTTACGCACAAATACCTTTGGAAAAGGTATTTATCCGTCACTCTCCTCCAGTTATGGGTTAAATATTAGGACAGATTGGGTTCTATAGCTTTAGATTTCTATTGCTGAAAGCAATGGCTACCTACTGCGGGATAATCTTCTGCTAGTCAGTCATGTTTATTTCGAGACATGATCACCCAAAGCGTGTATCACGTATGGCACTTAACTGAATGAATAAATAAATAGTGTTTAATATCTTTTATGTCTATTCTGTGAAATAAAGAAAGGTATAAGTTCAATTTCCTATGTTTTGGTTGTATTAAAATTCTAATCATTACTTTTTTAAAGTATAGGCATTACCGAAGGAGTCTAAAGTGAATACAGAAATAACAGTATTAAGGAAATAAATGTCCTTCTGATACACCGTTTTTTTTATTGTTGTTTTTGTTGTTTTGTTTTTGTTTTGTTTTTTTTTGTTTTGTTTTTTTTTGTTTTGTTTTTTTTTGTTTTGTTTTTATTTTGAGAGGGCATGAAAATTAAACATTGCCAAAAAGTTATAGTTTGAATGCATACACTGATGCTTGTGGTAATATCCATATAGAGTTTATTAATTATTACTACCACCTACCTAGAAATTTGTAGAGAACCAGCGTTGAATTTTAACTGTATGTCATATTCTGTCCCCGTTGAGAAACAATTAAATATATTCTGCTCAGTATTTAATCCCCGCCCCATTTTTTTCTAAAATCAGTCAACTTCATTGAACGGAACGGAAATATACAGGATGAGTCCTTCCTTTCACGCGTTTTGACATAACATCCTTGGGAGTGACGGAGCTTCTGATATGGTCCGTCCAAAGCTATATGAAAGCCGCATAAATATATATCCACCGTAGTCTCGACAGTCTCCCCGGCTTCTCTATAATGAAAGCGTTTAATCATAATTACACACAGTCTAGCGTCTTTGTGAATCGTATCCCACCGGAATTATATGGTCGGTGACCCTCCACGTCAATTTACCTTCTCGATTTAGCCGGACACTTTAACTATGCATCCCATTCATTTAAATACCGCCCCCATTCAATTTATCATCAGATATACATGTATAAAGAGCAGAGGTCTCTAATGAAAGAGCAATTTGATTCGCCCTTTAATAGAAAGGCGATGAATAAAACCGAGCATAAAATTAAAAAATAAGATCATTTATTTTAAAAAGCAATCACTCCGGATATATATATATATATATTTTTTTTTTTTTAATCATCTCACCCCGAGCAAGGCAGAAACGCCACTGATGTGCAGGGGGTTACATAAATGTAGAAAGATTAATTAGAAAAGAGTGAGGAGTACAAGCTAGTTAGAAAGGAACAATAGAAAGCTGAGAAAGCAGGTGCAATGACAGATACATGGGCGGAGAGAACGTGAAGATTATACAGGGGGAGGGGAGAGAGCTAGAGTCCAGTGGTTAGTAGGTGAGTATTAACTTTGCTTTTAAATTTCTGGAGGTCGTAGCCGTCAGGAAAGCAAGAATACGGGAGTGAGTTCCACAGGCGGGAAGTGCGAGAGAGGAAGCTGCAGGAGTAGAATTGTCGTCTGCGTTTGGCTAACCTGACTGTGAATGGGTGGGACCCAGTTGCCAGTCTGGTTGCACGGGTAAACACCTGTTGAGGAGGCATCAGTGACTTAAGCTCATCCGAGCAGAAGCCATGAAAGTATTTATAGAAGAGACAGAGGGAGGCCACATTTCGAC